>ML661799.1:1374295-1907255 GCA_007570785.1 Antilocapra americana | reverse complement strand
GGGCGAGTGCGGCTGCCCGGTTAGCAAGGAGAAGCCTCCGCCTCTAGAGGAGACCTGAGAGGGCTGAGCCCCGCCTGCGGAGGAGGCGCTCCGACCGGTCGAGTCCCGCGAATCCGCACTGGGGCTCAGCCCTCCGCCTCCTGCCGGGAGGTCGCCTCTCCGCCGGCCCCCTTCCCGGAGGCACAGCCCTCACCCAGGCCCTGACCCGCTGGTGGGAGTCGCCAGCGGTCTTCTGGGCCCTCCGCGCTCCACGGCTCGCCCTCTGAGGTGCCTCGCAGGGATGCAGGGGCTCACTCTCTCAGAGTCGCTGCCTGCCGACCGCCTCCTGCAGGCTCAGGGTCTCCAGCAGCGGCACGGGCACATCCTTCCCGTTCCGCCACCAGTGCCCGCAGAGACACACCTCCCTCCCCAAATCTTGCCTACAGACACAACACACACACACGACCTAGGATCCCTCCCCCCATTACCTCTCGCCCTCTGTCCCTTTTACATCCTCTAATTGACCATTGTCTACAATTGCAACCAATTGTTTCTGTGTAAACGTAATTAAAAGATTTTCCTGGAACGATTGTTGATGTTCAATCGGCTTACTAGCAAGCAGCTTAATCTTTAAAAGTCAGTGACTAACAGCAAACAGCATTTACGCGTCTCATTCACTGGTGGCTGGCTACCCTGCGGACGCTTGTGGAAACAGTAGGGTAAAATTGACCTTCCTGTTCAGAGCGACAATGAGAACCTCCACCCTCCAGCCTAGAGAGCTGTCCTGGGTATCATACTCAAGGAGAAAAATTCAGCATCCCGTCCTATCGTCCTATCGTCATCAGTGTCTCCTGACTTAGTCTTTGGCTAGTCCTTGGTGCAGCGTGGGAGTTGGCTACTACTGTGCTGCTGCTCCTGCTGACTTCCCAAGTGGAGCCAATGCAGGAGAGGTAAGAGATGTAAGTTAGATCTTTAGGTATGGAAGAAACCCTGGAGGAGCGCAGGGCAACCCACTCCAGTGTTCTTGCCTGGAGAATCCCAAGGACACAGGAGCCTGGTGGGCTACAGTTCATAGGGTCCCACAGAGTTGGACATGACTTAAGTGACTGAGCACCTAGGCATGCACGCTGCTCCTGCGACTTGGTCTGTTGGCTTGTGGAGCTCTGAGGGGCCCAGGGATGCCTCAATGGCACGTGCTAGTCTTAGCTTGCTCTGAACAGCTTTTTAGCATCCACCTCTCAACCCTTCTCCAAAAAGGCATGAGAGGAGATGCTCCTTCTTGGCTGGGCCTAGGCTCTGGTTGGTACAGACCAACCTAAGCTGGGTCTGGGAATCCATGTCCATAAAGAGAAGTTAAAGAGAAACTTGACCTGTGCCAGAACGAAAGGGAAGACCAATGCCCTAAACTCCCAGGAGCTGAAGGGTGGGAATTACTTCTGGCAGGGACTCCCTGTCCCAACCCAGCAACCCATCTCCCCTGGGCAGTGTGGCCTCCTCTTTTCCCCTAGAATTCCTGGGCATCCGGTCCCCTGGAATTGCCACAGTCCATCTCTAAGCTCTTCTTTCAACCTTTCCTTGAAATTAGTTAAGTTTCAAATGGTGACCCCTTAAAATGTCATTAACCAAAAGCACCAGTTAGTGCTCAGTAAATGTTTGCTTTGTATGAAGATAGCCCAAAAAACAGACTCCAGTGAAGGGGCTGCAGACCTGGATAGGGCAGCATGTTGGTATGCTGGGCTTTTAGTATCTTTCAAGCAGTATATTGGCAGTCACTGCTTTGTGCGTGGGGTCAGTGCTGGCGCTGAGATCTCTACGACAGTAGCGGGAAAGAAAAAAGCAAGCATCCATTAGGGAATGGAGAAAGATTTCAGAGTTTGAAAATATACTCGTCTTCCACCCTCTTCCCTCTTCTCTGCACCCTGAGGCAACCACTGCTTTTGATTCAAAGTGTAATTATTTCTTACCTGGATTATTGCCAAAACCGGTAACTGGTTTCCCTGTCTGCGTATTCACACTGTCATCTGGTTTTACATCTGTCTCTAAAGTGGCAATCTGCCTCTTCTCTTGTCTCTGGGCCCTAGTAAGCTCCTCCATTGTCTTGAAATAGAAGCCAAACCACAAGGTGTCCAGCTTCTTTCTGAGCTTACCCTTGGCCGACCTTCAGCCGCATTTCTCACTATCTCTACTTACCCGCTATATTCCAGCTACAGCTAGCTATTTACTTGAACTTGTCTTGAGTTCTCTGCAAATACTTCTCAGCCTTTACTCCTGTTTTCCTTCCAACACACACACACACCTTTTACATGGTTGATTCCCACGCATGAATCCCAGCTATGCGAGAAACAGCACTATATATTGGTCACTGATTCAGGGCATATACAGCATCCTGGGGACATTACCTAAGCCCTGCCCAGTGTTGGCACTCAGCTTGTGTTGTAACTAAGTCTCAAAAAAAAAAAAAAAAACCCACACCATTCTTTCAGGCCATTTAATTCAAGGTGATCAGACACATAAGACCTGTGAATTCTATGGTCATGAGCCCTTTACCATACACCTCATTTACTTTTAAATGAGTTCCTTGGTCAGACAATATGCTTGGTGGAATGCTGTGACAATGAACAAGATATTCTAGAAGTCCATAGATGATAGTTTTGGCAGAAGCAGGTGAGCAAGGAAGGAAAACTCATGTTCAGATCAATAGCTCATATTAGGTGTCAGAGGATGTCTGCTCCAGTAAAGAAACCATGTCTGGGACAGAAACTGAAAATAGTCTGCCTGGTTAAGTTTACGATAACTCACTGTCATTTTCAAGATCTGACGTCTTCTACACAGAACAAGCACAGAACAACAACAAATCTTGCTGGCCATATGGTTTCTCTGCAATGACTTGCTCTGCTGTCACAGCAGGAAAGAGTAGTCACAGACAATAATAAGCAAATGAGCATGGTTATATTCCAATAAAACTTTATTTACAAAGACAGGTGGTGGACCAGATGTGGCCCATGGGCTTTGGTTGGCAGACCCCCGCACTAGGCTCTAAAGAAGCCTAAAGCCATCAAAACTGGCTGCACAGGTCTCCCAAAGACTGATAAGGGCTCCATTCTGTCTCCTCCAAGAAGGAAAGAAATCAAGTTTTAATTATTTTGTGTAGTGCTTTGGTGTTTTGATGTTCTCCTGAATGAGTGGTCTCAATCCCCCCTTTTATCCCATCTCCCCTCTTTCTGTGTAGACATCTCTAAGTGCTTCTCATAATTCTTCATTCTGTCTTTTTGAACTTACAGGGTCAAGTGATTTTAGAGCGAGGCTCTTTCACATTCATCCTTGCTAACATTCTGGCTTCTTTTCAGAGCCCTCATCTATACTAGGGTAAGAGGCAATGTGCAGTAGGATAAAGAGCACTTGTCTGGATCACTGGGCAGGATCTGCCACCAGCTTGCTGTGTGATTTTGAGCAAATTACCTCACCTCTCTGAGCCTTCCTTTTCTCATCTGTCAAATGAGGGTGTTGGTTAATGATCTTTAAAATCCCTCCTAGCTCTAAGATTGTGATTTTAGGAAGTGGCAGCTGCAACTCCAGCCAACTGTCAGAGGCCATTAATTAGGATGTCACTCACAGATCTTAATGAAACTGCCAGGAGGCCACAGAAATTAGCCACATGATCTTCTGCAGTTGGCAACCTTCCTTCCAAACTGGGTGGGTAGGGTTACCAGCCAACTTCAGGAAATCTGATAGCCCATCCCACTTAAGGGAGAAAGGGAACATAAAATGACTCGAGTACCTCTGTGCTCCAAGAAAATTCATTTGCTTTCCTATACTGCCATTGAGATAGCTACAAAATGTGCACAAATATTGACTTAGTTGGAAGCAGGATACAAGGGAGCTTTTGTTGGGAGATGACATGCTTTTTCTCCACCAGATCCTGTTGTATGGGGCTCTCCAGGCCATATTAAGAATACCCCTCAAAGCCCACCAAATAAACATATGAATGGGTCAGGAGGAAAGAGAGGCTTTGAGGAGTTAAAACAATGAATGAGCAAACTCAAGCATGTGCCAAAGGAAAGCAGTCTTCTCTGAAGCAAGGATGAAGAATGTCAGGGAGGACCAAGGAGCCTGGATGAGGCAGGGGCTGGTGGCAGTTGGCAGCTCGGGTATAGTATCATCCCCCAGCTCACAGCCCAGTGGCTGTAGATGCAGCAGATGGGCAGGAGACTGGCACCCTCTCCCTCCCTCCTGAGGGAGGGGTGGGAAGGGAGTAGAGAAGCCCGCATCCTGGCTTCGAGGAGAACAGGCTCTTACTCTCCGACTCAGTTAAAGCTGTCTCATTTGTAGCCTAAATAATTCACTCGCCAATCTCTCAAGGAACATTAGAAGAAAAACAAAACCTGACCCAGCCCTCCAGCTCAGATTCCCACTGCACTGAAGGCAGGCCAGGAGGCAGACCCAAGCTTCAGAGATGGCTTGCCTTCAAAGGTTCACTGGGGCTGGCAACCTTCCAAAAATTGCCTGGGGCCTGGTTTTGTATAGCCCTTGAACTAAGAATGGTTTTCACATTCTAAAAGTTTTTTTTTAAAAAAAAAAAACATGAAACAAAATAAACAACAAAGATGAATATGCCACAGAGACTGTCTGTGGCCTGTGAATATTTACTATCCTTTCCGGAAAGTATGTCAATCCCATTCCGCAACCTTGAAGGAAGCAATGACCACCTTTGACCTACTTTTTGACTACCCCACCCTTATGACTCCACTGTGTGCAGAGAGATTTAAAGTTGTCAGAATTCTGACAGTAACAGTCTAGCCTGAAGCCGGCATCATTGTTCATCCTGTTACCAAAAGCAACAAAAAGGCAAAAGCAAGAAGATAAACCCCAGAGTGGAGTGAATGTTCTTGATTTTTCCTACATGGGGAGGGAGAGAGAGAGAGAAGCACAGAGGGGCTGCGACTAAGCCCCAACCCTGATTTGTCTTCTCTGAGAGTTAGAATTTAGCACTGTCCTAGCTGGTCTCTACTGACACCCTTTTCTTCAAGGCCCATCACATCCCGCAGTCCTCGTGATCCCACCGATCCCAGCTGACGCCAGTAGTCACTGAGGCTGTCTGTGATTTTCTTACTGATGAGACATCCACGTAATTTGCATCTCTGAGGCCTGCATGTCTGTCATCTCCAAAGTATCTAGGGTGCCAACCTCCCTGGCTGACCCTCAGGCCTGGATAGAGTCTGCAGCCCACCAGGGGTTCCCCTGCTGCTCAGAAGGGCCTTAGAAGGAAGAGGACTCTGACCAGCCAGCCCTGGACACTACCTAGACCCTCTATGGAGCCAAAGCCTCTGAGAGGTGCAGACTGCTAAGACTTCTGGAAGAGACAGGTTCGAGAGGACAATGAGGCTGCCAGCTCAGAGTGCCCACCTGTAACTGGACTGTCAGGGATCTGTTTGGAAGTTTTGGGGCAGAGGGCAGAGTGGAGATCCAGTGGAGGGAGATCCAGGCCCCACATCCTGGTGGGTAGGTGTTCTGGATTATTTCAGAGGAGTCACCGTTGGAAATGATTCTTGCTCAGAACCATTTCACTGTCCAGCCAGTTCTTTGCAGATTCCTGTTCTTGAGCTAAAAACAGCATGGAAGACCCAGGCAGTCCTAATATCCAGGCTAAGCGAAAGGTTAGCAGTCTTAGAGGTTTAGGAGTCCAAGCTGTGAGAACTTGGGCCAGTCATCTCACCTCTGTGGGACTCAGTTTTGTCATCTGTTAGAATGAGCAAACAAACAAAAACTTGGGGTACCTGGGTGGAGGTGGTTTTACAGTCCTGTCCAGCCCATACCCAGCATGCCCAAAGCAGGCAAGGCCCCCACAGAAGCTTTTTGGGAAAGCTGTTTGGCTTCATCTCAGCTTTTCCTTCCCAAGTCAATTCAGTCCCATTCAAATGAGATACAGCCGGTCAGGCATCAGGGGAGAGTTTTCCTTTAGCAGGTCAGCACTTGTTGGGGATTCAGAGGGACATGAAGTAGGGAAGTAGTGGGTGGTAAATATGACCTCTTGTCTTTGTGTCCTGTGGCTAGGGGGTGGCCAATGTGCTGGGGGAGTCCCCTCCCCAAACTTCAACATGCTCACAGCATATGGTCCAGAAATCACAATCTGATACCACATACTTTAGTCTAAATTATCTAGATTGCCTTTTGTCAGCTCTCCAACTTGGCTGAACATTCCTTAAGGGTAGGGAGTGTATCTTGACCTTCTTCTGTCTCCCAGGAGAGCCCAGCATCACAGGTATATTACTGGGGATGGGCCTGGAGATATGAGGTCTGGATCTGACAGCAATGACCCTGGAAGAGTCCCGCTGTACTGGGCACAGGGTATGGGTCCAGGTCAGCAAGTCCCAATATTTGCCGGCTGATAACTGGACATTCTTTTCTTGTCCGTGGCTCAATCAAGCCGTCAGAACATGACCCCAAGAGCTATCGTGTGACCTAGAGGACAAGTGATGCAAGAAGGTTAGAGAAGGGAATGCCTGTGCCATCCCAGCATGCCAGAAGATTCCCCTGGATATGCAGGTCATGTAGAGGTCATTGCTGCTGATCCCTTCCCCATGAAGCAGTCCGGAATGGGAAACACAGCCTGGTGGCCCAGGCAAACTTAAATCACTCACGTGTCACTGCTGTTTGTTTCAGACTAGCTAACAAATGGCAAGCACAGTGATATACAGGCTACAAACGCAAACCTATAAACTAATGACCAATGTCAGAAGCTCTGGGGTGGGTCTCTTCTAGTCTTAAATCTACTCAGCATGACTTTGTCCCTTGCTTGCCTGAAGATAGGAAGCTCGACTTTAGGTCTGGCCACACCTTACTTTGCTGTAGCTCCTGTTCTACGCCCTGTGAAAATGTTGCTTTCTTCCGAACTCCAGAGCCCACCTTTCCTTCTCTGTTGTCTTGTTTGCATGTTTGTTTCTTGGGTGTGATGGTGAAGAGGGAAGGCAGAAGGCAGAGTTCTGACCTGCCCTACAGTTCACTCATTTATACAAATGGCCATGAGTGATACAACTAATTAACTGTCACACACGTGGAATTGCTAACGAGTTCAGCAAAATTTTAATGATCCCTTGCTCTGTGGGGCAGGCAGGAAACCATGAAAATAACCACCCTCTCAGGTGGTGTCAGCACAGCAATTCAACCAGAGGAAGGCAGGTGTGAGCTGCAGGGAGTGATTCATGGGGGTGGGGCCTGCGGAGGGGGCAGGTGGGAAGAATGGCCATTGCAGAGATTCCACTTGGAATTATCTAGATTATTTCCTCAATTCTCTACTTTGTTCTAAGGACCTGATATTTTCTGGGAGGCAAACTCACTCAAGGCAGAGGGGGAAACCAAGGCTTACAGAGCAACAGGAATCTGCCCAGAAGGACATGTGTGCATACTAAGTCGCTTCAGTCATGTCCATCTCTTTGCAACCCTGTGGACTGTAGCCTGCCATGCTCCTCTGTCCATGGGATTCTCCAGACAAGAGAATCCTGGAGAGGGTTGCCATTCCCTCCTCTAGGGTATCTTCCCAACCCAGGGATTGAACCTGTACCAGGAGAACACACTGAATTTCAAATCCAGAATACTTGACTCCAGTCCCCGGGGTCTAGACAAACTCAGTGGAGACTGTCTGGGAATGAGTCCAGAGGGTCTGCAGCTCAAAGTGTGGGAAACCAGCATCCTAGATCCCAGGGCTCTGTGCCCCCTTATCCCACCCCCGGTGAAGGCAGAAGAGTAGGGGTGGGATGAAGTGTCCACCTGATACCTTGGTGGTTCTGACTTTGTGTCCACTGCTGCAACTCCACCCCGACAGGTCCGGGAGCACTTTACACTCCTCCCCTGGCAGGCAGGGCTCCATGTGACACCACCACTTCTGCAGGACTATGGAGGCTGTGGGAGCAGGAGGCAGTGAGGGCAGATCTAAGGTCTCTGCATGCAGTGGCGGGGGTGGGGGAGGGTGGTGGTGGTGCTGGTCTGTGCAGAAGGAAGGATGTGTTTCCACACCCCCTGGCTTTGAGCCCCGCATTTCTCTTGTCTATCCCCGACTCTGAGCTGCCTGCAAGGCAGTACTCAGGCTGAGGCCTGGGGACACAACCACACCAACCTCAAGCCTACTGACCTTCCATCTCACCAAAGCCAGGGCAGGGTGATGGGGAAGTGGTCTCTAAGGCAACCCTTGACTTGAGCCACCTGGTTAATAGCAGAGAGGCACAGCCTTCGACATACACTTTAGGATATGTGAGCAAGTGTGCAAGTCATCTGATGGGGCCACAGGCCAGGAGTGCACAAGCACACACGTGTGTGTGTGTGTCAGAGAGAGGGAGAGAGCACAAGTGGACGTGTTTATAGTGCTGCCATGTGAGCTTAAAAAAAAAAAAACCTGGGCAGGTCTGCGGGAAAGGCGTGAATAGGAAGGAATCACTGCTGAGCTGCATGTGGAGGGTAAAGGCGGGCTTGAGGATGAGAGGGGCTGAGACAGGCCTGGGAAGGAGCCGCGGGGGAAGAAGTCTGGAGGAGTGGGTGTGAAGTGATGAGGCTGCCCGGAGGCCGAGGATCTACCTGAGGAAATGGATCCACGCCTGTGTCAGGCAGTAGGCGCGGTCTGGAGGGAGGGCATGTGCGTGCGACAGGGCTTCTCTCATCTCCGGGATGGGGAGGGTCACATCTGTGCCCCTCCCCCAAGAGGTGGCCCCTTCATTTGAGACTCCCAGGGTGAAAGCCCTGAGATGGGCATGAAATTGCATCCCCAGCAGATGGCGAAGCCTGGACAGACCTTCTTATCTCTCTTGACCAGGCCCCCCCCGCCGGGTCCTAGCCTCTTACTCACCATCCACACAGGAGGGCTTTGCCCGGGTGGTCCCAGCCACCTGGCCGGAAAAGCAAGAGCATTTAACGGTCTGGGAGCGCTCCTCGATGTGGTTCCGGTTACAGCAGCGGTGGGCGGCGATCACCTCGCAGGTGCCCTGCTTCACGGGGACTGAAGGGGCCAGCACAGATTCAGATCAGGTGGGCCAGCCCAAGCCAGCAACCCTCTTCCTCTTCCCCAAAACTCCATGTCCTCAGCCCCCTCCTCCCAGCTCGGGGCAGGGGTAGTTAAGATATTTCCAATTGCATGGGAGGAGGAAGTGGAAGAAATCTCCTGGCCACGTCCCAGGGCTCCTGTCCTTCCTTCCTCCCCAGCGCCGCCACACTTATCACCCTAACAGAGGATAGCCCTTGGGTAGGAGAAAGATGGAGTACACACCAACCCCCACCTCCTGGCTTCCTCCGGGTGAGGCCAAGGGCCTCGGGGCTTACAATGCGTGGTGGAGGATGATCCGCTTACATCAGCTTTGGCCATCCCAAAAGGAAAACCACAGAATTAGGCCAGGAGGCTAGACTTAAGCCCCTGACCCGGGGGGCTCCTCTCCCTGCAGAACACCTTCCGGCCTGGAAGGGAAGGTGAGAATGGGTCTGCTGGTGCCTCCTCGGTCTGGGATAGCAGAGAGGACAGAGTTCCTGGGTGAAGAACAGGCGCCAGAGCCCCTAGAATCTGAGGGTTTTACTCTGCCTCAGAAATCTGCCTGCTGTGGAACGGGGTGGGGTGGTTAGTGTCCAGCTTTCCAGGCATCCTGGAAAACCACATGCTCCCTGGGTCCCACCACCTCCCCCAAACCTGTGGGAGTTGGAGGCTGCAAGGAAGCTGAGGCCAGGCAGGTCCACAGCCAGGCCAGGCAAAGTGCCAGCAGCCAGCCGCCCGTGTTCCAGGTCTGCGTGGCCCTCTCACGCATCCTGCAGAAAGAAGCACATGCCCTGCTTGACTCCAGGCAGGAGCCACTCCCCTTCTCCCTCTCAGTGCCCAGTCCCAGCACCGCTGTGCCACATGTTCTGGGAAGCACAGAGGGGGGTAAGACCCGATCCCCACTTTGTCCCCAGGCAGCTCTCAGCCTGGCACACACACACTGTAGAAAGTGGTGAGTGCCGGAGTAGGAAAGGACATGTTCTGCTGGGAAAAGCATGGAAAACTCTGTGGAAGAGATGATGTTTAAGAAATGTCTTAAAAAATGAAGTGGACATGGTCCCATGGAGGGCTATGACATGGGAGGAACAATAATGCTAACTCCCATGTGTTGAGCACCTGACCCACACACTCTGCAACCATGCTCTTGAATCTTTCACAACTGTCCTACAGTGTAGCATTATTTGTACCCATTTTACAGATGAGCAAACTGATACTCAAAAAGTCTGGACACAATCTAAACAACCATCAATAAAGGATTGGCTAAATACATTGTGGGCCATCTGTGCAAATGCAGTCCCATACAGAAAGCTGTAAAAGAATGAGGAAATGCTGTATGTACTGAGGCATGCAACGGTCTCCAAGGATAACCCATCATTTAGGGGGAAAAAAAGCAAAGTGCAGAGTGATGTGTTATTCAGTGTGTAAAAGGGAGGGATTATATATGTTGCTCAAATATGAGTAAGCTAGCTCACTCTAGAAAGTGTACCAGAAGACCCTAATAACATTGTTTGCCACCAAGAAGAGAAAGTAGTGGCCTGAGAGTGAGAAACTGGTTGACTGAGAAGCAAAGGGGGAAAGAAGACATTTTTCTTCCTATTGCTCTTTAATCTTCTGGATTCTGAACCATAGGAATCTGCTAGCAATTCAACTTAAACAAAAATTGAATATAAAAAGGAAGAAATGGAATGGTGGCTCAGAGAAGTCAAATAACTTGCCCAGGACCAGGCAGCATGTGGGTCGAAAAGCCCTGAGCCCAGAAACCTGCCCTGTTCCCACTGGACCACTTTGTTTTTGCTCTCTTCCCCTTTCCTTCTTCTTCATCTTTGATGGTTCACATCTCCCAAATCTTTCCCAGACAGTGGACTAGAAATGGAGGGAATCCCAAGGAAGCAGAGGCACAGAGCAGCTGGGAGCCACCAAGCACAGAAGAGGCCTGAACCACCCTTTCTGCTGCACTGCTGGCCCCTTGGGGCATCACTGGGCGCCCTCAGGTGCCAGCTTGGTGCTGGGAACAACAGAGGCCAAACCAGATGTCAGGACTCAGTTGCTCCCCTGCTCCTTCTGGAAACAGTCATTGATCTATGTCTACCCATGCCGCCCCCTGCAAACTCCCCCTCTTCAACTCACCTTTTTCAGAATCTTTTAGCTTCTGTCTGTTCATCCACTGGCTTCAGAATCGACTTAGACAACCAGGAGAGATTCTTGGGCTTTGCAAGAGACAGAGGGAGCCCGTGGCTCTCCAGGGGGTGGAAGAGGGCCTAGGTGAGCGCTAGTGGGTAGACTGGGCACTGAAATAGAACCTAATTCTGAGGCTGTTCCCCAAGGTGCCAGGATGGGGTAAAGTACCTCCTCTCCCTTGGGAATTCACAGAGGGCCTTGCAGACTCTGGGAATATGTAGAGTGGTAACCCTGAGAAGAGAAGCAGGAGATGGTATGAGGTGTCTACGAACCAACGCTATCACCTGTCTGATCTTGGGAAGGGGCTGAAGGCCAGAGAAATGTTTCTGAGCAGAATCTGACAGACTGCTGCTGGGGAGAGGCTCCTGAGAATAACAACCCCCGAGGTCCTGAATCCTCTTTGCTGACTTCTCCTCCTCATCCTGCTTTGCACCTGCTTCCTGGACTGCCCAGGAGCTGGCTCAACTCTGCCACCTTCACCCCCATTCCCCCTCCAGGTTTCTGAGCCCCACAGGCTTCAGCTCCAAAGGTCTCTTTAAGACCTCCCCTCTCTCAGCCTCCAAAGAGAGGTGGAACCGGGGCAGGTCAGATGGTGGGGCTCAAGAAGGACAGAGAGCCTCCTATTCCTGGCTCCCCAAGAGTGAGAGCCCAGAAAGGCCTGCAGGGGCAGATGGAGGAAGTGGTGTCAAACCCCCCTGGGATAGGTGTGCTCCAAGTGCTTGGAGATTCTAGAAGCACCTCTTTCTTGAGTTGGTATCTCTTCTCCCCACCCTCTTCGGGAATATTTGTTTTGACGATTACAAAGGCAGCCCCCCCATCCCATTTCTCTCTGAACTGCCACATTCTCCAATCTAACGTTTTCATCTCTCTTAATGAACCTCAAACTCCAAAAGACCTCGGAGTGTGTATTAGGTGGGTTCTCTGACATTCTATTCCCTCCCTTAGAGAGAGCTAGAAAGAGAAGCTTCTGGGATTTGTTCTTGGGCTTCCACACTCCTGCCTCAGTTTCCCAGGCTGTTCTCCCCAAACCCCTGCATGCCAGCATAGGGTTGAGAATGTGAACTACAAGATCCACCTTTCCCCACCTCTCCCGCCCCACGCCGACGCAGTCCTCCCAATTCCGAGCCCCCGCCGAGTCCGGGACCTACCTGCCCCAGGCGGTGCCAGCTGGTTCCACCCGAGGGCCTGAGGTTCTCTTCACCTCTGAGCCCGGGGTGGAGACTCCGAAAGGCGGCCTGCGGCCAGCTCCGGGGCTGTCTAGTGCGGAGCTCCGTTCCCCTCAGTAAGTTGCTGTGTCCCCGAAGCAATGGGACTCTGGTCAAACTGGCATCACGGTCAGGTGGGGCCCGCTCCGGGTACCGGGGAGCTCCGGGCCCGCCCGGCCAGCTCTGCAGAGCTCAGCCGGGGTCCCTCCGAAGCTCCCGCTCGCAGGCCTCCTCCTCGTCCGGGGCCGCTCCCGCTTCCCCAGTTCAGAGCGGTTGTCGCCTCCTCCTCCCGGACAGCGCTCCGCCCGCCCGGCGGGCACAGCGACCCCTGGCGGTCGAGGCAAGACCAGGGAAGAGGGGAAGAGAAGCCAGTCCCGCAATGCGGTGCCTGGTGTAGGCTGGGGTAATTCAGAGAGGTCCCTCAAAGCTCAGGACGTCTTAGGGCTTGGGGTAGGGGGCGCTGAGTGTGAGGGCAGCTCAGACACTCAGAGGCTTTGGGTCTTGAAGACTGCCGAACTGCACTGTCTAATAAGGTAACCATTAGTCCTATGTGAATATTTAAATCTAAATATAATTAAGTTTCTCATTTACACTCATGACATTTCAAGTGCTCAGTTGCCACATGTAGCTGGGGACTACTGCGTTGGGCAGAAAAGATATAGAACATTCCCACGTTGCACCAAATCCTATTTGACAGTGTTCTTCTGGATAGATAGGTTATCCCTTCAGTGTTAAAATGTTAAAAATCCAGGAATAAATAACAGATGATTTCTACTTCAGGAATGGTGTCCTCTGGGGCAGCAAGGACCAGGGAGGTATGAGGGTAGGAGCCCAGCAGGCAGGAGGGCTTTGATAAGCCTGTGGATGACCCCAACTTGGGAACTCTTGAGACCCAGTTTCTTCATCACCATAAAAACCGCAATGTGATTGCCATTGTGCAGTGTATATATAATTCATCACAGGTGATCTGAATGTGAAAGTATTAGACAAATGAGACAGGGAAGTGGTGGTTGGTCTGTGAATTTGTCTGTAAATTGAAGGCTCTTCCTCCTAGTTAAAGAGGGCTTTCGGGTTGGAGTAACGGGGAAGTGAGAGGCAAGGGGAAGAAGCCCAGTTCTGGATTCTGAGCCACTGCATGTGGCCCAGGACAGAGGGACTTCTCTTAAAGTTGCCCAGTTCCCACACCTAGCTGAGGCCTTGCACAATCCTGGCAGGACGAGCCTCTGAACAGGTCTCAGCAGAGAAGACTATCCTACAAGACTGCTTCTTCCCATTGCATGCCTGCTTTCCCCTTTCACTCTGTGCTGCCTTGGGGATGAGCAGAGGTGGTGACCTTCTCACCAGGTTCTGGGGCAGTCTGAGGATGGAGGAGGTGTGGTGATGCCAGGAATAGGTGGTTAGAGGTTCAGGGAGAGGAGATTCTTAGGATTTGGATATGGCCACAAGGCTGTTCTGAAGCCCAAGGAAACTGTTGACATCCTGACCATCTGGTGCTGAAACTAGGGGGTCTTTGGGCCCTGGCTCCGTAGCCCACTTGCAGTCACATCGTGATGGATGTTGTGAAGAGCAGGAATTACAGAGCTGAGTGACACAGAGAAGTGGTAAGCAAACTGTCCCAGAAACACTGAATAATAAAAATAGCCAGGATGTGGTATTTTTTTCTTCTGTCTTTGGCTTGCTGTGGCTGTTTATGCCATTTATCTGTGAGTTCGTTTCAGTTTTTCTCAAACAGAAGGGAAATATCCTTAGCAGCAGCAAGTCCTTTATCTCTGTCTGCCTTGCCACTCTGTGTGCCTTTGGGTCTGACTTTTGTTTTTTTTCTTGTGACTTCTTTTTTCTTTCTCTCTGCAAAAGGGTGCAGGTGTAATTATAGAAATCTACCAACCTGAATGACCATTGTGAGATTTTTATTTGGAAGCTACCAGGAAAGTCACCCCTTCTGGGGCTATAGGCTAGCCAGCAACAGAGCTGTGGTCAGGAAGTACCCAGCTGACAGAGTCCAGAGGTGGAATACCCATCATGAATTGGGTGCCAGTGATCTCTGAGGACTACCCTAACTTATATTAGGACCTTAAGCTCCTTGTCCCCATTTGAACCATGCATGGGGCAGGAGGTGTCTCTGGAAGCCCAATAATCAATTCCCAGGCTTAGAGACCATAGCTCTTCCAGCAGCATGTCAGTACCGCCCGCCCTCTCAGGCAGGCATTTAGCCTGGCCTCTGTCTCCCCCCGGTGGCAGTCACAGTTGTTGTTCACCTGGACTGCTCTCAGTCTCTGCGTTAAGAGAAAGAGGGTGGGAGAGAAGGAACCCCCACTCTTCTGCTCTTCACCTACCTCTTCTTAACCCTTCTTCTCTGATCTAGATAAATCAGCTTGATTCTTAAGATAGTATCAGTTTAGGTGGCTGGGAAGTGGACACGGGCATAAATTTCACACGGGGTTGTTGACCTCCTGGAACAAGTCATGTAAAATAACAGGAGCCACCAGACCTGCCTCATCCATAAAAAGAACACAACAAAAACCTACCTTGCAGGGTTAGTGTGCCGTGTAAAGGGCCTGAAGTATTATAGAAAGTGCTTTGCAGAGGGACCATTATGTAATTAGTCCTCAATAAATGGTAGTTGTTGTTATACTTACTACCTAATTCTTCTGTGGTCAAGGGAGGTTTAAATATGGAAATATGGGAGGAAATTGGGTCCTGAAAAAAAGTGGAGTGGCAACCGCTCTGACGGATCTCGAGGTGGTCTTCGCGGGGAACAGTGCCTCTAGGAATCCAGGAACTTACCCAGCTCCCCAATTCGGGATGACTGGCTCCAGTCTGCCTTGTTACCACTTCCAAAGCACCCCAGCAACAGTTCGCTCGCCCTCATTCTTACTCTGGCAGCCCCAGCCAGAGGTGTTATCACACCAGAACTTCACACCCAGCGGCCGCTGATAGAAGTCATCAGCTCCATCACACTCTGGGCAGGCTGGCCACATCGAACCGAGGTCGAGGAGACATCACCCTCCCGTCACAATAGGGAAGTTCTAGCTGATGTCTAATCTAGAGCAAGGCTGAAGTAAGATTTCCTTCTCTCTGTTCCCTCCCTACAACAGCAGACCCTTCTTCCGCTAAAAAACAGAGGCAGGAGAAGGCGGATCGGGGAGGGGTAGAAGCCACTAGCCCACGGGACTGGTCCTGGGCAGCCCGGGGCCGGGAAGTTTTGCCCGGGACCTGCCTGGGGCGGGGAGCCAATGGAGGGACCGAACCGATCCGAGCGCGCACCGCCCCTCGCGAGTCCTGGGGGGCGGGGCCTGCTCTGGGGCGGGGCCACGGCCGAGGGCGGGGCGGGGAGGCAGCATGCTAAACCGGGTGCGCTCGGCCGTGGCGCACCTGGTGAGCTCTGGGGGCGCCCCGCCTTCGCGCCCCAAGTCGCCAGACCTGCCCAACGCGACCTCGGCGCCACCCGCTGCCCCTCCACAAGCTCCTAGGAGCCCTCCGGCCAGGGCTGGGAGCGGGGGTGCGGCGCCAGCGAGGACAGTAGAGGCTCGAGCAAGCTTCTCCCGACCGACTTTTCTGCAGCTGAGCCCTGGAGGGCTGCGACGCGCCGACGACCACGCTGGCCGGGCCGTGCAAAGCCCCCCGGACACCGGCCGTCGCCTGCCTTGGAGCACGGGCTACGCCGAGTGAGCGCCCCCAGGGGCACCCTAACCAGGATGGGACTCCTCCTCCCAACCTCCTCCCCACCTGGGCATCCCGGGCCTTGGGATGCATCCCCCTCGCCGCACAGGACCTTTGCTGTCCTCTGGGCTTCGGGCCGCACCCGCTCCCAGCCCTTTCTCAAGTCGGGTGCAGCTTTTCCTTAGGATCTTCTAGCTCGCTGACTGTCCTCACCCGCGCCGCTTCAGAACCTTGTTCTCTCGCAGAGCCGGCAGGGTGAAGGGCCCGTGAACGATGAGTTGGCCAGTTCTCCGTCGCGGCCCCGTAGTTTAGTGGCCAAGAGAGGGGAGGTGTCAAGGACCGAGGGTCCCTTGTAACATAGGAGATGGCTGCTGGGAAAACTCCTTGGGCTTCCCGACCCCTGCGCCCCAGTTCCCTGTCCCTCTTACAGTTCCCCTCCCCCTCCACACCCAGAAATAGCCCGCGACACCAGGCGGCCGCAGGCTTTCCCAGGGGCGGGATGGGGGGGGGGCGCCCGGAGGAAGCGGGAGGGCCCCCTTGAACACCCTTTGGCGGGTGGACTTGCCCTGGCCAGGCAAGGAAGTGGACCCTCGGGCCAGAGCGGTCAGAGTGGCGGGAGTAGCTGGCTTGCTCCAAGGCCTCGTGGATTTTGTCTGTCTGTCTGTATGCCTTGAGGAATCTTAGTTCCCTGACCAGGGATCCGGACCGGCAGTGAAAGCACCTAACCACTGGACTGCCAGGGAATTCCCATAGGGCCCGTGGATTTTTAATGCATCTGCTGGGAAAGCAGAGCACTTAGGAAGCTGAGAGTGCTGAGGGGCTGAGGGTGGTGGCTGGTGGACCTGTGGCCCCACCATCAGCTCCTTTAACTTCCTATTTGGAAAGAGTTTGGGGTTGGGTGGCTCCAGCAGAGTCCATGGGGTCTTCCACTCCTACCCTATTTCAATTCCTCTTTCCTGATATGGGCTGGAACACTTACTCATTGCCAAAGCAGCAGTAACTGGGACTTCCATGTTAAGATGCCAAGCTTCCCACACAGGGCACTTGGGTTCCATCCCTGGGTGGGGAACTAAGACCCCACAGCGGTCAAAACCAAAAACAAAAACAAACAAAAAAAAACGAAGCAGCAGAAACTTTCACTGGATGATTTTAGGATAAAGGTGGGTGTACTCATGAGGGTAAGGTGGTTTCTTGTGGACAGGGCACTAGAACAGTTTGCGGGGAGGCGCACCGGGTTGGATGTAGGGTCTTGGCATGCCAGGAATTAAAACCTCCTCCCCTTCATCGAGGCCCTCCCCCAGTGGCACCATCAGGATGTCCCCTTAGCCAGAGGGGGGGAAGAACTGAGGTGGGGAAGTGCTGCTGTGGCTGTGGCCTTCCTAGGAGGCGGTGGAGCCCCACACCCCGACTGTACTCCTTTTGGCTTGCCCTGCCTCCCTTCTCCTCCCCCCTCTGGCCTGGTTCCCAGGTGGCCGTGACCTTTCTCAGCTTGGCCAGCAGGCCAGAGAGGGTATGTGTGTCTAAGGTGGGAGTTATTCCAGGACCTGGCCTGGTATCCAACCTGATGCGGTCACTCTGGCCTGACAGGGTCATCAACGCTGGCAAGAGCCGGCACAATGAGGACCAGGCTTGCTGTGAAGTGGTGTATGTGGAAGGCCGAAGGAGTGTTTCAGGGGCACCTAGGGAGCCTAGCCGAGGCCAGGTAAGCCCCCCACCCCCTTTCCTAGCCTCCGGAGACTCGGGAGACACCTCTCTCCAGGGATTCTAGGCATTTAGTTTTCATCTGAGCCACACAATACCACCTAAATCACTAGCTTTCTGCCTTATGGTACAGAACCTTTATCTGGCATTGCTCAGATTCTACCATGTCAGTATGAATATTTAGTTTTCCACTTAAAATGTAGATGCTCATGTATTTCTTGATGATTTAAGTAATTACCATTGTTTATGTTTGCATCTTTATCCTTTGACTCTTTTGATACTTTGCTTTTAGACACATTGTAGGCCCTTGGTGAATGAATGAATAAATCTAATTTGCCTTTAATACCAAACTCTGACTTCCTCTCTGATGTTTATATGGATGCCCAGAGTCTTGCTTTTCTCCCTGCATAAAACACACACACACACACACACTCACCTCCAACTTTTCTTTCCCTAGGGACTCTGCTTCTACTACTGGGGTCTGTTTGACGGGCATGCAGGGGGCGGGGCTGCTGAAATGGCCTCTAGGCTTCTGCATCGCCACATTCGGGAGCAGCTAAAAGACCTGGTAGAGATACTCCAGGACCCCTTACCGCCTCCCCTCTGCCTCCCGTCCACCCCGGGAGCTCCTGGTTCCGCTGATTCCTCTCAGTTGGTTGGTCCTCAGCCCTGCTGGTCTTCACAGAAGGAAGTGACTCATGAGAGCCTGGTAGTGGGTGCCATTGAGAATGCCTTCCAGCTCATGGTAAGTGGGTAGCCCAGGCCAAGGGCCTGCCAGGCAGACACTCTGGTCAACTATGTATAGGAGTCAGGTGGTCTGAGAAGGTGACTCTGAAAACCCATAACAGCTTTGAAAACCTGAGCAGAACTTGGTTCAGAGGCGGGGAGGGAGGGTGTGTTATACAGATGTCTTCCCTACTCTCCACCAGTGTGGCTTGCCTGGGCCAGTTTATTTCTGCATATGTGGGCCGGGTGGCTGTGTGTATGGAGTCTCTTCTTCATCCACCCCGCTTTGACCCTTCCTCATACGGCAGGATGAGCAGATGGCCCGGGAGCGGCGTGGCCACCAAGTGGAGGGGGGCTGCTGTGCGCTGGTTGTGGTCTACTTGCTAGGCAAGGTGTACGTGGCCAACGCAGGTGACAGCAGGTATGGGGTGGGAGCTTTTAAAAAGGCTGTGTGTGGGGGGGTTCAACTTTCTGGGATGGAGGAATAGAAGAGAATGAAGTGGTGGGTGTTAAAAATCAAAGACTAGACGGGGTCAGGAGGGATCACAGACATAAGAGATGGCTTGAAATAACTAGGAGGGGGAAAAAAGGAGGTCTGGGTGAGGGACTCTGAGGGCGGGCCTTGTCTTTTTGGAATTCTTCATGTGAGGGGGCTGAGGAGAGCCAAGTCCAAACCTTTTCTTTCTCTGGGCAGAGCCATCATTGTCCGGAATGGTGAAATCATTCCAATGTCCCGGGAGTTCACCCCGGAGACTGAACGCCAGCGTCTTCAGCTGCTTGTAAGTAAGAACCAACCCCCCTGCTCCCATTCCTTGTGGCATCTTGTGCCTCTCTGTTCTGCCAGGTCCCAAGGACTCTCCCGCCCTCACCATACACACAGACAGCTCCTTACTGGAGCTTACTGGGAAGACCCCTTCACAGACTAAGGAGTGCAGGGCTGGGCTGGTGTGGAGGACACATCAGGAACATGGGCTGCCCCAGAGCTCCCACTGTGGCCCCCACTGAGGAAGGCAGTGCAGTCAGAGGTGGGGAAAGGAAACAGCAAAGGCCCCTAAGGAACAGGATGGCTCAGTGCTTTACAGCAATGGCTCTGGAGCTGGGCTTCCAAGGATCGAATCCTGGTTCCAGTACTTTGCTAATTATGTGATCTTTGACAACTCCTTTAGCTTCTCCATGCATCCGTAGTTCCTACCTTAAAGGCTGTTAGGAGGATTAAATGAGTTAATATATGTTAATATGAGAACAGTGCATGGTACAGAGTAAACTCCACTTAAAAGTGTTAGTCGGTCAGTTGTGTCCAACTTTTTGGGACCCCATGGACTGTAGCCCACTAGGCTCTTCAGTCCATGGGATTCTCCAGGCAAGAATACTGGGGTGGGTTTCCATTTCCTTCTCCAGGGGATCTTCCTGACCCAGGGATCGAACCCAGGTCTCCCACCTAAACTCCACTTAAGCGTCTGCTATAATCATCTGTATACCAGGATGGGCTGTAAACCTAATGCCCCCTGGCCCTCTGCTCTCTCTGGCCACTCTCAACCCCAGGGCTTCCTGAAACCAGAGCTGCTGGGTGGTGAATTCACCCACCTCGAGTTCCCCCGCAGAGTTCAGCCTAAGGAGCTGGGGCAGAGGATGCTGTACCGGGACCAGAACATGACTGGCTGGTAACACTTCCCTCAGAGCTGGGGCCCATTTCCATGGCAACACGCCAGTCCCTGGCCAGCAGCAAGGTGGAAGCTGGAGGCTGGACTAGGCTGGGAGTTGGGGGTGTGTGTGGCCCTTCTTAAGGGGTTTGTATAAGGGGTGTGGCTCCTAGGGGAGAAGGGCTTTGATGCCTGGGTGATGCCTCCTCTACTCCCCCTCCCCAGGGCCTACAAAAAGATCGAGCTGGAGGATCTCAGGTTTCCTCTGGTCTGTGGGGAGGGCAAAAAGGTAAACTCCATGGTAGAGGTGGGAGAGGGCAGGAGGACCCACCACGACTTGTCTAGGGAGGTGGAGGTGCTACCTGAGGGCAGGGGTGGAGAGGGTCCACGGTCCCAGAGACTCACAAGAGGGCTCCAGCAGCACCCCCTGCTCATTTTCTTCAGGCTCGAGTGATGGCAACCATTGGGGTGACCCGGGGCTTGGGAGACCACAACCTCAGGGTCTGCAGTTCTACCCTGCCCATCAAGCCCTTCCTCTCCTGTTTCCCTGAGGTGAGCCGCAAGGGAGCCTCCTTAGCCATACCCTCCCTCCTCTAGGGGTCTTGGGCTAGCTTTCACCCTAGGCTGCTTTATCCCCAAGCTCCCTCTGCACCCTCTTTCCCCACCAGGTGCGAGTGTATGACCTGACGCAGTATGAGCACTGCCCAGATGACGTGCTAGTCCTGGGAACAGATGGGCTGTGGGATGTCACCAGTGACTGTGAGGTAGCTGCCACTGTGGACAGGGTGCTGTCAGCCTATGAGCCCAATGACCCCAGCAGGTAGGGGTTGTATGGTGACAAGGGGATGACAGTGGGGAAGGAAGGGACAAAGGGAAGCAATGCTGGGAGACCCACATGAGGGCCTGTGTACCCATCTTCCCGTAGACATGCTGGTACATGAGTGTGCACATGTGCTCCTGGCAGGTACACAGCTCTGGCCCAAGCGTTGGTCCTGGGGGCCCGGGGCACACCCCGGGACCGTGGTTGGCGTCTCCCCAACAACAAGCTGGGTTCCGGGGATGACATCTCGGTCTTCGTCATCCCCCTGGGAGGGCCAGGCAATTACACCTGAGAGGCTCAAGCCCTGAACCTCTCACCACCATCCCAGCCTCTCCAAGCTTATGCCTCTCCCAACCCAAATTCTGAAGTTGTTTCCCTGACCTTCTTTAGTGGCAACTTAACTGAAGAAGGGGTGCCAGTCAGATCTAAAGTTATAGCTCTTGGCAAATAAACCAGATGAATAAAGATGTGTGTCTTTATTTACTTTGACTCAAAACTGAAAGGTAAGGAAAATCTCTTTGGGGTGGTGGAAAGAATGCCAGAAGAGTCCTAAAACTGTAATGTTCCTAGGCTCTTTGCTCTGCTCTTCCCACTCCATATACTCTCATCCTGTTCTGTGGTTTCATCCTAGAGCTGGCGTCTTCCAAGGCACCATTTTCAGTCCATACTTTTCCCGAGCCTTAGACCTATATAACCCAGCGGTCTTCCAAAAATCCCCTAGATAACCCACAAGCACTTCAACTCAACATTCCTCCAAATGAATCCATCATTTCTCCCACAAATATATCCTTCTCCTGGCTCTGTCTCAGGGGGGCACCAGCTCAGTTACTCAAATTAGAATTCTTGGAGCTGATCACCCTTGGTTTCTCTTTCTCCCTCATTAAGCTAATCAATCATAAAGTATTGATGATTAAATATTTTAAAACATTTATATTAGGTGGCCCAGTGGTAAAGAATCCACCTGCCAGTAACAGGAGACACAAGAGACGTGGGTTCCATCCCTGGGTCCAATCCCTGGCTCAAGAAGAGCCCCTGGAGAAGGAAATGGCAACCCACTTCAGTATTCCTGCCTGGGAAATCCCATGGACAGAGGAGCCTGACGGGCACAGTCCATGGAGTTGCAAAGAGTTGGACATGACTAAACAACTGAGCTCACACACACACACACACACACACACACACAAGGCCACTACTGGAGTCCTTTAGAGTATAAGCTTCCTACTTCATCTGCTGATTTTATTTCCAAGCCACTTCCCTGTTGACCCAGTAAAGATTACACACAGCAGCCAAGGAGCCATTTCCACCATGTGAATCTAAGTTGGTGATTCCTCTGAGAGAACACTTTAGTGGCTCCTTACTGCACCTAGACCAAACCTGACACTCAGCTCTTGATTGGGCCACTCCTTCCTTCTCCTGTCCTGTATTTCTCCACCACCACCCATATTGGGATTTCCACAACTCTGTGGGTCTAGAGTAGCTCCAACACATTTAAAATCAATGCATCACTGCCACTTGAACACTTCTGTTCTCCCACAACCCATGCATGCCCACACTACAGCGCTCGCCTCTTGTACTGTGACTTTCTATATGAGGATTTGGTACAGAGTAGCAGTGAAGTAGCAGCAGGTTGAAAGTCCTGGTTTTTGGGTCCTGGTGCCAAACCCAACCAAGAAGTCTGCAATCTCTCTGAGCCTCAACTTGCTTTTTGGAAAAATGGGCATTACAGTACTACCTCACGAGGTGATTATAGGACTAAAGTAGTTCATGTATGCATAGCCCAGTCTATGTAATAAGGGTTCAATAACTATTACCTATCTTTAATTTGTCTGCATTCTGAATTTAGATTGTAAGTTCTTTGAAGATAGAAACTTGTCTGAACTGAGTACATAGCTAGGTCTGTTGAGCCAGTTAAGAGGATTGGGACCAAACTGCTGTGGACCTCAGTTTCCTCATTCAGCAGATGTGTGGGGTTGCTTGTCAGATCTTTAAAGTCTGTATGACTTAATAACATTCATTCATTCAGCAAATACTTGTTGAAAACCTATTATGTGCCACACATTGTGCCAGACAGTGCGAAGGGACAGATTGGAGGATCACAGTGGGCAGCAGGGAGAGAGACCAGCTTGGGAGCCAGACAGGCCTGACTCTATGAGATTTTGCTCTGCCATGTACATATGGCAAAATTTGGACAAGTCACTGAACTTCCTGAGCCTCAGTTTCCTTACAGGTAAAAGAGGATGTGTATACTTAAGCCAAAAATCTGTGATGACTATTAAAAGCTATGTAGTGTACCCTGCACAAGCTAATAAAATGTAAGTAGACTTCCTCATCCTCCATTCACTTCCTCATGTACCTTTCTGGGAAAAAGATACATGTGTTGGTAAATATCCAACACACAAATCAGACCAGGCTAGGTGTCCCTGTGCCATGTGTGTGCTGTGCTCTGTCCTGTCTGGCTCTTTGCGACTCCATGGACTGTAGCCCACCAGGCTCCTCTGTCTATGGGATTTCCCCAGGCAAGAATACTACAGTGGGTTACCATTTCCTCCTTCAGGGAATCTTCCTGACCCAGGGATCAAACCTGCCTCTCTTGCCTGTGTCTCCTGCATCGGCAGGCGAATTCTTTATCACTTGAGTCACGTGGGAGGCCCCTAGAGCACCTGAGAGGTGTCCCTAGAGGCACAGAACTAAGACAGTGCGGGTGGGAACTGAATTCTTAGCTGGGGAATCCAGAAAGATTTCCAAGAGTGCCCTTTGAAGGATGCGAAGGAGCTGGAAATTCTGGGTAGGGGGACGGAAGGGAATTGCAAGGTGGAACCAAGTGCCCGTGAATCTCAAAGGTTCTGAAAGTTCTCCGAGGTTGGGGGATGATGGTGGGCTGTACTTACTGCGCCACGACTCTAAGAGGGTGGGGATTTTCCGCAGCCCCTTCCTCTGGCGTCCCCGAAGCCGTCTCTCCCAGCCCCGCCCCCCGCGGGACACCACCCAGGTGGCGTAGGGGCGGGTGGCCGCTCAGCCACGGGAGGGCAGCAGCGGCCCTTTCCTGACCCCACCCCGGGCGCCTCTCAACTTTCCCGACGCCGGTCCGCCCGTAGGAGCTGGAAGGTGGCGCTGAGGCAGAGTCCTCCCGGGTCCAGTTCGCCGCGCCTAGCCCCGCCGCCCGCTCGCCCGCAGTCCGGGCATCTCCGGGACCGCGAGGGCCAGCGCGGGGCTACCCGCTGGGGCCGGGGGCGGGGGCCGGGGGCGGGCGGAGCCAAGGGCCGCCCGGCCCGCCCCTCCCGGCCAGTCGCCCCTCCCCACCGCGGCGCCGGAGGAGGGCGGGGCGGCGGAGCCCCTCGGGTCAGTCTCTGCCTCCCGCACCCGCAGCGCAGCTGGAAGCGGCGGAGCCGAAGGTACCCCGGGTTGGGGCTGTGGGCGGCGGGGTCCTGGGGACTGGTCCCCAGCAGAACACTTTCCCTCTTCTCCGCTCGGCTGGAGCTCGGGGCGCCGGCCGGGGAGGGGCTTTGGCCCGAGCGCGGGCCCCTTCCCTCCCCTCGTTCGCGGCGTCTGGGCGGCGCGGGGATCCGGACGGCTCGGCCCCTCCCTGCCCTCCTGGCTACAGTGAAGGGCCCTGGAATTGTCCCGCAGGGCCTCTCGCCTCTAGTTGTCCGAGTCGAAGTCCGTTCCCTTCTCCCGGCTTCCCAGAACCTGCTCGGCAGGGCGAGGAGGAGAGGGGGCAACTTGGGTCTCCGCAAGGGAGCTCCCGCGCAGATGCTCAGCTCCCAGGTCTGGCGGCCCGCGGTGGACCTTGGCTGGGGTGTGAGTTGGGGCCCGAGTCCGGCTTGAGGTGGGAATTCCCCCCCTCCCCCGGGCCTGTGAAGTGGCAGGAATAAGGGTGGAGTGTGACCGCGGGGGCTGCCACTGCTCCGGGGGTCTGGACCTCGCCCAGCATGGTTTCTGGAGCCGGCTTGGAGTGGAAGTACGGGAAATTGGGAAGGATCCAGGCCGTGTGTGTGTGTGGTGGGGAGGGGGGTCTGTCTGTCTGTCTGTTATCTGTTCCTTCCTTCACATTCCCCAACCTGGCTAAAGAGTATCTTGGGGGTTTGGCCTGAGGGACCCGAGGCCAAGTCTGGTTTTCAAGTCGAGGAGGAGGTATCTGATTTCTTCCCTAGGCATCAGGGGTGGTCATCAGGGTGCATCAGCCCCTGGTTCATCTGGAAAGCTTGAGAATGACTGAGGAGCTGTTTTATCCCAGGGAGGGCCCCAGGAGTTCGACTCATACCAGGTCCTGTGGGGTTTGGTTGCCCCTCTTGGAGTCAGTGGGGCATTTCCTCAGGGGTTGCCTCTCACAGGGAGCTGTTGTCGTTGCTGTCTTGGCCTTGGGCCCCTTGGCCTGGCCTGGCTCTAGGACTCCTCTGAGCCTGAAGGGAAAGTCTTAATTGAGCTGGGGAGGGTGTGCTCCAGATCATTCCAGCATGCCCCTGCCCTGGAGTTCTGCCCTCTGCCCTGCACCATCTGGTGCTACCTAAACTGCCCTGCTGGGGTGGGAGAGGGCAATGGCAAGCTCAGAGCTAGGCAACTGGTGTTCACCCTGGTGGTGAATGCCCTCCATCTGTCCATCAATGCTGCCTGTTCCAGGTTGGGGCCACAGCAGCCTGTCTTCCCTCAGTTGGACCAATGGAACTTAAGGGAATATGAGAGGGAGTTGGTCACTTGGGTAGAATTTTCAGGAGACTCCCTTTTCTGAAGGATGGTTTCCATTTGTGGAGGAAATCAGCTGGCAGGGTGAATGTCTTCTTGCTTGCCTTTTGGGGTATCAGAGAGCCCCTGTTGTGGTGTTAGAGAATGGCCATGCGCTCAACTCCTATAAATTCCGTCTGATTCACATCCTCTTCCCCTCATCAGTGTTGTGCATGTGTGTGTGGAGGGGAGGGAGGCCACCCGGGATCCCACTGTTGAAGAGAACTTGCCTTTGGCTCTAATATTCGCTTCCTAAAAGGCAGACCAGGGCTAGGCTGTGAGGTGGTGGTGGTGGTTATGTGAGAAGTGAGGGAGCTCAGCCTAGTTTGACAGGATGTGGGACTGAGAGAAAAAGCCAGGTTTGGGGCAGAGATCAGGTTACCGTGCCCTTCTTTTTTAACCACTCCCTGTGTGGCTGGCGCTGGAATTGGCCTTCATTTGTCTCGCTTTTGGAGTTCCTCCCAGCGCCGGCTCCAGCTCCCGCTCCTCCCCACTTCATCTCAGGCCCGAAACCCGCCCTCTTTTCCTCCTAGGCTGGGGGCCTTGGGAACTCCAGCCGGCTGGAGGTCAGCTCCTCTCCCCAGGGAAGGAGGAAGTAAGGCTCAGCTTCAGGGGCAAAAAGAAGCTGGCAAGGTGTGATGAACTGTGAGGCTGCCCTTCTGTGTGTCTTGGGGGGTGAGGGACACATGGAAACCCCGGGAAGCTGACTCCTGGCCCTGAGTCACAGGGAGGGGTGGGCAGGGCCTTAGGGTGAGCTGGACAGAGGGGAGGAAGGGGCCGTCCCAGGGAGTGGGTGGAGGTGATTCCTCTGCTGTGGTAGATGTGTGGCTCCCTACAGTGTGGTCATTGTCCCCTGCCTGGGGCTGAGTGACCCAGTGTTGCTGCCAGGCCCAGGAGGAAGGGGGGAGGCAGGCAGCCTGCCCAAGTGTGGGCTGTGGGCACTGCCTGGACTGAGCTTCCTTTGTGTGACGCGGGGCCCTGGGGACTGGGATGGGGTGGGCCAGCGAAGCTGGCTGGCTGCTGCTGCTGCTCTCCGTCTGGGTTCCCCCTGTTCTGATAATGTAGAAAAGCAACAGACTCTAGTCACACAGCCCTACTCTGAGTGCCTTCCCTGCCATAATTCCGAATTCCTCTTAACCTCCATGAATCTCACTTTCCTAGTTTGTCAAAATGGGAAGCTCACTACCTTCCAGGCTTCTGGGGACAGAGGGAGTGATTTTTGTCAAAATCTCCATCATAGAACCTGGCACCTGTTGTTGTTTGGTCCCTAAGATGTATTCGACTCTTTTGGACTATAGCCCGCTAGGCTCCTCTGTTTATGGGATTTCCCAGACAAGAATACTGGAGTAGGTAGCCACTTCCTTCTCCAGGGGATCTTCCTTCTCCAGATATCAAACCCCAGTCTCCTGCATTGCAGGCAGATTCTTTACCACTGAACCACCTGGGATGCCCTACCTGGCATCTAGGGTATGATAAATAGTCTTTCCTTACCCACCCGTATCAGTCAGACTCCTCGTTTTTTCAGTGGGCAGGCATGATTTGTGCCAACTGAGGGACACTGTGTTCAATGTGTTCCAGATTGGACCTTTGTAATTATTAATCTTTTGAAAGTATTGAAATCTTGGTAACAAATAAGTCTGACTTGAAACTCTGATATGTAGAATAGATAAAAACTGGCTTTTCTAGAGATACCCCTGGTCTCTGAGCACCCTTCAAGGTGTCCAGGGGCCCGCAGTTGGTGAGTGGATTAGATTAGAACTCATGCTTTCCTGGCTCCCAAGTGGGTGGTTCTTCCACCTCCCACTTGTGTATTCTAACCCATGGGGGAGACCTGTCCCTGACCTTGAGATTAGGAATTTCAAGCTCAGTTGCCTGAACAATTGGTTCTTGGCAAGAACATGCCTGAGCAAGCTCCTTTCCTTCCCTCCCCTCCATTTGTTGGATACCTCGGTTTCCAGGGAGGTCTTGGGGGCCCCAGAGAAGTGTTTTTGGATTCACTGGCTTTTCCTCTGCTGCCTCTTCCCTGCCAGCCCTGGCCATGGCTGCCATCCGAAAGAAGCTGGTGATTGTGGGGGATGGGGCCTGTGGGAAGACCTGCCTCCTCATTGTCTTCAGCAAGGATCAGTTTCCAGAGGTCTACGTCCCTACTGTCTTTGAGAACTACATCGCAGACATAGAGGTGGATGGCAAGCAGGTAAACAGCTCCCTTCCTGTCTCACCTTGGAACCCCACCCACCACCATCACTCAGAGACCTAGAATGTCCGTCCTTACCACCTACCCATGTCCTGGTTTTACTCTCCCTGCTGGAACCAGTGAAAGTTAGGAAGTGAAGCTGCAGTCTTAGAAAATCTGGATAACCTCCTGTTTTTTTTTTTTTTTTTAACACACTGGCTCTGTAATCTGGGTCCAGTTCCTTTGCCTCTGGGCTTAAGTTCCCCCAAATATAAACGGGAAAATGGTAAGGTACCCTTCAAAGGGTTTTTAGGAAGATTAATTAAAGTAGTGGTTCTCACAATGACAACTCAAACTGCATAAAGATCAGTTTGTCTCAGGATTTAAAAGACACCTTATTTGTGTTGTGTGACAAAGATGGGCATTGTCCCTGGCACACAGTAGGTGCTCAATAGGTAGATGCCTGGTGAACCTAAGGGACAGTGATTTCTTCGGAGAGGACCTCTGGGTGGCGAGGCTGTGTGTGTGACTGGGGCCCTCAGGCTAGCTAAGCCCCGGCCCTGTGTGTCAGGTGGAGCTGGCTCTGTGGGACACGGCAGGGCAGGAAGACTACGACCGCCTGCGGCCTCTCTCCTACCCGGACACTGACGTCATTCTCATGTGCTTCTCCATCGACAGCCCCGACAGTCTGGGTGAGGGTGTTGGAAGGCGGGGACTGAGAACCCCTTGGAACCAACCAGAGGGAGCGCTTGCCTGGGCTCCCCTCAGTCATCTTCAGAGGCTATGGGGGTGGGTACTGGGGAGCCTCTTTAGCCTCTGGTAACTCTGGCCCTCGGAGGACTCACACATGTGTACTGTGATGGGGAGGGGTTTTGAGCTGTGAAAGGGACTCTCATGCTGAAAAGCCTCTAAGACTCGGCCGTGGGAAGACAGGACTCAGGGGGAGCCTTCTAGCCTAAGTGGAGGCACAAACTTAGGTTTGTCTATCATCCACTGTTGGGACATGTCTGTGCAGAAAACATTCCTGAGAAGTGGACCCCGGAGGTGAAGCACTTCTGCCCCAACGTGCCCATCATCCTGGTGGGGAATAAGAAGGACCTGAGGCAAGATGAGCATACCCGAAGAGAGCTGGCCAAGATGAAGCAGGTGGGTGCCACTGCCAGGCTGGGAGCCCTGGGGGAGGAAGGCACCCTCTGAGGGCCTGCGGGCTGGTAAAGGAGCCTCCCTCTGACTCTGTGTTAGAGGTGATGGTGGGGTCCACTTCCTACCCCCTTGCATCTGCACTTTGGTGAGAGAGAACCAGAACGGCTGTCAGGATCCGATCCGGTATTTGATGACAGTGATGTGGACAAAGTGACTTGTCTAAGGTCACTTGGCATTTTGTCTGTGGTCCACTGTTTGGCATTGGGGCTATTAAGATGAGTAAGAAAACCGCCACCCTCAGGGAACTGGGTTCCTACAGTAGGTATTTTGCTTGGGGTCTGTGGGTGGAGCCATCAGGATACCCAGGCAGGGGGAGGTGTGAACTGACTTGGAAGTGAGATGGAGGGTATTCGAAGCAGCTGGGGAAAAGGCCCAGGCCCAGACTGAGGGAGCTGGCTGATTTGTGCACCTAGAAGTGGCTTTCCAGCCATAGGATGAGTGAATTAGGGAGAGCTGCCAGGATAGGAATATGGACAATAGAACAAAAAGAATACTTTGAGGATAATTGTGTCAAGATTTTAAATTGGGGACAGATAGGTCAGTCTGGCAGCCATAGAGGATGGATTGGAAGAAAGTGAGAATGGAGGCAGGGAAGTGAGTCAGGAGACAGATCCACCTTCAGTCAAGAGAAGGGCATACAAGGCTGGCTGACAGAATTTTGAAGGTAAACTTGAGTCTTGGGTCTCTTGCTTAGAAGCTGCCCATGGTGGTTGGGGCTTGAGTGCTTTGAGGGATGGAGGCTGAAGTAAGTATTTGTTCTAGTTATAAACACAGATGAGGTGCACCTAATCAGCAGCTTCCTCTGACCGCTGGCTGTCTACCTTCCCAGGAACCTGTTCGATCTGAGGAAGGCCGGGACATGGCGAACCGGATCAGTGCCTTTGGCTACCTTGAATGCTCAGCCAAGACCAAGGAAGGGGTGCGGGAGGTATTTGAGATGGCCACTAGGGCCGGCCTCCAGGTCCGCAAGAATAAGCGCCGGAGGGGCTGCCCCATTCTCTGAGGTCCTTGAGATCTCCCCTTCTTCCTTCAGGCGGTTGCAGAAACTCCCTCTGCCCCCTGTGACCCCACCCTATCAGGGATCCTTGCTGAAGGCTCCCTTTCCCAATTCCCTCCTGCCCAGGACTGCATTGAGTTTCTCCAGCCCTGACAGTGGTGGTCATAGGCACTCCCCCTCCCACCAGCACCCTGGTGGGAAGAGGGGTACGTCCTGCCCCTCCTCCTGTCGCCTCGGTCTGGTCTTGCGGTGGGGCTTTTGATCCCTTTGGCCTTCCCCAGAGGATCATCACACCAGCACTTTATACACTTCCTGCTCACAAGAGATCTGGGGTAGGGGACTTGGCGGAGTATAACCGAGTCCCAGGCCCCTGGTGTTTCTGCTTTGGGCAGGAGCCTTGTCTCCGGCTGTTCTTGGTGTGGGGCATGAATAAAGGCCACGGGCTCCAAAGTGTGTGTGTGTGTGGCTTTCTCTCTTTCTCTTCAGGTCCCTGTCTTAGCCATGAGCCCGGAGTCCCATCTCTCTGAGGTGCTCACAGCGGGGCCAGCCCCAGGTCTGCAAAGGCAGGACTCCTGGCCGGCAGGGTGGAGTCTTGGAGAAGAGGATGAGGTCATTCCTGGCTCTGGGCCTTGGAGGCGGGCGAGGGGAGTGGTCTGGAGAACAGGCTAAACTTAGAAGCCTGTGGGTGGCTTCTGTTGCTTCCCACTGGCTTTCCTCCCTGGAAGGGGGTTGGGGGAATGGGGGTGGGTTTGGCCTTGGGTAGGGTGTGATAGTTCCACCTTCCCCTCTGGGGTCATCTTGGGAGTTTCGAAAGCTTGGGCCTGGCTGAGGAGACAAGAGACTTCGGCAAAGAATAACATTTGTTTTTTTTTCAGTGGTACTTCCGCCCCCTTCCCCCAATTGTTAGCAGCCAGTTGTGAGCAGCAGGGGACGGGTCAGGTGGGCGGTCCTCAGAGTTCATTCCTCCACTCCGGCTCCACTTGCAGGGACAGGCCCTCTTCACCCTCCCGTTCCTGGGGGAGGTAGTCTTGACTTTTGGGTCCTAGAAAGAGAGGGGGTGAGCTTTGTCTTAGTCACTTACCTCCTCCCTCAGCACTGCCCCACTTCTGGCCGCCTCCCCCCCCCCCCCCCCCCCGCCGCCCAGCCATACCTGAGGTAGAGGGGTTGAGTTTGCTCAGACCTTGGAGTAAGTTCTGCCCCTGCTGCAGGTCCAGTTTGGCAGGGAAGGGGCACCCAGTATACCCCCCGTTTTCTTTACAGAACTCCAGGAATCTGTGGGGGTACAGGAGCATTCATACACAGCTGCACAGAGCTGGCTGAACGCTTGCAGAGGCTGGAGGTCCAGCCTGGGTCCTGCACACTGGCCTATGCCTGGGGGCAAGTTGCTTAACCTTGTCAAATGGAGATGTTAAGATAAAACAGATTACGTTAGCCCCCAAGGGTGCTTCATAAAACTACAGCTGTCCTAGGCTAGGGGGTGGTGGTACTGACTCCGTGAACAATAGTTTGAGCAGACTCTGGGAAATAGTGAAGGACAGGGAAGCCTGGCTGGTGTGCTGCAGTCCGAGGGGTCTCAAAGAGTCGGACACGACTTAAGTGACTGAACAAAGCCTGTAGCCATCAAGAGGGATGGAGGGTGGGATGCTCACACTTTCCAGTCGGGGTCATGGCCCAGCAGGAGTGGGTTGCCCACCACGATGAGCAAAGCCTTGGCCCGGGTCACTGCCACATTGAACCTCTGGTGAGAAGAGGTGGTGGGGGTCAGAGCAGGGAAGGGCCCCCTGGAAGGAGGAGTGCCCACCAGCCCACCAGCCCTCCAACCTTGGGGTTCTTGAGGAAACCCAGGTTAAAATCCAGATCCAGCTGCACAAAGCTCTGGCTGCTCCGAACGGTGGAGATGAGGATGACACTGCGTTCTTGGCCTTGAAACTCTTCCACAGAGCCTACCTAGAGGGGAGGGAGGCAGGGCCGGAGGCGCTCAGCTGGGGACCCAGGAACCAGCTCTGCCTGCCAGAGCCTGAGGACAATTGTCACCGAGGAGGGAGCCAGGAGAGAGGACAGGACTATGCTGTGCTAGCTGAAACCTGAAAAGTGGATCCGGTTAAAGTGGCGCGAACTGGAAAGGCTTCTAAGCCAAGAAAACAGGATTCCAAAGAACACTTAACTCAGCAGAGTTTCTCAGACTTTCCTGAAGATAATTGCTCAGTACTTGTTTAAGTAACTCTAGGCCCTAACCCAGACCGCCTGAATCAGAATTTCCACCCGAGAGGCCTCTTAATTCCTCAAGTGCCCATATTCAACCCTGGCCGCGCAGATTGCAGATCACCTGAGGAGCCATAAAAGAACAGCTGCCCTGGCTCTGCCCCCAGATAGCTGTGTTAATTGGCTGGGTAGAACCCTGGCGCTGGCAGCACTAACAGCTCTCCAGGTGATTCTTATCTGAGAAAGAGTGGCTCTTAGCTGTCAACTGACTCAGGGTGGGAGAGGTAAGTGGGGACATCATCACACGAGATGATAACTGGACTTTATCCTTAGGGTAGAGACTTTAAATCAGCCTGATCCTAAGAATCCTTCGGGGTAACTGCTAAACACACAGGCTTCCTGGCCCCAGCCCAGACCTACAACCTGGGATCTCCAGCAGTGAGAAGCCAGGGGAAAGCCCAAGTTCTTCTAGGGCAGCGAGGGTGGGGCAGGGACTAGGGCTGTCCCAGTAGGGCAGGGTCCCAAGGAGGTGTCTGGAAGTGGGAGAGCGAGGCAGACAGAAGCCAGGGAGGGAGTGTGAGACAGTGGTGAGGGTCACCTTCAAGTCCTTGATGTCGTCTAGTCCCCGAAGCTCCTTGTCAAGTTTGGTGATGCAATAACGGATTTTTTCCACCTGGAAGATGGGGACAGGTGCCTTTCTCTCCTGCCATTACCCCAGCACAAGAGGGAGCCAGGCAGGAGGCCAGGGAGCTGGGGGGCAAAGAGGAGGTACAACTGACCTCTGAGCTCTTCTGAGATATGGGGCCGGCAGAGAGGCCTGAGCTGGAGCCTCTGCCTAGTGGTCTGGCTAGGTATGGGAATGTTCCCTTGATGGGAACTGAGGGCCTGACCTGCTTCCGGTATGGGGAGATGACGCCCACACTTCGGGGGCTCAGACGGGCTTTGCCCTTCTTGGAGGAGGGGGCCAGGAGCTGCTTCAGGTAGGAAGTCACTGTGGCAGCCTCTTCTGGGTTGAAGAAGGACGGGCTGTTGCCCTCACGCTCATCCTTGCCCATTACACCATGAAAGATGATGGGAAAATCCTGGACACAGGGTTAGGGGAAACCTTCAGTTGGACCTCTCTGACTCCCTTCCCCTCCCCCCCCAAACTCTCCCAGGGAATGGGGGATCCCAGGTAACTAAGGGCAGGGCTCGTGGCTTCCACTCAGAGATTCCTGCTACCCAGACCCTCAGTAAGAGGAAGGCTGTGGTACAGGTCGGGGGAGCCTGAGCCCCAGCCCCGCTCAGCCTCACCTGTCGAGGCAGACCCTCCCAGCGGCAGAAGCGCTCTCGGTCAACAACGTCCGCACAGGCCTGAAGCTCCCCATCATAATACAGCCGGTTAGGAACGTCCAGGATGGTGGGGTGAGACCTGGGAGGAAGAAGAAGGAAGAGCAAGACCAGACGGGCAGACTCCCCTCCACCCACTCACACAGTATCCTGTCCTGCCCACTGCATAGCAGACTCCTTCAGTTACAGCTTTTGCAGCTGGGCACTAAGAGACCTGGGTTCTATCCCTGGGCCGGGAAGATACCCTGGAACACAAAATGGCAACCCACTACAGTATTCTTGCCTGGGAAATCCCACAGAGAGAGGAGCCTGGTGGGCTATGGCCCATGGGGTTGCAAAGAGTTGGACACAACTGAGCAACTAACACACACACACAGTTAACTACAGAAAGTAGAATCAAATGTGTCTCCAGAAAGCATCCAATCCATAGATTTCAAATTTAAAAGAAAACACCAAGAAATTAGGGACCCATTCTCAAGTCTCAATTTTGCCAAGGAAGGATAATACAAAAACACGTTATCACTGACTATCTCCATTACTGGATGAGATAATGTGTTTAAATTCAAAAATACAAGCAGTACTGACATAACAGCTAACATTTATTGCATTCTTAGTGGACTCACCTAAGGAACTAAAGATTCTTAGCGGACTCACCTAGGAACTCAACTGAGCATTTCAGATGCAAGAACTCACTGACTAAAGGAAGTATACAGCTCTTTAACTTGAATAATCATTAATTGTCTGTATTATTCTCATTTCTCCTTGGATTGTCTAGAAACTTCACCTGGGACTTGCCTCAGACATATTGCAGTGTCTGGGAACCACTGACCATCCCCTGATATATATATATATATATATATATATATATATATATATATAAATAGGCAAACTGCTCTAGAGTGAGGGCACTTGCTAAGTCACACTACCTACAAACAGCAGTGAGGGGACTGCAGAGGAGACCTTCCAGTTTATAGTTTTTCTGCATTGTATAGTCTCAGAGCAACAGGACTGTGGGATGGAGGCTACAGCTGGGCTGGCGAAAGGTGTGGGTACCTGTAGTTACGCAACAGCTTGGTTATGAACTGGGGGTTATAGCCATCCGGGCCCTTCTTGTATAGGGCGTTGTAGGTGAGCAGCCGCTCCAGCAGTGAGTACCCCAGCCCATGCTTCTGGGTCAGCGGACAACGCAGCACAGGCCCCAGCTGCCGAGGGTCTCCTGCCAGCACCAGCTGCCCTCCTGGGTTGTCTGCTTCCTTGACTTCCATCAGCCCTGTAAAGTGGGAAGTGATGGGGAGAAAGGTATGTGGTGGGACCTCTGATGCCATGTGGGGCATACTTGCAGCCCCCTCAAACCCCTCACCTGCTATGGCCACCAGGCTCTCTGGCTCCATGGCATGGCCAGCCTCGTCGATGAAGATGTGTGTGAAGTGATCGATGGGGAACTGGGCTGAGACCAACCTGGGAGGTGTCAGGCCAGGCAGGGGTCACACCCAGGCACCCGACTGTCAAACCATGAATGCTCCCCTAGGCCGGCCCTCCCTCCAACTCCCCAGGAACCATCCTTCCCCATTTCCCCAGCCTACTACCTCTTTACTTAACACACTATTAAGAGATGCACACACACACACACACTTCCCACCTGCTGGCAGTGATGAGCGTGGTAATTAAGACGCGATATTCCTGCAGCTTCTTCTTGGAAGGAAATACAAAATCCCCCTTCTTTGCGTCCCAGTTACAACAGGGCTGAGGGTTGGGTAGGGAAAGGAGTCAGCTTGGCTCCACCGCCAATTTCACCCTCACTCTGGCTCTGGGGCTCCCAGGCAATTTCATTTACTTTCTCTTACTTTACACACAACTGAAACTAAAGCCCAGAGAGGGCACCTGACCCACCCGAGGTCACACAGTGAATACCTCAGAATGCAGGTCCCCTAGTTTCCTGACCCTAGTGTTCACCCAGAGCAGGACCCGCTGTCCCTCGGCCGCTTGCCTTCCCCAGGTACCTTGACGTCCTCAGGGACCAGGTGGATATCCCTGCTGGGGGCCAGGAGGCGGTAGATGGAGCTGGGCAGGTGGACCCGGAGGCGCTGACAGAGGAGATCGGCCCCTGAATTGGATGGAGCGCAGGCCAGGATGTGGGCTTTGGGCAAGTGCTTCACCACCTGGGATGGGGACAAGCATAGTGTGGGAAGCAGCTTCTGGTCTCTGGGGGGTGGAGGGTGGGGGTGGTGTGCAGAGAAGTGATGTTGAGACTCAGGCTGGCGCAGTGTGGCATTTCTCTCCCATTGCTAGGGGAGGGAGTGACTAAAAAGGCAAGTTCTGATCCCCAGCACACTGGGGTCCAAACAGGACTTTATGCTAGAAAACTGCTGCAGTAAATATAAAAGGCTACTATGACTGATGGTAAAGATCCAATACTTTGCCGAGGCTAAGAGCTGACTCATTGCAAAAGACCTTGAAAGGCAAGAGGAGGGGACGACAGAGGACGAAATGGTTGGATGGCATCACTGACTCAGTGGACACGAGTTTGAGCAAGCTCTGGGAGAGGTGAAAGACAGGGAAGCTTGGCGTGCCCTGTGGGGTCACAGAGTCCTACACAACTGAGTGACTGAACACAACAACCATGACTGAGACATGAACTGAAACATGGAGTCGTGCAATATTCAATGTGCATACAGTGCTCAAAGCTACACTGGCCCTTGGTGCCAGCTCAGGGGCGTGCGTTTGGGGAGCTGGAGGGAAGCAGAACCTGGGGACAGCTGCTTGGTTCCAGGGGGACTCAGAGTGTAGGCCACAGGCTCAGGCCCCACCTGCTTGATGGCTTCCACTAGGGTGACAGTCTTGCCCGTGCCCGGAGGCCCAAAGATGATGTAGGGGGCAGGGCGCGTGGTGCCCATAACGATGTGCTTCATGGCCTGCAGCTGCTCCGGGTTTGACTCCAGACTCCGATCGTACAGCCTGGCAGAGTGCCACAAACATGATGTTGTCCGAGTCCTGGAAGCCTCCCTGACCACATCCCATACACCCATACTTCAAGTGGCCCTGGAGCCCCTGCCCACAGTCTCACTTGAGCTTCACGTCTGAGGGCAGCAGTGGGACTCCACGAGAGGCCACAGGGAAGAGCATGGGCCCAAGTGGCCAGCGCCCTGTCAGCTCCAGGGCACGGTGCTGCACCCGCAGGGGCTGGCGGTTGAAAGTGAAGTTCACCTTGAAGGTCAGCCCATCCACAAAGCGGCTCAGGAGGCTTTGGGGAGGGAGAGAGAGGGGGAAGCATTCCGGTCAGGAGGGGTGGGCAATAAAAGGCCAGGACTCTCTCCATCTACCCCAACCCCACTCCCTTTCTCAGACCTCTGAGCAATCCTCTAGGACAAGAAGCTGCTGAGCCATCTCAGAGTACCCACCCTGCTCTGTCCCTGGGGTCCCACTCACTCTGGGGAGAAACACCCTCCTCCCTTGGCCTTTGGGCCATCTATAGACCTTCCTACAGCTCAGGGATCCCTCAACACCTACCTGGTGGAAAAACTCAGCTTGACCCGGTCCAATTCCACCTTGTGCACAAAGCCCTTATAGGTAACAGGGTCCTCATGATGTGTCTCGGAGGACAAAAGGGCAAATAGGTGGTCACCCCGCAGCACTGAGGGGCGGCTCTCGGCCACCCCAGGAACCTAGGAAGCAAAAGCACCTGCAAGCTTGTAGCCGAGATGACCAGTGCAGGGCCCACTGAGACCCCCTCCTGAGACACAGGGTCTGACAATCCACCTCTACCCCGGGGTTCAGGGAGCTTTGCTTCTTTCCTCTTCCACCAGACAGGGCAAGAGTCAGGGGAGATGGGGAAGAGACAAGTTTGCCTAAGCTGCTTAGAGATGCTGAGTCCAGGAGTCCTGGCACCCCTCCAGGGCATGATTTTAAGATCCAGGGGTCAGCTTCCTAGTAAGTCCAGCCGCCCTCTTGGCCAGTTCAGTTTCTACTCTGCCTTTAAAATCTTGTTCAAAATTAAAAAAAAAATCTTGTTCAAAACTCAGTTCCTGCGGGAAACTTCCTCTGATCATCCTCACTTGCCGCCTTTCTCAGCACATGGGTGTAGGAATCCGTTCTCATGTGCAATTCTGGACTTATGTATACACATTCAACATCTGAGAGCTTGAGAGGTCTCTAAGAATTATCTTCCAGACTTCCCTGGTGGTCTAGTGGTGGAGAATCCACCTTCCAATACAGGGGACTCGGGTTCGATCCCCAGTAGGGGGAAAGAGGATCCCACATGCTGCAGGGCAACTAAACCTGCACGCTGCAACACGAAAAGCCTGCACACTGCAATGAAGATCCAGTGCAGCCAAAAACTCCCAAACAAATAAACAAAAAAAGAACACGAATCATCTAGTTCAGCTCCATGCTTTTCAGTTGAGCGAACTAAGGCCCAGATACAGCGAAAGACTTGCCCAATGTCACAGAGCCAAGTGATAGCAAAGTCTGGGCTAAAACCCCAGTCTTCCCTATTACCTTGCTCTGACACCTCTTTCAGGGGCCCAGATGCCTACTTTGTTCCTTGCTGAGCCCTCTGGGACAGGAACAGCATCATTATCCTTCTGTTCTGCCCGCAGTCTGTGGGTTGGCTAACTTGAGTCCACCCTCCCTACTACCGATCCAAGCCCTGACCTCCAATGTGAGCAGACGGGGGTTCCGGTCTATGGGGTCCCAGGTCATGGGCACCGACTCCAGGTCATAGTGCCGGATGTCGCGCTCCATCTGCAGCTCCTCCAGGTGCAGCAGCAGCCGGAGCTTCACCTCATAGTTCCTCCACTTCAGGGGTGTCTGAAGCTGGGCCCTGGCAGTAATGGGTGGGGAGGTGCAAGGGGAGGGATAGGAACAGGATGGGTCAGGCAAACCCCATGTCACGGAGCACCCACCCTCTCCCTCTGCAGCTCTGAGACTATGAAAATGTCAGGAATCAGGGAAGACTAGAAGACCAGAGTAGCAGATAGGGGTCAGAGGCCTCTAAGAAGGGAGTCCTTGCCCGCCAACCTCAGACCTGCATTGTGGATCCTGGAGCCAGAAACATCCTCTCTCAAAGATCCTCCCATGATTCACACCCTCACCTCATTCAAATGTCATTCTCTGCTCAAATGTCACCTCCTTGAAGAGGCCAGGACTAGTTGTCCTCTGCAAAACAGCATAGCTCACCCCTTACCCCGCTTTACCTTTAGTTAATTCTTCACAGTACTCATCACTACATAAGAAAAGATGAGAAATGCTCACTTTCCCCAACTATGATGTCAGGGCCATGATGTGAGTGATTCACCTTGAATGCAGCCTGGCACATGGTGTGTTGGCCAGTAAGGGGATAAATGAACTGAGCATGGGAGGCTGAGGACAGAGGCATGGGGGAGAAGCAAGAAGTGAGCAGAGAAGAAACATATAAAGCAGTGTGAAGGGTGCAGAGGGATGGTACTTACTTGATCTCAGCAATCTCCTTCGGGGCAGTGAAAATACTTGTTCCCTGAAGAAGGACGGGGAGCAGCTGTCTGAGGCGGGGGGGTGGGTAGTATGTTCCCAGTGGCAAACTTAACTCCAGGTCATAGTTCTTAGCACTGCAGGAGGGGGACAAGAAAAGCTATTACAAACACAAAGACCCTTCACACAAAGCCCTGCTTCAGTGCTATTGCTGAAAGGGGTCAGTTGCCTTTGCGCTGGAAGAGAGGACTCACTGTCTCATGAGGCTGCTCATGCCAGGGCTGGACCACTTTCATTTTTAGAAAGCATGATACTTAAAAGCATTACTATATATATATATATATATGTAAATATATGGAATTCCCTGGCAGTCCAGTGGTTAGGACCCCTCACTTCCATGGCAGAGGCGGTCTGTCTTTGATCCCTGGTTGGGGAACTAGGATCCCACAAGCTGTGAGGTTACCTATATACATATATAAACAATACATGTTCATTAGAGAAAAAAGAAAAAAATCAGGAAATAGGTAATAAATAAATAGGTAAATAAACAACATGCTCACCATCCAGGGATAACCACTGTTAAGTTTTTGATATGTCGCTTTCCAGACATTTTTCTTTGTCAATATGTATTATACAAATGTATTTTAAAGTAATTAGCCAATTAATTAATTAACTTCTTGGCTGCACTGCATGGTTTGTGGGATCTTAGAACTTGTGCCCCCTGCAGTGAAAGCTCAAAGTTCTAGCCACTGGACCTGCAGGGAATTCCCCTATATACATATATTTTTAGCAAAAAGAGCACAGTAGTCTCACAGCTTGCTTTTATAGCTCAGTTATTTTGTGAATACCTGGACATGTTAAAAAGAGATGTCTACACATATGATTCCATTCATATGACATGTTCAGAAGAGGGAAACCTATAGAAAGTACATGAGTGGTTGGTGAGGGCTAGGAGGCCAGGGTGGGGTAGGGGGGTGGTGGGGAAAGCACAAACGTGTGATAACTAAAGGGTATGGGCTCATTTTGGGGGTGATGAAATGTTCTAAAATGGATTGTGATGATGGTAGGACCTGTGACTATGCTAAAGAAATCACAGAATTGAACACTTTAAAGGAATTAATTGTATAGTACGCAAGTTGTTTCAATAAAGCTGTTATGAGAGGGAGGGAGAGAGAGAGAGAAACGCGACCACCCTAGCTGCCTGATAATCCATCATACAGTCAAAAATATTTGAAACTTTTCCACACTGTCCTCGTATCTGCCTTTCTTCTTAGATAGAAAAGGTCTCTGAGGTCTGGAGGAGTTAAGAACTCACTGTTACGAAAGGAGGCTCTGTGTTCTTCCCAAAGGCCCACACGGTGATGTGAGAAGGGACCCCCCACCCCAGCCTGGACTGGGTTGGACGGAGGACTTACCGGTCGGGTCTCTCTCCTTCCTCTATCCGGCTGGTCACCACAGGGTTTCTAGCAATCTGGGTCCGCTTGAAGGGAGTCGTGGGTTTCAGCTGTGCTGCCAGGGGACTGTGGGCCACGGCGGCCAAGAAGCGGGCAATGTAGAAAGTGCCAGCTCCTTCTGAGCCCGGCTCTCCAGGGCCCAGCAGCTCCCAGAGCACTGTGGCTGGGAAGTAGCCCACAAAGCTGGTCTTACAGTGAACATGGAGCTCATAGCATTCACCTAGGAGAAGACAGCTGAGTGAGTCAGGTTGGGGAGGGAGCTGCCCAGGAGCATCCCAACCCCGACATCCCTCAGGTAGCCCCTACCCCAAGGCAAGCCCTACCAGCCTGCAACAGCACATTTCTGAAGCAACAGACCCTCCTAGGGCAGGCCTCCATCCACCAGAGGCTCTTTAAGAACCCACTCACCTGGGCTCAGGAGGCAGGGCAGCTCCCGGTCTCCATTGCAGAAGGAAAACTGGGGGGTCCGGCAGAACGGGAAGAGGTGGGTGAGGGTGACAGGCTGGGTTCCTCCATTCCGAAGCCTGAGGGTCAGCACCTCCTTGCGGTTCAAATCCAGGCGGATAAGGAGCTGTCCATCTCGGGCTTCATGGGGCCCCTGGACTTCCACATTCACCCCATGTTTCCCATGCATATACTCAGCCCTGGGGAGAGCAGGAGTCAAGGGCGGGCACGGCTGGGGCAGGAGCGGACAGGACTGGGGGTTGCCCTCGGGAAAGTCACAGAATGGGGAGGATGGCCAAGTGCCAGCCATGCTCAGGAAACCCACCCCCAACTCAGGCCAATTAGCTCCTTCCCTGCCCTCCCCTCGGTCCTTGTAGGAGGGACACCCGGGCCCCCCCCCCCCCCCCGCCACCAAGCCTAGGCAAGCCCCAGTCACACAGTTTCCCACACGCCCGGGCCCCTCTTGCACACCCCATCACACACAAGCACACCTGTCATGAAAGATAGTGGCTAGCAGTGACCTGTGGTGTTTGCTCATTTCCAACCCCGGCTTCATTCTCCTCTTTTCTGGGAACCACACGTCGGCCCAGCGGTCGAGCCCGAAGAACCTGACTCGGGTCTTGGTGACGTAGGCCAGACTGGCAATCTTCATTCCATACAGCATGGAGGAGAAGCCAGGGGCAGGGGTCCCAAAGCTGCCGGGAGCAGAGGACACTGGGGAGTGAGGGCCAGGGGGCAGCAAGCTGGGGAGGGCGTCTGAGAGCCACTCTGTGCGGGACAGGATGGGGCTGGGGACAGACTCGGGCTGGGATGGCAAGACTTTTTACTGTTTTCAGGGAGGGCAAGGGGACCCTCCTCAAGACTAAATATGATTGTTTCAAATAAGCAGCAGGTGGTGGACGTTGCACTTCTGAGGAGAAAAGTAAAATGGTGGGCTGTTGAGATGGAGGACCAAGGGAAGAGAGAGTAAAAAATGAAGATCTGGGGCAGGGTAGGGGCAGTCTGGGAAAGAAAAGATATAAACGCTGAAGCAGAAAGAGTTAAGGCAGAGGGGGAAGCCGAAGAAGCTGACTGGTAGGATGGTGGTGGGGGGTGGATCCCAGGTCCAGCCCGCTGGTGAGCAGTGAGAGGGGCAGAGTGCAGGTGTCCAGGGTGTGTGGGCAAGGTGGCTGATCAGACAGCAGTGTCCCCCCGAAGTCAGAGGGTGCAGGTAGAGCCCAAGCAGGAAAGGAAAGGATCCTTCTCCAGAGATCAAATAGCTTGTTTGGGCCTAGAGAAGGTGAAGACAGGGAAAACTGGTCAGAAGGACAATAACCCCAAGGTTCAGCGCCTGGAATTCAGTTTAGTCAACTCAACAAACACTTACAGAGACCTGTAATGTGCCAGACACTGTGCTAGATACTGGGGGTTCAAAGAGGCCTCGAGGAGCATGGAGGGGACATATTAATTCCAGTCCTTGCCTGGAGCTCAGAGGGGAGGAGTTCAGAGTTGGCGGCTTCCCCAGGAAACAGCGTCAGAACTGAGTCCTGAAGGATGAATGGCTGTCATTCAGGTGCAGGACAGAGCACAGAGTGTGAGCCAAGGTGTGGGGCATGAGAGGGAGAAGCTGGGGGACCACCCATTCTGACACTAGCTGGGTCACCTTGGGTCACTATACCTTGCAGAGCCTCACTTTGCTCCTCTATAAAATGGGGATAACAGCAGACTTATCTCCCGGGGTGGATGTGTGGATCACAGGAGAGACAGACACTGTGGTGTCCACTTAGCCCAGTGCTTGGCACATAAGATCTCAGTAAGGTGCACTATGATTAGTATCACATCCAGTCTGGTTGTACTAGATTGAAGAGTGCAAGTAGGGATTGGCAGGAGGCAGCAGAGGTGGGCAGGGACCAGGTCTCGCATAGTTTTGCATGCCAAGCCATGAGGCCTGCATCTGACCCTGAAGGCCAGCAGCTCTCCTCCTTTACTGGCACGTAAGGGCCAGAGGACATCCCCACATGTGACACGTCACGGGCACATTCACGCTCTGGACAGCTGACCACCCTCCCTCCATGCTTTGAGGGGAATGAAAGCAAATCCTAGTTCCTAGGAACCATGGCCATCCCTGTTGAACCAGCATGGTCACTCACCAGCACAAAATAAGATCATTTATGGTTACGGACATTTCCCTGGTGCCCCCTGCCTATAACTCTGCCCCTCTCCCTCCCCCCATGCAAGTGTGTGATACCATTCAGAAAACTTTGAATTGGCTCTGATTTGTCTTAAAAAGATAGTAAATCATGTGAAAACACAATAGAAAATGCTCAAGAAATGTTAGCTACTATTATTAGTATCCTATTAATAGTAATAGTAGTACTAGTAGCAGCAGTAGTAGTTAAGAGTAGTAACTTACTTCCAGCCTGCACCAGAGGCTACACTGTGGTTACACAACCACCCCATGTTGGTGGGTTTTAAGCAGGGGAGTGGCAAGATCATATTTGCATTTCAGATCACTCAGGCATCAGGAATGGAGGATGGATTTGCTGGAGGCAAGACCGTAGGCAGGGAGACCAGTTAGAAGAAGGCCATTGCAACCGTCCAGTTCAAAGTTGACAAGGGTCCGAACAAGGCAGTGGTCAGGATGGAAAAGGAGACAGATCTGATATTTAGAATAAAAAAATAGCAGATTTTGGTTTCAGACAGGAGAGCAAATGTAGGCTGGGAAGAGGGAGGAGTCAAGGACAATACCGAAGCCAGTAGCTTGGCTTCATAGGAGGGAGACACAGGAGGAGGAAGAGGCTGGAGGGACATATGGATCTGGACGTGGTCAATCTGAGATCCCCATGGTCCACAGGCAGCTAGCTCCATGAATCAAAAGCTGAGAACTCAGGCCAAAGTCAAAGCAGACCTTAATTAGGGAGACGACAATAGTATTTACAACTATGGAAGTGTTCAGGATCTTCCCAGGGAGTGGGTCGTCTAAGAACCTCTGAGGCCAGCACAACCCAGGGAGGAATAGAAAACAGAGCAGGAAGCTCCTGGAGAGGGAAGAGAATCAGGAGGACGTCTCACAATCAGTACTAGGCTCAAATGCTGCTGAGGGGCTGAGGCAAAGAGACTGAAATCAACCCTGGTAACTTTCATCAGGGCCCCTTGGTCAGTGAGTCACTAAGTTCCATGAATCGGCACACACTCAAATGCCAACAGATGCCAGACTCCACAGGTATCTTTGATACCTGTAGCCATCTCAGGTCCTACTTTTGAGTCATTGGTATAAGAAGGATTACATACGTCCTTCTTACGTGAATATTCTATAATGTAATAGCAACCCACTTAAGTACTCTTGCCTGGAAAATCCCATGGACGGAGGAGTGTGGTAGCTTACAGTCCATGGGGTCGCAAAGAGTCAGACATGACTGAGCAATTTCACTTTCACTTGTCTAACCAGGGGTTTCCCTGGTGGCTCAGTGGTAAAGAAACCAGCTGCAATGCAGGAAACATGGGTTTGATCTCTTGGTTGGAAAGATCCCCTGAATGAAATGGCAACCCACACCAGTATTTTCCACGCCTGGAAAATCCTGTGGACAGAGGAGTCTGGTGGGTCACAGTCCATGGGGTCACAGAAGAGTCAGATTCGACTAAGAGACTAAACAAACAAAAGCTCAGGTGCCCCAGCACACCCTGGAGCTCTCAGCTTAGTGGTAAAGAGAAAACAGGACCCTAAGAGGACTAAACAAACCCAGGAGCACAAATCCTGTCTCAAAGGAGGAAATGCTACTCATCTCTAGAAAGAGGTTACTAGGCCCAAGATGGCCAGATCTGGCTAATCCTGTCTACAAGGAGGAAGTGGTACTCATCTCTAGAAAGAGGTTACCAGGCCCAAGAGAGCCAGATCTGGCTTTTAACAGAAGTCCAAAGTACAATTTTAAGATGAAGTCTTCCATCTTTGGAAGCTTCTGCATGGACACATGAGCAGGAGGAACTCTGCAATTTTGCAGCTTCTATGATAGGTGCTATGCCTGTGTGCTAAGTCACTTTAGATGTGTCTGACTCTTTGCAACCCCATGGACTGTAGCCTGCCAGGCTCCTCTCTCCAGGGGATCCTTCAGGCAAGAATACTGGAGTGGGTTGCCAAGCCCTCCTCCAGGAGAAAGGTACTACCACCTAAGTATGAAGAGCTTTCAAATTATTCTTCATGTCTATTACCACTACCCAAGTTCACTTGGTCTAAGGTGACATCCATAAAAATTAAAAAAAATTTTTTTAAAAAAAATCACAAACTTAGCACATACTTGTTGGAAAAAAGCACCAATTCTTGCATTATACATCCAGTAATCTGGATTTCAAGGGAAAAAAGATGAACAATTCAATAGAAAAACAGAATATTCAACTTAAAGAGCAAACTCTGATGACTCAAAATAGAGAAATGTAAAATGTAAAAATAAAGTATCATTTTGTTTCCATGAGACTGACAAAAAAGAAGACAGTCACAACATGTGGGAAAGAAAACTTTCATACATTGCTGGTAGAAAGGGGAAATATTACAACCATTTGGAAAACAATCCGGCAACATCTCCTAACATTTGATATGGAGGTATCCTTTAACTCACGGGAATGTATCCATGGAAAAGAAACATACCAACATATAAGAACATATGTGCGTGGAGGCCTATTGTAAAGTCCTTCATATTGTCTCAAGAATTGAAAACAAATGTCCATCCATAGGGAGATAGCTAAATAAGCTGAATATCAGACAGCTATTTAAAAGAATGTATCACATCCATTCGAAAGACTAAAATGTAAAAGGTTGTCAACACCAAATGTTGACAAGGGTAGAAAAACACCAGAATGTTCGTGCATTGTTAGGTGGCCTATAAAATGGTACAATCACTTTAGAAAAAGGTTTGACGGTTCTTGTAAAGCCAAACGTGACATAACACTCGGATTTTTAATAACAATATTATTATATTGTTCATGAAATAAAAATTCATAAAAAATAGAACATGATCTAGTGTAGACCTACCACTGGTATTTATTCAAGAAGGACTTGCCAGGAGACTGGGTGAAGTATCAAGCAATTCCAGACTGTTATTTTATAGACGAAACAGGATAACAATGCAAACACTGAACCTCTGGTTGCCAGCAATGCTGTGTGATGGCTGGAAAATCAAGTGTCAGGTTATACGTATTGTTCAAACTTGGAGAGTCCAACCGCAGGCAAGTTCACACCAGAAGACCAGTCTAAAGAAGACTTTGCTGCCAACTACCAAAAAAGAGGTTAGGCTATTTGCCCAAGATCACAGTCTCCAAGATATGTAGGTTTCAAGGTCACTGTTTTCAGTCTGGGGCTACTTTGAATAAAATCGCTACACACACACACACACGCGCGCGCGCACTTCCATGTTGGCTTAGTGGTAAAGAATCTGCCTACAATGTATGAGCTATGGGTTTAATCCCTGGGTCAGCACGGCAACCCACTCCAGAAATCTTGCCTGGAGAATCCCATGAACAGAGGAGCCCGGCAGGCTAAACAGTCCATAGGGTTACTAAGAGTCAGACATGACGGAAGCGACTTAGCATGCATGTGTGTGTGTATATATATATATATATATATATGTATTTTTTCCCCCACCTTGGCCAAGTGAGCTGCATGTGGGATCTTAATTCCTGGACCAAGGATCTAACCCAAGGCCTCTGCATTACAAGCATGGAATCTTAACCACTGGACTGTGAAGGAAGTCCCTGTGATTTATATTCATATAAGATATACTGGTGTTGTTTAGTTGCTAAGTCTGACTCTTTGCAACCCCATGGACTATAGCCAGCCAGACTCCTCTGTCCATGGGGATTGTCTAGGCGAGAATACTGGAATGGGTTGCCACTTCCTTCTCCAGGGGATTTTCCTGACCCATGGATTGAACTCGGGTCTCCTGCTTGGCAGGCTGATTCTTTACCACTGAGCCACCAGGAAAGCCCATAAGAAATACTGGTGGTAAAAGAGTATCAAAAGAATTGGTAGTAAAAAGAAACCACTGATACATAGGACAACATGCGTGAATCTCAAACACATTATGCTGAACCAAAAGTTCTAGAATGGATAGTATCTCAAAAAAAAAAAAAAGATCAGAGCAGTGGATACAGGGTGGGTAAAGGTGAGGACTAAATACGACAGGAGATGAAGGAACTTTTTGGGGTGATGTTATGTTTTATATCTTGATAGGGTATTGCACACAGGTGTATGGATTCATTAAAACTCACAGAATGGGACACTTGAAATCTTGTCTATTTCACTGTAGGTAAATTTTATTTAAAAAAAAAAAAAAAGGTAAACATGTGAATTCCCTGGTGGTCCAGTGGTTAGGATTTTGTCTTCTTACTGCCTAGGGAGTGGGTTCAGTTCCTAATCTGGGCACTAAGATCCCACAAGCTGTGTGGAGTGGTCCAAAAGAAACCCCCATTGTAAACAAGTTTTGAACTTTTAGATCAATAGTTATAATAACAACAATCATGCTGAAGTATTCAGGTGTGAACTGTACTGGTATCTGTAACTTGTTATGAAATGTATCAAAAAAATTACGATAGATAGATGGAGACATCCCTGTTGGTTCAGTGGTTAAGACTCCACAATTTCACTGCAGGGGGCACTAGTTCACCCCAGGTCAGGGAACTAAGATTCTCACATGCCCACATGGTGCAAGATAAATATAGCAAGACAGATGGATGGGCAGGCATGTGTCAAATACTAATTAAGAAATCTAGGTGAGTGGCCACTGCAACCCCCTGCTCTGCAGGCCAGCAGAGCTGTACCAGAAGCTGACCTCGGACCCTACTGTCCCTGAGTCTTGGCTGCCCTCACTCTGCCACCTGCCTTCAGAACCAGACTTGTTGGAGCATCTGTGCTTGCTGCCTCTGCAAACGGATTACAAGGGCCAGAAGCTAGCCGAACAGATGTTTCAGGGAATCTTCTTTTTTTCTGCAGTCGTTGGGTTTATCTATGGGTACCTGGCTGAACAGTTACGGCTGACTGTCTACATAGTTATGGCCGGATTTGCTGACACTTCCTCTGTGGCCCATTTATCGCCGGCACCCCTCAAGTGGTTACCTGTTCAAGACTCAAGCATAGGAGAAAAGAAACCAGGGGAAAGGAAAGAGGTGTGCTACAAGTAACGGATTGGGGTTTTCGGGATTCAGTCTTGACTACTGCACCTGCTTTTGTGCAACAGGAGCTAAACTGTTTTCTGTGAGAAACATGCTCACCAGCCCAAACTCAAGAATGGACTTGGAGACGTGAGGTCTTGCAAGATCAGGTGTCTGGTGGGCAGGCACACCCACAGTCCTTACACAAAGCAAGTTGTCTTAGCGTGCCAGCCCCTCTTCCGGTTCCTCACTGGCTGAGTACTATGCGGCGAACAATCTAGGTTTGTTCTCTCCCTCTATGGGTGGGCCCTTCCCTGACATCTTGTTTCCTCCTTTCCTGTGCACCTTTCCGTTTTTTTTTATGTTTTGAATCCACCAATAGCGTGAGCCTGCGTGAAACCCTTATGTTTTGAACTCACCAATAGAATGAACCTGGGTGAAAAATCCTAGGCATCCTGCCCTCCCTTTGTTTGCCAACTTTCCAGTTTTGTAACCCTTATAGCTATTATACCACCGAGCTGTCACTCAAAGCTAGCTAGCTTTGAAAAATGGATCACTTTACATTTTTTAGTTCTTACCTTTTCCTATACAAAACATGAGCTAAAAAACACCTATGCTCAGCTGTGTATAGATTTTGTTCTCCCTCAGTTTCATTTCTCTGTTGGGTTTTAATTTATAGTTTGGACCTTGTCTTCACAAACTTCCTCTGAAATGGAGAACTGAAAACACAAGTATGCAAAGTTTCTTTCAGGTCTACAAAAATAATGAAGGATAAAAGCTTCATAAATGATAGTACAATTTAATTATCAAAGTTTTATAATTCATTATAAGTAGTCAGGCTGTTTTCATGTTTTCAATTAAAATTCAGTGCAATTAAAAAAAAAAAAAAGAAATCCAGATGAGGTGAAACCAAGCCAGACCCTGTGGGGCCCTCCAGGGCACAAAAGCCTGTGTCTCATGCTTCTTTGTAGAAATAGACTTTATTCAGCCTCCTTGACCTTCCCAGAGTTCCAAGAGGCAGATTTAAACAGTTGCTAATCAGGGAACAGAGGGAAATGCAGAAACAAGGTGGGGAAGGTGGGTGTGGGGGGGTTGCAGTCAAGAAACAACAGTGCAGCCTTGGGGCAGGGTCCTATTTCCTCCTCAAGGAATACACATAACAATAGCTTTGCCTGCTAGGAACTAAGGCCACCACCCAGGTGGATGACAGTAACCTCAGGCAGAGGAGAAGATTCCCGGAGCACCACCCTGTTACCTCACCATCAACCAATCAGAAGAAAGTCACACACCCTGCAGCCCTCATTCCAAATTTTGCTTATAACAGCTTCTCCCAGAAAACCCTCAGGGAGCTGCCTAAATCACCTGTTTTCTTTGCTTGGCCCTGTAATAACCCTTTCTCTGCTCACGTCTCAGACAGTTTGGTCTGTTTGGCGTCATATATGCGTGGGGCACACCAATTTGTGTTGAGTAACAAGGGTATGTGGTTGTTAAATGTCATATTATTTCAACTTTTCATTATGTTTGAAATTTGTCATAATAAGATGTTGAGGGAAAAAACCCATTAATGCAATTAGAAGAATATACCAGACAATTAGGAGTCATTTCCATGATGTATTGATGAGTAATAAAATTGGGAGATGGAAAATGTGTAAAACATGATCCTTTTAAAATAAACCAATAACAAAAATATCCTAATTGATATGAGTAACCTTAGTGTGGAACAGAATGTGGCAATTAGGTGGGATTAGATATGAGAGTTACCTGCGTGCTCAGTTTCAAAGTTGTATCTGACTCTGCGACCCCATGGACTGCAGCATGCCAGGCTCCCCTGTCCTTCACTGTCTCCTGGAGTTTGCTCAGATTCCTGTCCAATGAGTTGATGATGCTATCTAATCATCTCATCCTTTGCCACCCCCTTCTTTTGCCTTCATTACCTGACAAAACAGTAAGGGTTCCCACTCTTGCACTCTCAACTACCGGCTTAACTGTTTGATAATAAAGAATCTGCCTGCAGTGTGGGAGGCTTGGGTTTGGTCCCTGGGTCAGGAAGATCTTCTGGAGAAGGGAATGGCTACCCACTCAAGTATTCTTGTCTGGTGAATTCATGAACAGACGAGCCTGGAGAGCTACTGTCCATGGGGTGGCAAAGAGTCAGACATAATCGAGTGACTAACACTCTCACTTCAACTGTTTGATGTATACTTCTCCAGGCTCTATTCCTTGCATTAAAAAAAAATTTTTTTTTAAGTACACATATTTTTTGTGTGCTACACATACTATTCTGCAACAGACTTCTTTCACCACCATGGGCACCATGACAACATTTTACCAAGCCACTTAGCTTTTTTGAATGGTGGCAAAGGATAGCACAGTATGAATGCATTGTGGTGGGTTTAACTAGTTGTTCAGCAACAGACAGCTAGGCTGCCAACAATCTTTGGCGATTTCAAATGTTACAATAACCATCCCTCTGGGTCAAAGAGAATGAAGCTTTACTTTGATGTGTGTGCGCCCCTGCATTTAAACTGTGGTCAACCACTAGACCACCAGCAAAATCCCTGAGATTTGTATTCACATAAGAAATACTGTTGATGTTATTTAGTCACTTAGTTGTGTCCAACTCTTTGGGACCCCATGGACTGTAGCCCGCCAGGCTCCTCTGTCCATGAAATTTTCCAAGTCAGAATATTAGAGTGGATTGCCATTTCTTCCTCCAGAGGATCTTCTGAACCCAGGTATCAGTCCCAGGTCTCCTGTGGCTCCTGCACTGGCAAGCAGATTCTTTCCCACTGAGACAGCTGGGAAGTCCCCCTTACTTTGCTAAACTCGGCCAAATTGTTCTCTAAACAAGTTGTACAAACTTACAGTCTCACTGAAAAGAATTTGACAAAACTCTTTTCCTAGATCATAACATCAGAAATCTTCAATCCTTTAAATTTTTGACAATCTGATAAGCAAATGAATGGTTCAGTTCAGTTCAGTTGTGTCTGACTCTTTGTGACCCCATAACTGCAGCACGCCAGGCATCCCTGTCCATCACCAACTCCTCAAGCTTGCTCAAATGAATGGTACCTTGTTTACATTTTCATTTCCCTGATCACTAACATAATCAAGTATATTTCCTTCTGTTTATTAGTCATCTATATTTCTTCTGTGAACTGCTTGATGATCTTATCATTTTCCCAAGCCCTATGAACTGTTCCTCCTGCTTCTGACTCCATACCTCTCTAATGGTCCACCCCTTAAGAGTCAGCAGGAAGTGAAAGTGAAAGTGTTAGTCACTCAGTCATGTCAGCTCCTTTGCAACTCCATGGACTTCCTAGGCAAGAATACTGCAGTGGGTTGCCATTCCCTTCTCCAGGATATCTTCGTGACCCAGGGATTGCTTCCTGACCAGGGATCAAGCCTGGGTCTCCATCAAGTAAATTCTTTACCATCTGAACCACCAGGGAAGCTCTAGAGTCCACAGGAGTTATCAGCAAACACAAATCAGATCATTTCCCCCAACTTATGACTCCACAGACTACAGGACTAAGTCTAACCCTTTAATACGGCTCTCCTGAATGCTCCACCATTAACAACGAAATATCAATGACAGAAAACATTTATTAAGCACTTACTACGTGCTGTTCTAAGAAGCTACTTGCATTATCTCATTTACTCCTCACAACAACCCTTTGAGGCAGCAACTATTATCATTACATTTTAGGGAAGAAACTGAAGAACAGGTCCCCACCTCACATCCATTCTAAATGGCACCTCAGCCATTCCAGCTTCTAAAGTCCCCCTCCAGACTTTTCTGCCACAGTTGGATATCCTAGGTGTGTAACACCCTGCCCCTGGTCCCTGTTGTTTGTTAGGTGGAAGACCTGGTTCAGGAAAGCCTACTAGCCTGAAGAATGGTATTTCAAAATACAATATCAGATCGTTACTGGCAGAACAGCCATTCCTCAGTTCTTGTCCTCTTGAGGCAAAGAATTCAATTGAGAGACACAAAACAGTTTCAAGCAGCAGGAGTTTTTAGGTGAAGCAAAAGTAGACTCTTGAGAGAGAGGGTCGGCTATCTGGGAACCAGAAGCAGCCCTGCAGTGAGGGAGGGTAGGTTTTACCAGAAGGGTGGAAAGTCCTTTCTGGTGTACAGGGTCATCTGATGGACAAGGTGATCGACAGCTTTAGGTTATATAACTTTTCTTGTGTGCAGGTACTAACCCATAAGCACCAAAGCAAAACCTACAGGGGGAGGGAAAGGTACACAAAAATTGCAATGCTAATTTATTATAAAGGTAGCATAATGAACCTTGGGTTACTCTGAGTCACCTCTTAGGTCCTGGTGCACCTGAGCCAACTGGTGATGGTGGTTTGAAAAGCCCTACTGTGTTCCTGACATCTTGCTTGGTCCTGAAACTGGCTGGAAACTTAGCAGTTCCTAACGAAAAATGGGAGGATGTCTGGGTGTGTTCTGGTCACTAGTGTCCAGGTGCAGGGGAGAAAGATGGCCCTATCCAGAATGGGGCAGGACCTGCTCTTATCTGACTAGCTACCTAAGAAATGATCTTAACGGGACTTCTAGTTCTATGTTTTACAAACTGGATTGCAACTCTCATTAATGGGTAAAGACCAGAACAGGGCTTTTGTACACCTGAAGTAAACTAGAATAAAAAATATCAGAAGGTAGGGAATGAGGCTAAGCTTTGTTTTAAGGACATATACTGTTCTGTGAAAGCTGTGTATACCAGACCCCCATATTAAAAAGCAGAGACATTACTGTGCCAACAAAGGTCCATCTAGTCAAAGCTGTGGTTTTGCCAGTAGTCATGTATGGATGTAAGAGTTGGACTATAAAAGCTGAGCGCCGAAGAATTGATGCTTTTTAACTGTTGTGTTGGAGAAAACTCTAGAGAGTCCCTTGGACAGCAAGGAGATCCAACCAGTCAATCTTAAAGGAAATTAGTTCTGAATATTCATTGGAAGGACTGATGCTGAAGCCCCAATACTTTGGCTACCTGATGTGAAGAACTGACTCATTGGGAAAGACCCTGAGGCTGGGCAAGATTGAAAGCAGGAGAAAGGGATGACAGAGGATGAGGTGGTTGGATGGCATCACCAACTCAATGGACATGAGTTTGAACAAACTCCGGGAGATAGTTAAAGACAGGGAAGCCTGGTGTGCTGCAGTCCATGGGGTCGCAAAGAGTCAGACACGACTGAGCGACTGAACTGACTAAGTGACTGAAAGTAAAATGTACTTTTACTGTGGATAGAGGTCCAGAATGATCTTTCTAAAAACACTGATTCTCTCAGTGTCCTACTTTGCAACTTTTTGTGCTTTCCTATTTCTGTTAAGACTAAAAACAAAAAACCCCACATCACCTCCCCATGGCCCACAATGACCCACCCAATCCAGCCCCTGCCTCCCTCTGACCTCATGTCACCTGTTCACAGTTCATCTCCAGCCTTGGAGGTACTACTTCCTCTGTCTGGACTGCCCTCCCCTTGTCTTACACCTGCTAACTCCATTTATCATTCGAGATTCTGCTCAAACATCACTTTCTCCAGAAACTTCTGGTTCCTAGACTCGGCCAGGTCTCCAAGTCATAGTCTCAAGCATCCTGGTCTTTTTCTCACAAGCACTTATGAGAACAGTAGTTAAATTAAATAAGTTTTTTTTTTTAAAGTATTTGTCTTTAATTGCCTCCTTCTTCCTTAGTCAGGTTCCTTCTGTGTATCTACAGCAACTCAGTTTTGCTTTGCTCATAGAAGGCATTCAGCCAATATTTGTTAAATAAAAGAATGAGCCTCTTGCCCAAGGCAAGAATCATCTCTCAGAAACTTTTTCATGATGCCAGTGCTTATTCCATAACGGAATCATAACCAGCAATGTTAATGATAGCTGCCACTTCCAAAGCCCACGCACTCTGTTACCAGGGGAAATGCCTTACCTATGGTATTTTATTTTGGCCTCATACAACTGAGAGAAAGGCAGTATTTTACACACTTAATAGTTAGGGAAATTTAGATCCGTGGTTAAAATCAAATGCAACTAGTAAGTGGCAGAGTCAGAATTTGAACTCCAGCTGTGGAAGCATGATACTAGCTCATGAAGCTCAGAATGACATGTTTATCTATACATCTGCCACTCCCTACTAGCCTACACTCTTTAGAGGCAGGAACCAGGGCACAGGCAAATGGTAGAGCCCCCATTATAAAATAACCTGTTAATAGCTGGAAGGGACCTATTCTTTTCAGTGGAGGAAGCACCCCAGAATTCCTGATACAGGATTTGCTATAGCTCCCCTACAACCTTTTCTCTTGTAGATCAACTCTACTTATTAACTCTATTAGATTCTGGAAGCATTTACTGAGCATCTAATACATTCAAGGCTCTATGCTGGAGACGGGGGTGGGGGGTGGGGGGTGTGGAGTCGCCAACATGATGAAAGGCCTGTCCCTGTGTTCAGATGCTCTACAGTCTGGTGGAGAGACGCTAGCTCTAACACAAGGTAGGGTGTCACTCAGCTATAACCAAGCTTCGAAGAAGGAGCAATGAGAGCCCAGAGAAGAAGCAATAAGTTTCCACTGGGTAGATGAGAGTTGAGGTCACAGCATAAGAAAGTTCTCTCTAATCAGAACAGAAATCTCTTCCACTTAGTGGATGGTGGGGGTGGGGGGTTTTTTTGGCTTTGTCATTTAATTCACTCAGTTTGCAGCATCTCATTTAACCAAACAGGGACTGAAATGGAGTAAGCCCCGAATCCTAACCACTAGGTCACCAAGGAATTCCCCGACGGGGTCATGTTGAGTGAACCCAGTTCTACCTTCTGGAACGACACCAAAGTATAATCCTTTCCCCTCAGGACAGTCTTTAAAATATTCACCAATAACTACCTTGTCCTCTCCAATTTTTCTCTTCTCAAGGCCAACATTTCTCCATTTCTTTGACTGGGTTTCACAAAAAGAATGAATCAACATACAAGCCTTTCCTCCTCTTCCAAGTACTAAAATGCTATCTAGCCTTCAAAGTAAAGGACAAGGTCAGTGCCACCTTCTCCATCGAATTCCCTAATAACTACCGGGGAGTTGTATCTTACTTGCCTAAAAACAAGTACATACTAAAAAATTACCTTTGAAATCCCTTAGATTCACTCATAATGTACGGTGTATGTGGTTTCCTATGTGCCTGTTTGTGGCTATCTGACAAAGCCTGTTTTTCCCCCCGTTTTGGAACATATTGTGTAACTTTGATGTAGAGATGACAAAGATTCGCTCCTCGAGGAAACTTCAGTCAGGCCCCTCTGAATCCTCTTCTGCCTTAGGCTTCAACTTTGCCCCACCCCCACACCCTTAACACGGTCTCTGAGTGATTCTTCATTCAAGACCCCTCACTCCGCTGTTGTCTTTGCTGTACTGAGAGATTGAGCAAGAGCTCCTCCCGTGGCAGTACCTACTGCAACAGTCTTGAATAGTCTTCCTCACCATTTAAACAAGCATCAGAATGAGAGTCTCTTTAACAGAGCCAAAAGTAGTTGACTTTGGTTCAGTCACGTTGTACCTATTTTTTTGGACACAGGTGAATTCATGGATGTGAAGTGTTGATGATGTGACTCAGTGGTAATTGTTCTCTTTTCATTTTTCCTCCAGCATTTTTATTATCTGTATTATAGTCCCCATGTTATTTTATTATTTATTACAGCATACTGTTTGGAGAAGGCAATGGCAACCCACTCCAGTGTTCTTGCTTGGAGAATCCCAGGGGACGGGGGAGCCTGGTGGGCTGCCGTCTCTGCGGTGGCACAGAGTCGGACACGACTGAAGCAACTTAGCAGCAGCAGCACAGTATACTGTATGTATATCACAGCGTCTCCTGCTACCCTGGCATTATGTATTTTCCATCTTTATATTCCCCACAGTGCCCAGCACAGTGTGGGGACATAAAACAGGTCACCGTCTTTGCTCCTTCAGGTGCTACTCAAACCCGTTAAATGTCCCTCTTAAAAAGTGACACTCATTACTGAAAACAATATTCCAGAAATGATGGGGTAAACCCGGAGAATTACTTACCTTCTGCCCCCCACCCCAAACCACACTTCTATAAACACAGTCTAACACTTCTTTGGCTCTTTAAGCAGCCATACTCGCCTTTTGGTCTACTGAAACCCAAGGTCTTTTTCAAGAGGTCTGTTAGTAAGCCTAACTTCCCACCACCCAGTATTTAAGTCTTTACATTTATCCCTGTTAAATTGTTTCTTGGTCTTCGGCCCAAGACCCCAAGACTGCAGCCTGTTGATAGAGGTGTTTTTGAAGCACAATTCTATGGTTTGACAGGGAGAAGCCTCTTTGATTTTCACTTGCATGGGAACAGGCAAGGAGGACCAAACAGCCTTTAGCCACAGGATGAGAAGGGGCCTCGAGGAGACCGGCCCCCGCGCGGGTCTCCATGGAGAAGCCACAGGTGCTAATGGAGGTTTGGTACGTACGCAGTTGGTGCCCTTTCCTTCTTCCCCGAGCTCCCTGAGACTCTCCCTCCTACACTGGGTCTCTTCAGCTCTCTGGGATAGTGAACCCCCAAGGAAGCAGCCCCTCAATGAAGGGGCGGAGGTCCCTGCAAAGCTCGCGCCAGGGCGGGCAGCCCCCGGCAGGCAGCTCGTTCCCCACTCTTCTGCAAAGCCTGGGCTCCCTCCCTAGCTCCCTTCCCCCACGCCGAGCGCTTCCCACCCTCAGCCCCCAATCCCCGCCGGCGGCGCGTGGGCGCAGCACCCGGCTCCCCAGGACGTGTCCAGCGTCGCCGCCGCCGGGGCGGCAGGCTGTGGCGGAGGCTCTCCGCCCGGACTCGGCGCAGGGGCCCGGCAGGGGCAGAGCGGGTGGGATGAGGGCGACGCTGGCGGGGCGGGCGGGGCGTGGGCACCGCGCGGGAGGGGGCGCTGCGCGGCCCGGGGACCCGCCGGAGCCACTGGGGGAGCGGCCGTTCTTCCGCGCCCCGGGGCGGGAAGGGTGGCCCCGCCGCGGGGGTCGCGGCGGTAAGCTGGGCCCGTGTTTCGGGGCCGGGGAGTGGGCCGGCCCGTACCTGGTCTTGAAGTCCTGGTTATAAATGGTCCTCAGCCGCTCGCGATCTGTCTCCCTGTCCTGTCCCCGATCGACCAGGAAATTCTCGAATCTCTGGCCCGTCTCCCGGAGCTGCCGGCAGCTGAACTTACTGGGCATCGCGGCGGCGACTGCGGCCCAGGCAAGAGGGTTCGTAGAAATGAAACTGAAAGTCGCCGCCGCGGCTGGAAGTTGGCGATCTTAGGGTGAGGGTGATGCAGGGGAGAAAGCCCCAACTCCGACCCCAGATCCGGAAAGGATCCCTTCTCCCCCCACCAGGTTTCCCTCTTCGGTTCTTTTCCTACCTGAGCCTTCCCTTCGGTCTCTTCGTCCTATCCCCTCCCCCTCTTCCCATTAACTCTTTGCTAAGGAGTCTGACCCCTCCCTCAGGGCCCTCCCCTTACCCCAAGCTCCCTCCCCTGGCTTTCAGCCAGAATCTGAACGTGGCTATCGCCTGGGGCCCCCTGAACAGTCCGGGAGGACTTCCTAGCCTTAGTTTGGACAACTCCCACGCCCACCTCCCAGGGCTTCGCGACTTATTGAAAAGCAGGGGAGCAAAGGGCAGGGACTGGGACCTGGTCAGCTGCAGCTGGACTGGGGCAGCTCATCCAACCGCTCCCCCAGACAGCCTGGGACACAGGCAAGTACGGAAGCGAGAGGCACGCCCCCCTCCCCCATTTTCCCTTCTCTGGCTTGCAGACGCTGGGAGGAAAGCGAAAGAGCCGAGAAGTTTGGGGAAGAACCGAGTGTCTCTGATTAAGGTGTGTACGCGTGGGAGGGAGGAATAAGGGGCTTTGCCGGGACGAACAGTTCATTATTTTTTCTGTCACAAAGGCTTCGTTATGTAGAAAGGCTGGCGATCCCTAGCCTTAAGCCACATATTTGGACACTTAATGTACCCCAGGCTGTATTACTCTTAATTGTTACTAGTGTTTAGCTAAGGGTTGCCCCAGTCATCAAAATATTAGCTTCTGGAGATCAAGAGACTGTTAGGTTAGGCAATAAATAGTTAATAGCTACAGCATCGGTACCAGGAAGAGAAGTATTAATAAAAGAAGCTTCGGAAGACGGATAGTTAAGACAAAAGAGGGTGGGGGTACAACAACAAACCTAAAAAAAGCCTCATCATCTACTTATCAACTGGAGTAACAAAAGCACACTGACTAGGATGGACAAAGATCATAAAAGTTACATTTAAAAAATCTTTAAACAAAAACACTGGTTCCCAATATATCCAAGGTGGTGGCTTTCTCCCTGTAGGAGGCCACACACTATCTAACCTAGTGTGAAGAATGCTCAGAACCCAGGTCATGCTCCAGCTGGGCTACCCCTGTACCTTTTCTGAGGCCAACAACCAACTAAAGCCAAGAAAAACAGGCTTTAACAACAGGAAATTCAGTGTCAGTGGGAACCAAAGCTACAGGGAGAGGGGGAGAACAGAACAGGGGAATATGTTCTTAGAAATTGTTTATGCAAAGTGGAGGGAAAAGCTAGGAATATGGCCAAAGATTTTATCTTTTTTCTCCCCCAATTATCCAGTGAGGCCTGAGTATTGAAGAGAGTGAACTCCTCAGAATTGCACTATTACTTAACCACTTCAAAAACCTACCACCCACCATACCCAAACTGAACATCTGGCTCTATTCTGATTAGAAATCTAAGCCTCCATTATTCCTGGGTACATAACCTTCCCCTTCTCAAATTATGCCTACACCCTGGATGTTCTCAAGATATACACAAATAGCTATAGTATAGTAAAAACATGGGTGAAAAATGTGATCTTATGTGGCTTTTGTGACAAGGGAATCTCTAAACCAGTTTCACCTGGAAAAATCCATTTCCCTTAGTTCAGCTCAGTTCAGTCGCTGAGTCGTATCTGACTCTGTGTGACTCCATGGACTGAAGCACGCTAGGCTTCCCTACCACCAACTCCTAGGAGCTTGCTCAAACTCATGTGCATTGAGTTGGTGATGCCATCCAACCATCTCATCCTCCGTCATCCCCTTCTCCTCTTGCCTTCAAACTTTCCCAGCATCAGGGTCTTTTCCAGTGAGTCAGTTCTTCACATCAGGTGGCCAAAGTATTGGAGTTTGAGCTTCAGTATCAGTCCTTTCAATGAATATTCAGGACTGATTTCCTTTGACTGGTTGGATCTCCTTGCTGTCCAAGGGACTCTTGAGAGTCTTCTCCAATACCACAACTCAAAAGCATCGGTTCTTCGGTGCTCAGCTTTTATAGTCCAACTCTCACATCCATATATGACTACTGGCAAAACCATAGCTTTGACTAGGTGGACCTTTGTTGGCAAAGTAATGTCTCTGCTTTTTAATATGCTGGCTAGGTTGGTCATAAATTTCCTTCCAAAGAGTAAGCGTCTTTTCACGGCTGCAGTCACCATCTGCAGTGATTTTGGAGCCCCCCAAAATTAATCCTGTTTCCATTGTTTCCCAATCTATTTGCCATGAAGTGATGGGACTGGATGCCATGATCTTAGTTTTTTGAATGTTGAGTTTTAAGCCAGCCTTTTCACTCTCCTCTTTCCCTAGGAGTTGTTATTTTCACATGTGGCTGTCTAGATGCCTAGAATTGTCTTCCTACCTTTCACAACTAGCTCAGGTCTCACTTTCCTCCCCAAATCCTTCTGTACTTAGAATCTCACTATTAACTAATAAGGTTGATTTTGTTTGTGTGTGTGCTAAGTCTGTCAGTTGTGTCTGAATCTTTGTGACCCTATGGGCTGTAGTATGGGTTGCCATGCTCTCCTCCAGGGTATCTTCCCTACCCAGGGAACAAAACTGGGTCTCCTGCATCTCCTGCACTGGCAGGCAGGTTCTTTACTAGTGCCACTTGGGAAGCCCAATAAGGTTATTTTGCCTACGGTGTATGCTAAGTTGCTTCAGTCCTGTCTGACTCTTTGCGACCCCATAGCACTGAAGGCAATCTGAAAGTTAACATTACTGGAACAAACTTAGAGCCTTCTAAGGTAACTACTTTGGAGAAGATTGAGAGCCCCCCCCCCTCTTTTTTTTCCGTAATTCTCATTACTCCATAGTTACTTGGATTCTACAGTACAGTTTTGACTTGTCTCTTAACTTTATGTTTTCCACTAAGACTGCACTCCCCAAGGCAACTGCGCTAAAACTGACTGAAATGCTTAAATTGGTCATCCTACTGTTGACCAAAGGAATGGCTATGGCAGAACTCATTATTTGCAGATTCTGTCTTTGCAAATTCACCTCTCACTAAAATCAGTAACCCCCAAATCAACACTTGCAGTACTTTTGTAGTCATCCATGGATGTGCAGAGTGGCAAAAAGAAAAATCTGAGTTGCCCAATGTGCCTGTTCCCAGCTGAAGTAGAACAAGGCCATGTCCTTCCTGCTTTGTTTCAGCTCATGTAATAAAAATCCTTTTTGGGGTCACATTTTGTGTGCTTTTTTTTTTATTTGGTCACTGCTTAAAGTGACCCCCAAACCTATATAGTGCTGAAATGGTGTCTAGTGTTCCTAAGTATAAGATTGATATCCCTTATAGAGAGAATTCCCAGGTTAGATAAGCTTTGTTAACTTAGGCATGAGTTATAGTGCTGTCAGCTATGAGTTCAATGTTAAAGAATAAAAAATGAATATTAAATACAGTGATTTAAATAGTATTTAAACCAAGATTGTGTATTGATTGGTTGACAAAAATGTTGTGACCAGAAGCATGCAGGAACCTAACCCTGGAGCAATGTTTCAATATATGCTAACTCAGTGTTTGCTGGCAATTTTACAGAACATAACCACAGTAAATGAGGATTAACACCCGTAACAGAACGCTTTGGACACATTTGGTTTCTGCTCTCAGAGGGCTTAGATCAACTCTATTTTGTTTTTGGCTGTGGTGTGCAGCCTGCAGGATCTTAGTTTCCCAACCAGGGAATGAACCCATGCATGCCCCCCTGCAACGGCAGTGGAGTCCTAACAGCTGGACTGCCTGGGAATTCCCTACCCTGTTTTTAAACACATACTCTGTTCAAGGGAGAATTTTAGTTAGCTCAGTTTACTGTATAGGACTAGCCAGTTTTTACCAGTCTTTTCTTTCTTTGATTTTCTAAGAAGTGATTTTAAATATAAATTATAAATTCATATATTGGCATTCAAATTGTATCAGTCTTTTGTGAGTTTGGAGAGAATGTGCCAAGGCTTGCTATTTATCTCATGAACCCAGATGAATCTAGTGTCAACATTCTAGATTATAAAACAGAACAGGCACTAAAACTAGGCCAACTAACAGAAGCACAACCACTCAGGCACAAATGAGTCTTCAGTAGTGTAATTTCAACTACAGGAGTGAGGTGTCAGAGGAAGCTCCTTTTGGCTGGGAAACCATTGTCCTAGGATAGCCTGATTTCAGCAGTGTGCTAAGAGTCACAATTCAAGCAAACATTCTGCTGAAGGAGGTTAAGGAAGTCTCTGCAGGACTTCACAAGGAGGGTTGACTTCTGCCCAATTATACAAGAAACCAAGGGCTTTAGATGGCCAAGAGATTAACAGTCTTTAAAAAGGTCTGTATGAGCTAAGGAAATCAATAAGGCAGGCTGATGGGGTTAATAAGTTAAACGTAAAGGCCAGAATGCTTCAATCTGTACTACAAGGACATAGTGTAGCATATCCAAATGTCCCTCAAAAGGGTGGGAATGTGAGCTGGCCATGAACGGAAGATGAAGCACTGAAACTCCTCTGAGGGCTTAGATCAACTGGGAAACAGGATAAAAGCCCTTCCTATATGTCCATAAGTCAGACTCATACGAAAGGAAAGCAGTCTTTATAGTTGATGTGAGATAGTACCCATGTTCACGGTACAGGGTGAACCTTCACTTCTAAGTGAACCTTTCACTTCTAAAAACTATGGCAAACATAGACAGCATATTAAAAAGCAGAGACATCACTTTGCTGACAAAGGTCTGTATAGTAAAAGCTATGGTTTTTCCAGTAGTCATGTATGGATGTGAGAGTTGGACCATAAAGGCTGAGAGCCGAAGAATGGATGCTTTCAAACTGTGGTGCTGGAAAACTTGGGATAGCAAGTGCTGAGAGTCCCTTGGATAGCAAGATCAAACCAGTCAATCATAAAGGAAATCAACCCAGAATATAGCTGAAGCTCCAATCCTTTGGCCACCTGATGCCAAGAGCCGACTCAATGGCAAAGACCTTGATGCTGGGAGAGATTGAAGGCAGGAGGAGAAGGGGACAACAGAGGATGAGATGGTGGGATGGCATCACCGACTCAATAGATATGAATTTGATCAAACTCCAGGAGACAATGAAGGACAGGGAAGCCTGGCATGCTGTAGTTCATAGGGTCGAAAAGAGTCCGACACGACCGAGCAACTGAACAACAACCTAATAACTATAACTACTTGGGCCTTGCTTTCTGAATGACAGGTAGAGAAGATAACTAGATTTTTCTGACAGAAATGGAAAACCTTAAACAAAACCTGTGAAAACACCAGTAGCCACTGACAGTAAAGCAGTATGATCTATAGAGAAATTCCTAAAACTTAAAAAAAAGGGGGGGTACTTCTCTGGTGGTCCAGTGGTTAAGATTGCTTGCTCCCAACACAGGGGGCACAGGTTCAATCCCTGGTTGGGGAACTAAGGTTCACAAGTCATGGCCACACACACACACACACACACACACACACACAAAAGCTGGTTTCTGGATAGTCATTGAATCTACAGTAGTTGAAACCCTGAACATTCTCATCAAATAAGAGCAATTCCACATCTTACCCTGAGAACAAAGGCTGAAGAGATGGCTCAAAAAGGAGAGACTCAGACAATTTAAGAACAAAACAGGTGTATTTCTACTGGACTACCTGATACAGAGGATAGTGTAGTATGGATGGATAATATGAATGACAAGTAATACAAATATATTTTATTTGAAATAAACAAAAATGCTTACACAAATCAACGGGTCACTTAAAAATAAACTCTTGCTTGACTGTATTACTTAGCAAAAACAAAGCCAAAACACAAACATCCTTCTTTTTTGACGTGTATTTGGAGGAAGACACTACTTGGTTTTTAAAAAACTGACCTTCCCTTAAGGCCTGGTCATAGAAGTGTAAACAATGTAAATGAATCCACCATTACCAGTTGTCATATCATATCTATGTCACCTGTGTATTCTGAGATCACACCTGTACCTGCCAATAAACCTGGGAAGGGTTGCTATATCACAGTTATATTTGAGTTGGCAGGCAGGACTGAGGAAAAGTAATTTGGAATAAGTTTTACATCCTATTTAGAACAAATCACTAGTATTCCCTTAAATAACAGGTTACAATAGAAAGATACTGCCTGAAAGTTATCCTTTTCACTTTGGTTCATTTTTAGTTTTTTGTTTGTGATTAACATAGTTGTTTGATGCATTCACTTATAGTACAATCCTGCCACAAAGTATTAAAGCACAAGATACATATTATTCCTTCAACATCTCCATTTCTTCAAGTTTTATACTCTACTATACCCCTAGTATGTCAGCAGTTTTTGAATATTAAAAAAACAGTAATAAAAATGGGTAACACTCTTCTAAAAATGCACATGTCTATAACTATAATGGTACTGGGTGGGAAGGAGACAATGAGGAAAGGGGAAAAAAGCAAACATGTTCATGTAGGGAATGTGGTTCAAGTCTTTGGATTTAAAAACAACTTCCCCAGAGAAGCTGGCTATGATGGAATTTCCAGAAAACTTCCTTGGCCTCCAAAATGGACCTGAAAAGCCCCAATCCAAACATATGAAACTACAGTTATGAGATGTTATAAATGATGATCAAAGCAACTGGAGGGAGAAGGATGAATGTGTCTTCCATTCAGCTACAGTTTGTAGCATAGCCTCTTTAGGTGTTGGTCAATCAGTAAAAACCACTGAACACCAGAAGTACTTTGAAGGATGGGGTAGAAAAGTACTGAATATATTACCTGTCTATGTCAGTAACAGGGCTTGATGGCTAGGAAAATTTTCTAAACAGTAAAATGACTCCAGGATAGATATCTCTCTCCATCATTATATGTGGCAGAATTAAAAAAAAAAAAGGTTTATAAGTAGATATAGTAAAAACAAAATTACAAGGCAGAAAACACAAAAGAATCAAGACAATGCTCTAGGTTCAACAGTATTCCATTAGGCTACAAAACCTGTTAACTTTGAAAGCCCTAGCAAAATATCACTCTTGTTTATAAATCACTTATTTATCATATGACCACACGTTGAATCCTTTCTTTCCATGTACTGAAGAATCCTACATTCAGCCTTTAAGCATTCTGCATTTCTTTGCCAATCTTGTAGCTGAGTATCTTGTTCCAGTCGACTTTGGTGCGGGTAACAGGAAGTTGCCGGCGCAAGGCTTTGAATGTGGTGTCTGACATTGTTTGATAGTTTTCACTAATTGCTGTCTGCAATAGATAATTGAAAATAAGTTGAACAGAAACTAGATGTAGTGAAAGGGCATGCTTGAGTCCCTAAGGACATACAAACCGCAAGATTTCTAGTAAGCACCTCTCCAATCTCTGAAGCAGGTTATGAAGCCCACCTGTATTATTCCTAAAACTAGGGCTATCCAGGTAATCCCCTGCTTTTCCAAAGTTTGCTGTATGTCACTTTGCTTCCCTGGTAGCTCAGATGGTAGAGAGGTAGCAAACCTGCCTGCAATGAAGGAGACCCGGGTTCAGTCCCTAGGTCGGAAAGATCCCCTGGAGAAGGGAATGGCAACCCACTCCAGTATTCTTGCCTGGAGAATTCCATGAACAAAGGAACCTGGCAGGCTGTAGTCCATGGGGTCGCAGAGTAGGTCACGACTAAGCGACTACCACTTTCACTTTGCTTTTACCAAAGCAAAAAAAAAAGTGTTCAGCATTTGTTTGGCAGTGAGGCTATTATAGGGACAGGGTGCACCCTGAGCAGTTAACAGTGGCCCCACCAAGCTCCTTCCTTGGGAACTACACTCAGCACCTCAGCATCAAGCAAGCCAGAGCTGTGAACTGTGTCTGTGAGGATCTGAGGAGTATCTCAATCATTATGTGCATCTGATAGCAAGATGTGTTCTAAGGTAATTGCTTCTCCGCTTTACACCATTTGACCTTGGAAAGGTTTCATAGGGATGCTCTACTTTGGGGTAATGGGGGATATATCTACAGTATCTTCTAATGCCAAAACCTTGACTGTAAGCAGAATGCAAAGTTGCAAGGTCTGCAAAGTCTCCATAACTTAGTATCACTGAATAATTATGTATATTTATGTTCAAAGGATAGAGAAGTATAACAAAATGTGTTAAAAGAAAAATCTATATAGATCTATAAATAACAGTTTCAAGTCATCTTACCTGATACTCATTTTCTGCATGCTCTATGATTTTAATAAACTCCTTGGCAGTCTGGGCTTCATTCTAATGGAGGGGAAAAGAAGAATTTTTAAAAATCTTAAGCAGTGAATAAAATTCAGTAAGCAGTAAATAAAAAAGATACTAAAAAGTAAGTCCACCTTAACTAACATTTGTATAACAATTTAGCTTTTTAAGTTTTCCTGTGCACGTTATCTTATTTGATTTTCAAAACAACCCTGTGAAGTAGATGTTATTATTGCCACCTCCATTTCACACATAAGAAAACAGAATTCTTTCAAATAATGACCAAAATTTTACAGACTTTGAATCATAAAGATGGGATCCAAATCCAGGTCGTCATCAAAACAACCCACATTTCCTTCCAATCTACCACAGTATGCCCCAAAGACAACACAATGTCTTGAAATTTTTATGCCTTGACAATATCTCTGGTTTAAGATGATATAAACAATGCCCTCAGACATATCAATCATATCTTCTAAGTTCATAGGCTCCTCTACTTGCTACTTATGATGTTAAGACAATCAATCACATTTCGCTTTACATGATTTGGGTACACAATGAATTTAATCTCATTCATCATTGTGTACCCAAACACAACTAGAGAGGGTGTTTTATTTTATTTATTTATTAACTTGGCTGTGTTGGGATCTTTGACATGGGATCAGTAGTAGTGCTCGGGCCTAGCTGCCCCACAGCATGTGGGATCTTAGTTCCGGACCAGGGATTGAACTTGAGTCCCCTGCACTGCAAGGCAGATTCCTAACCACTGGACCACCAGTGAAGTCCCTAGAGAGGGCATTTTAATGTCTAGGGTAGCGCCCCAAGATTCTTTCAAAAGAGTCAAAACTACTTTTTATTCATAATAATACTAAGACATAATTACTTGCCTTTTTTACTCTCGTGTGTGCATGTAGTTTCAGAGAAGCTATGTAATGTGTGATGACTTCATTACTTTTTGAGGGCTAATGTGTGAAGCACATGAGAATCCAGTTGTCTTTTATTAGACATTACACACTTTGTGAAAATGTAAATTAATGATATTCTTTTCACTAACTTTTTTTAACTCAGAAAAATACAGCTGTTTTTCATGAAAGTGAAGTTAAGAAGTAATGGGTTTGTTAATGCTATATTTTGCTTTAGATTTTTTTGGCCACACCAGGGATCTCAGTTTCCCAACAAGGGATCAAACCCGGGCCTCCTGCAGTGGAAGCATGGAGTCTTAATCACTGGAGCACCAGGGAAATCCCTGTTATTTTTAAATTAATAAATACATGTTTTTAATATTCCTCAGTTTTAATTTCTACTAAGGTAGATAGATATAACACACATAAACAGAAGCTATTGGAGAGCACTCAGTAATTTCTAGGAATATTAAAAAGTACTATAAATGCACGAAAAATTGTGTCCCTTCTTTCCAGATATAGTACAAAATACTACTATTGAACATTCCTAAAAATGTTCAGTTTCTCTAATGATATGAATGTATGAATGATAAATCCTACATGATTTAGTGGGCAAACTTTCCTTCCTCCTGGTATTTATTGATTGAAGATATTACTGTCCTTGAGCAAGTCTCACAAGAGAGAAAGAAAAAGCAGCATGAATTCTCTAAAGCCATTATCACTACTGTCAGTCAAAGTCTGTGAACTATCATCAACTAACCAACAAAACTGGTTGATTATACTAACAATTATAAGCTGCCAAAAATAAGGCCTACTGAGTAGCACAGGGAATTATACTCAGTATCTTTTAATAACCTATAATGGAAAATAATCTAAAAAAGAATATATGTAGGTGTGTATATATATGTGTGTGTGTGTGTGTGTGTGTGTGTGGATAACTTTGCTATATACCTGAAACACAACATTGTAAATCAACTATATTCAATAAAAGTTAATAAAAAAATAAGGTCTTTTATAAAGTTCTTAAAAAAAAAAACTGCCAAAATCAAAGCAATGAAAACAACCTACATTTCTAGTGGCAGAATCAGTACTTAGGATCAAAAGATCTAATTTTTTAAAAGAAAAACAAGACACAAGTGAGACATATATTAAATATTCCACACTCACCGAAACAGTTACTGAATCCTGTACATCTTTATGACTAACCAACTGAACATTGCCATCTTCATAATAGTGAACCTGTGCAAGAGAGTTAAGAAAGGTAAGTGCCTGGAGCACATAGAAACTTACTGCTCAGAGAACAAATCTATGCCTTCAGCCACCCCCAATCTCACCAACTCTGAGCAAACAATTAATATGGTCAATGGTAATTTATAACAGTGCTTAAAATTCACAGAACACTTAAATTCAAGAATTCTCTTTATTTAGCAGGAAGAAGCACAAGCTGGAATCAAGATTGCCGGGAGAAATATCAATAACCTCAGATACGCAGATGACACCACCCTTATGGCAGAAAGTGAAGAGGAACTAAAAAGCTTCTTGATGAAAGTGAAAGAGGAGAGTGAAAAAGCTGGCTTAAGGCTCAACATTAAGAAAACTAAGAAAACTAATCATGGCATCTGGTCCCATCACTTCCTTGGAAATAGATGGGGAAACAGTGGAAACAGTGTCAGACTTTATTTTTTTGGGCTCCAAAATCACTGCAGATGGTGACTGAGGCCATGAAATCAAAAGATGCCTACTCCTTGGAAGGAAAGTTATGGCCAACCTGGATAGCATATTGAAAAGCAGAGACATGACTTTGCCAACAAAGGTCTGTCTAGTCAAGGCTATGGTTTTTCCAGTAGTCATGTATGAATGTGAGAGTTGGACAGTGAAAAAGGCTGAGCACCGAAGAATTGATGCTTTTGAACTGTGGTGTTGGAGAAGACTCTTGAGAGTCCCCTGGACTGCAAGGAGATCCAACCAGTCAAAGGAAATCAGTCCTGAATATTCATTGGAAGGACTGATATTGAAGCTGAAACTCCAATACTTTGGCTACCTCATGTGAAGAGCTGACTCATTTGAAAAGACCCTGATCCTGGAAAGGATTGGGGGCAGGAGGAGAAGGGGACGACAGAGGATGAAATGGCTGGATGGCAGCACTGACTCGATGGACATGGGTTTGGGTAGACTCCGGGAGTTGGTGATGGACAGGGAGGCCTGGCATGCTGCAGTTCATGGGGTCGTAAAGAGTCAGACACGACTGAGCGATTGAACTGAACTGAGGAGGAAAAACTGATTATTAGTTAATAAACATTTACTATGTGCTTATTGCATTCCAGACACTATGCTTGGCATTGTGAATAGATCATAAATAAGATTTTATGCTCTGAAAGTATTAAAATAATTAAACAGATGGTAAAGCATCTGCCTACAATGCTAGAGACCTGGGTTCAATCCCTGGGTTGGGAAAATCTCCTGGAGAAGGAAATGGCAACCCACTCCAATATCTTGCCTGGAAAATCCCATGGACGGAGGAAACTGGTAGGCTACCATCCATGGGGTCACAAAGAGTCGGACATGACTGAGTGACTTCACTTTCTTTTAACATTAGTTTCTCTCTGTGAAAACCAAGAAATTTTAATGGGTCCTAATCTTTTACACATCTCTCTATATATAATATCGTCAGTTTTGATTAAGCAGATCTGACCAGGTGCAGGATTGAAAAACAATTATTGTACTGGTAAATCAGGCTACAGAAATAAGTAAGACAAAGCAGTCCTGAACCTACTGTACAGCACAGGGAACTGTGCTCAGTGTTATGTGGCAGCCTGGATGGAGGGGGAGTTTGCAGGGGGAATGGATACATGTATATGTATGGCTGAGTCCCTTCAGTTGTACACCTGAAACTATCACAACAGTGTTAATCAGCTAGACTCCAATATAAAATTAAAAAAAAAATTTTTTAAAGGCAGTTCTGAGGATGTAAGGCAAAGTGGATACTACAATTATGATTAACGATTAGCAAGAAAGAGGGTTATCCAAGAGACAGACTAACCATTTAACTAGATTTAAAGCTCGGGAAGTTTTAGCAATTTGCAAGACAGGTTCAGTCACAGTCACCAAAACTAACAAAACCTTTTCTAAAAGATTTCATCTATTAATAAAAATTTCAACATGACTATCATCAACTTAAATCCTTAGAAATTGTCTTCCCGGAGCTATCATTTTGCTTATAGAATAACCAAGGGTTAAATATCCTAATGACAGGTCCAAATAACTCTCACTCTGATTTTTAAGACATAAATGAAGTAATAAGCCTTTCCTCAAAATGTGATCAGAGAGCCCGTGGTTAGAAGGTATAGATGAAGTCCTGGACTTCCCTGCTGGTCCAGTGGTTAAGACTCTATACTCTTAGTATAGGGGGCACGGGTTTGATCCCTGGTCAGGGAACTAAGTCCCACCCGTGGCACAGTATGGCCAAAAAATAAATACAATAAAATACATAGACTCATTCATTAAATAAAAAGAAAAAAAAGGTTTAAATGAGTCTGGGTACTGGGTCCTATTGTAAAAGTTGCATCAGAAACTTTTGTGACGTGTGCTCTTAGTTTACAGGTTTGCCTTGGCAAAACTGAAACACAAGTAATTTATTTCCTTCTAGAAGGAAAATAAATTTCCTTGTGTAAATTTATAGTAAGCAGCCAGGTTAATAATGCTGATGCCATACTTACAAGAAGTCTAGAGCTTAGACATAGTCAACAGATATAGAACAATATGTTAGGTTGGGATCCCCAGCAGCAGACCCCAGGATAAAGATCTGAGAGTTAATAGTTTATTTCAGAGGTAGTCTCAGGAAGCACTAGTAAGGACTAAGGAAGTGATATATAGAAGGCAAGGAAGTATCAGGTGCACTAATGAGCACATTACAGCTGCCAAGCACTGGACTTTGGAAGACTATGCAGAACATGCTTTAGAGCTGTCCCACCTGAGGGGTGAAGAAGCTGGCATATTTCCCGACAACTTTTGAATGGCACTAAGGGCTGTGCCACAGCTGTGGAGGTAACACTTCCAGCTTGCCTTAGCTGAGTTGGGCATGCTCCTGCAGCTAGGAAAGTCTCCCAAGAAGAGAGGTGCAGCTACTTGTAGCAGGAAGTAATAGGTACGTAGGAAAAAAGTGGTTATAGAAGACATCTACCATGTATGTTTTGATTAAATTATACCATCAAAAAAGGCAACTCTTGTTGTTATTAAAATAAGAGTTGTAATACAGCTAAATTAGGTATTGACCTTTTTAGCTATCAGTAACTATTTAAACGAACTTTAGAGTTAGTTGGGCTCAAGAATTAAATTACCATGAATTTTGAAAGTCAAATTTGTTAGGATCAGAAGATTTCAATCTAGCTAGGTATCAAATGAGGTTATTAAGCTCCTTATTCACCTGGCGGCATGTCCCGACACCAGGATTAGAACTCTACTCTGCTTGGTTAATCACACTTGGCCATTCTTTCTATTCTTGTTTTACTTATTTGGTAGAAAACCTATCATAACTATAAATGTAAATAAATAAATAAAACAAGTCTATTTATGAAGCTTTCTTTAGAGCTAAGAGTTAGCAAATATATGTAGACATTTAAATGAGCTACACAAAAGACTACGTAAGTTACAGTAGCTGCTATATAGTCATTTCTTAATAATTAGTTATTTTTTTCTTTTCTAGAAATGCTATTTGATAATTCCTGGGAAGATCTCAGGTTATTTTTGAAAGAGAAAAATAACAAGCAGTATATGTCACATGACTGTCGTATCAACCCAGAGGAGCTCTGTTTAGCTACAGTACTTCCGCAGGAAGGAGACCTCTGTTTCTATTTACCATCTAACTCCCTTTGCATCTACATATAGTTGTTCCTTATTTCTAATGTCAGAGCAAATATCAACTTGCATGTTTGTTTTAAAGATGTGATGTTTTAATATGGCCTATTAACATATTGGGATCTCACCTGAATCTTAAGTACTCCAACCACCTGGGCTGTAGGTGGTGTGATGGTGAACTTCCATTCTGATCTCCAGCGACCATTCCTATGAAAAGACAGACACAACTGTAGAATTAGCAGTAAGAAAGAGGTGGTCCAACACTGAGGCAGAGAATTTGGGAAAGAAGAAAAAAAGAAACAAGTCATTTCCAATTTGATAAATCCAAGGCTCTATCCACTCAAATTTTTTTTTTTTGTATTCAAGGGGCCTAATCAAAGCTTTCCCTAAGTTATTTGACTTTCACTAATCATTCTTTTTATCTTGGGAGTAGAAAACCACGCCTATTCTGCTCATGGGAAGCTTTTCTACAAACAAATGGCTAGGCCACTGAATTATGCAATAACTCAAATGTTATTAAAGAAACCCAAGTAAAAGTCAGACTTTCCACAGGGTACTTTATTAATCACTTATTTTCACTCAATGTAACAGCAATATTTAAAAGAAAAATTATAAAATCTTAGAATTAAAAGAAATCTAAAAAATCACATCCAAATGCCTCACTCTGTGGTAGGGAACAAACAACTTAATCTAATCTAGTTAGATTAGAAAACCAAGTCTCTTTACTATATAAACATATAGATTAAAAAAGAAGAGAATATCTACTTTCTTACCAGAAGTTTTTAGGCTGAAACTGGTGGCTTTCAATACATGCAATAATGGTCTGTTGCCCATCTATAGTTTTAGCATAAACCTATTGTTAAAAAAAAAAAAAGAAGTTAGATTCTTGAAAACGTGTTTTTAACAACAAATACTATACAAAACCAATGTGCTAAATCCTTGGGGGAGATGAAGAGTCAAACAGGATGAGCTTACATACTCACAAGAATTCACGGAATAGGAACACAAACCACATGTCAACGTCTAGGGCAGACAGTGGTACAAAGAATACAGAAGGAAATACTACTCTTGATTTAGCGTACAAGAGAGGTGCCAGTTAGAATGGGCCTTACAAGACAGATGAGATTGTGATAAGGAGAGATGGAGAATAAAGATGGATAAGAAGTTCAGGGAGGAAATAGAGGGCTGATCCATGAATGACTAAATGGTAATTAGCTCTGTTAGGTCAGAGGATGTGTGTGAAGTGGAACTGTGGGAGATAATACAGGATTAGACTTAAGTCATGAGATAGCAGATGTAAGGTAAGAAGACTGGACTTTATTCTACATGCAGTGGACAGAAACCAAAACAACATGACCAGAACTGTCATTTTGGAAGAATAATCAATATTGGCATACGGTAAAACCTGAGAAAAGTTCAAAGTTAGGAGGCCACAGAATTAATTTAGGCCTATTAAATTAGGGTCCTATCAAGTGAATATAAGGACGCAGAAGTACAAGCAAAATTCTGGCAATATTGCAAATGAAGGGCAAGAGAAAGGAAGGTATCAAAGTACTTGCAAGTACATCCAAGTGGATGACTAGAGAAAGACTGGTGTCATTAACAGATTGCAAAGTTCAGATGGAAATGTCCAGCTAGGAGTTAGAAACACCAACTATTCCTTAGTGTAGGAGAAATGAACAAAAATGTGATCACCAAGGAAAAGAAACAACAAAAGCCTTTTTTATAGTCCACAAAATATTTTTATATTTATTTTTTATAGTCCACAAAATATTTTTATATTTTCCTTTTGCTCTAATAAATACAGTGAAACAATTATGTTTAGATGATAAAAATGAAGTTCATAGAGCTTCTTGCCCAAGGTCATTCAGAAAGTGGCTAAGGTAGAATCCCAACTCACAGGTTGTCTGACACCAAATTCTATAACCTCCCGTACAGTAAATAAACTCTTAAGTTTTTGAGAAAGAGAAATACAATGATGGGGAATGCCTACATTTACAAAAGTAAGGGGGAGGACAAGAAATAAGTAGAGACAGAATAAGAATAATTATAGGGAGACTTCCCTGGTGGACCAGTGGCTAAGACTTCTGCTCCCAATACAGGGGGCCTGGGTCCAATCCTTTGTCAGGGAACTAGATCCCACATGCTGCAACTAAAGATCCTGTGTACTACAACTAGGACCCAGTGTAGCCAAATAAATAAATAAATAGAAACTTTTTTTAAAAGGAATAATTAGAAGGTACTGACATAGCAGTCTAAGGAAAGATAATTTCTAGAAGTAGCTGACTGGCCTCAGGGTGAAATGCCTACAAAAGTCAAGGACCAAGAAAAGGACACTGGGTCAGTTAATTCAGGAACTATTAGTTAACCTCGGAGAGCAGTTTCTGTAGAGTAGGGACTGAAGTCAAAATTCATAGAGTTAAGAAGTGGCTAAAGTAATGAGGAAGGCACTAGTAGGAGCAGAATGCTCCCTGGTTTGCTTGTACAGCAGAGAGAGAGAGATGAGGGAAGGGAGAGGTAGAAGAAAGGGGAAAGTAGAAAGAGAAGGAAGAGAAGTAACTTGAAGAAATGTCCTCCCTCCCACCCTACTTAAGCACAGGAGAAATAAAAATATTTCTAGGTAAAGAGAACTATTTATCAGAAGAGAAAACAAAGTCACAATTAGACATCTTGAAGTAGATAGGACTGTGTGAAATCAAGAACATGGATCCTTCTTCCTCAGATGGAAGTACATAAAAGAAAGAAGATTTCTGTGTGTGGAAAGAAGAGAAATAGAAAGATTTCACGTCATTCTTAATCCTATTAAAATGTGAGGGAGGAGATGCCTGTCTAAGGACAACAGAAAAGTTTTGGAACACAGTACCACTGATCCTTGAACAAGAGTCTGAACTACTATTTTATTCAACAGTAAATACTACAATGCTACATAATCCACCACTGGTTGAACCTGTTGTGGGATGAAGAACTGTGGATAAAAAAGGACCTTGGACATGGAGGGCCTCCTATAAATTATACTCAAATTTTCAACTGCACAATAGGTTGGTTATCCCAACCACTGCACTGTTCAAGGGTCAACTGCATACAGAAAAATACCAAGGATTATAGAGACAAAATTAAGAATTACTAAGCAGAAGAGCTGAGGATATAAAACAGTAGACACGGTTAGAATACTTTCTGTAGCTCATTTACTAGCTAAGAGAAGTGAGAAAAGGACACGGTGGGGTTACTCAGTGTGGAAGCTCTCCAAATTAAGAAACGAGTAGTAAAAAATTTTGAATAGGTAACAAATGATAAGCTGAAAGTATATTTAAGAATGAATAGTCAGTTTCTAAAAGTGTGTGTGTGTCATGTCTCTCCTTGCCATACTAGGTTCTAAAATTGCGTTCTGTGCTTATCTATCAAAATGTGTTTTTTCTATTATTTAAAAACAAAAAAATAAGAAAAACAAACATAATGATAACCAGCATTTATGCACAGCATTATGCATTAATAATCTAACCAACATTTTTCTTAAAAATGTCACAATTTTACAAAGGGAAAATTGTTAGAACCAAAATTTATCTTTTTTTCCCACCAAAAGATATGAAAAGAAAGTTAAAATTACCTTTGATTTCTAAAGAGCTGTTTGGTTCAAATAGTTTTGACTAGCCAATTAAATCATTTATGCAGAAGTAGCTTTGTAAAAAGTTCTTTTTGATGAATGTAAGGCCATTTCTTACATAAGACAAATGTGAAATAGGATTCACTGAGATTTAAAATTTTTATGCACTAGGGAACTCCCTGGTGGTCCAGTGGTTTGGACTTGGTGCTTTCACTGGCGTGGCCTGGGTTCAATCCCTGGTGGGAGAACTAAGATCTTCCAAGTATTGTGGCATGGCCAAAAGACTAAAAATAAATAAATAAATAAAATTTTAAGCAATGGGATTTTAAGAGAGAATTTTCCATATAAAATTTCCCATTTATACTCCTTTCAAAAACAATTTAGGGAATAAAACGCAGAAGAGACTATAATTAAGAAGAGATGTCTGTGGCTGGCCAAAGCCTCCAAATGATAAGGTAAATATAAGAAATAAAACTCTAATAATGAAGCAGGCAGATACTTAACAGTACAGAAGCCGTTGGAATAATGATCTTTCACATAGGCCCTTAAAGCACTGTCACAGGATTCTCTCCAAGACTTCAGACCTCCGTCTACTTCTTCTGGCTGGGGGTCACTTGCTTCTTTCCGTAAGTGATCAAACTTAAAGGAAATTTTGTTTCTTGGATCTAAAAATCTGCTATTACCCAGGTCACCGTGTTCTGTAATTAAGACCTTCCAAAGAATAATTACAAATTTAAGTAACTGTAAAAAAAAGACAGTTCTTGTCACATTTTACAAAACAAACAATAATTCTAGAGGCTTAACTCTTCGTTTAGTCAGACTGCTCTTTCATAAATTTTTCAATCAACCTGTATTTTTATAAAAATATGATCTTTGGGATAAGTCAACTCTAAACTAACATTTCCCCCATCCTAACAATATCCTTCATATTTTGGTTTCTATAATATACAACCTACACAGTTAATATACAACCTATGCATACATACATAATTGTAATAATAACTTAAAAGTACACTTCTGCATTTTTTTCACAAATTTCATGAATTTCTTCCACTCTTTACACTTAGCATTTAAAATAGGTAATACAATCAATCATGATTCAAAAATGAAATAAAAAATTAATATAAAGTGAAATCTTTTTCTCACCTTTATCTACTATTCACCAAATTCCCAACATATTCCCCCTTCCCCACAAAGGTAACTGATTTTATTAATTTAGAGCAAGAGTTGTCTTTGGGAAGCTATGTATGAGGTACCATTTGTTTTTGTAAATAAAGTTTGTTGAATACAGCCCTGCTTTTTTTTTTGTATTGTCTATGGCTGCTTTCCTGCTGCAATAGTAGTGCTGAGTAGTCTAGGCTGACTTTTTCCCACAAGGCTGAAATATTTACTCTCTGACCTTTTACAGAAAAAATTTGCCAATTTCTGATTTAGATGATTCTTTCAGTGTTTCTTTTCTTTTTTAATGAACACAAGTGTATTTTAATTCTCTACCCCTTTCTTTTAAACAAAAACTGGAATACTATACTGTATTTTTTTCTTTTTAAATTTGATGTATCTAGGCAATCTTTCCATATTAGTGCTTATGGAACTTCCTTGTTTTTTGTTACAGCTATGTATGATTCCATTGTATAGATAAATAAAAATTTATTCAACCAGTTTCCTATTAATGGATAGCTTGGGTAGTTTCTAATCTTTTGCTGTTATGAACAATATTACAACAAATGTCCTTTTATGTACAAGTTATGTACATGTGCCAAGCAAACCTGTGCTATAAATTCCCTGAAACAGGACAACTGGGTCAAGGGTAAACACATTCATAATTTTGATAGAGACTGACAAACTGCCCTCTATCACCAGAATGTTGTACCAAGTTACAAGCTCATCATCAGTAGAAATTTTAATCTGCATTTCTTTTCCCCTTAAAAAAAGAGGTCCTTTGTATTTTCACTTTTGTGAACTATTTGCACCTAACCTCTGAACTATAGGGAGATTATCCTTTTGCCTGGGTTTTGAATTACATATATCCCCCCCTAACTTACATTTGTCTTCTGACACAGTTACTATTTAAAAATAAAGTCTTTTAAAAAAAGAAAATTATTTGAAAAGAATTCCTACTCTTGAGATTTCTATCCTTATCACCAGCCTATCTTTAAAAAACCTTGTTTATAATGACAGTAGGAACCGTACATAAACCAGTTTCCTTAGTCTTACCTTCATAAAACTTTCTCATTATAATTTTACAACTTTTGTAACTCAAAGGCAAACACATTCACATTAAAATTTTAATTTGTACTTCCTTAATTACTATTAGTAGGTGATCTAACACTTTTCAAGTTTGCTTTGTATTTTCCTGTTGAGTTCAGCTTGTTCATATTTGTTGTTCATTTATCTACTGAACTCTTGACATTATCCTAGGGTACTTGAATAACCTTTTTATTATGTTTAAGATATGTATTTTCTCCCTTTTAAATTTTATTTTTAAAACCTTTTTATTTTGTAGACGTAAAAAATACTTTCTTTTATAACTTTTTTAATGTTTCATCATGACTCAAGTTACGAATCTCTTGTCATTTCCTACTAAATTTTTTATGTTTACAAATTAGTTAACCTTTAGGATTCCCTAGTGGTCTAGTGGTTGAGAATCCGCCTTGCAATGCAGGGGACACTGGTTAGATCCTGGTCCAGGAAGGTCCCACATGCCTCGGGACATGTGTTAAGCCTGTGTGCTATAACTACTGAAGCCCAAGTGCCTAGAGCCTGTGCTCCAAAACAAGAGAAGCCCCCAGCACAGGAAGCCTGCAAACTGCAACTAGACAGTAGCCCCCACTTGCCGCAACTAGAGAAAGCCTTGGCACAGCAATGATGACTCATCATAGCCAAAAAATAAATAAATAAATATTTTTTAAAAAATTAGTTAACCTTTAAACTACATTTAGAATTAATCTAGGTATACAGCTGGCTTTGGAAATCAAAGTTAAGGTTAATCTTACACATTAAATCAATTATTTCCTTTTCTGTTTTACAGCACTTAGATTAAGGCTCTACTATCATTTCTTTATGTCTTCATGTTTGCTGGCATCAATCTACCTTCATTGTTGTTCCTGATCAGAACAATCCTGCATGGTCTATTACAATTTTCAAAGGAACTGTATGGAATCTATTTGAAAAAGCTCCCCATATTATTTATATTTCTTATTCAGATAAACTTTCCATATTATTTATATTTTTTCAGAAATGCGGCATTTAAGTCTATTTAATATTCCATTTCTTTCTCTTATTAAAATGTGTGGGGTAGGTATATATAAACTGTATGACAGACTCTTGCCAGTTTCTATCCAATATCCATTCTTCTCCCTTTTCCTTACTAACAGAACCTTAAAGGTTTTTCAAAGCAATGTGTTCAACTAAAAAGACAACACTTCTCAAAATGATAAAGTGACATGCATTCTGGCAATAATCTGTCAGTGGAAGTTGCTTTTGAACAGCCAGTAGCAAGCACCTCTTGCACCTTCCTCCTTCTTCCTTCCTGGAACTTGGATTCAGAGCGCAGAGATGGATCAGCTATCTTGAGAGCACAGTAATGAAAACCATACATAAGGATGGCACAATAGAGAGCTAGAAGCAACTTGGGTCTCCGATGACATGGAGCTGCCGTGTGTCCCTGCATGCATGCTAAATTGCTTCAGTCATGTCCACCTCTGTGCAACCATGTGGACTAGAGCCCACCAGGCTCTTCTGTCCATAGGCTTCTCCAGGCAAGAATCCTGGAGTGTGTTGCCATGCCCTCCTCCATAACATCCCTAAATATTACCTCTGGACTTCATATGTGACAAAAAGCCTCTATTAAGTTTACCCACTGCAGCTTATTTCCTATTATATGCAGTGATGGCATCTACTTTATTAACTCAAATGCCTTTCCAAATTTTCCTTTTATGTCTAGGTAGTGTGCTGTTGTGGCTAAAAATGTGAACTCTTTTTGACTACATTTTTAAGCTGGCTACCACATGTATATGGGGAGTGTTCTTATATCGTGTATCTGAAAACAGACCTTATTTATTATTTCAATAATTCTGCCGTTATTAGTAAAGTATATAATATCAACTGTAAGAAATATTTATCATTTATTTTTCTTGTCTTTATACTTGTAAAATATAAAGTAAAAAAAACTTATAAAGTATACCTGTAAAGTAAAAAACCCAGTATTTTCTTGTCTTTTATACTTGTAATTAATCTATTTCCATTGAAAAAGTTAAACACAAATATAAACCAAAATAAAAAACAACAAACAAAACAAATTACAGTAATCCTGTGATCCCAACATAGAGAGTTAACATTTTGGTATGTATTTTCCCACATTTCAATTTCTATGCACATCTATATACTACTTTATTTCTTTTCTTTCTTATTACTTTTATTTCTGAGTCTTAAGATGCATACATTCCCCTCATGATTTAACATCTCATAAAATGGGATGCATCTTATAGTGACAGCATCTTAAATCTATCATAATTTAATTGACAGTATTTCCACTTTCTTAATGGCACATAAAGATGCACCTTTCACAGAATTTAAGATGCAAATTCTAATACAACTGTTCATTTAAATATTTATTTAAAAAAAAAAAACTAGCACAACACTACATGCTGCTTCATGTTTTAGCTTAATATATCATAAACATATTCCCAGTTCAATATTTCTATCAGTTTTTAATGCTTACATAGGATTTTGGTCTACAGATATTTAATTTAATGTTGGACATTTAGACTGCTCCCAATTTCTCACTATCATAAACTTCACTTCAAATAATCTTTTTTACACACTTATATACTTATTTCCTAAGATAAATTCTTTGGACTTGTGTGTTCAAAGGGGATTCAGACTGTGAAAAGGCATCTGCTATTTGATGCCATACTACCTTTGAAGTGCACATTAATGAATCTGAAAAGCCCTGTCATGTAACGTTAATAACTGTGGGAAAAAAGGGGAATACGTATTTACTTTGTTCCCTATCTATCTGAACAGGAATCTTTGTTTTCCTATTAAATATAATGTCGTATCTATCTGAACAGGAATCTTTGTTTTCCTATTAAATATAATGTCTTCTGTTATTCTTACCAAGGAGAATTAGGGACAGCTGGAAAGCTTATGTAAAACTTAATTCCTTTTACTTGCATTGTTCTTTTGTTAGGGACAATTCTCTCTTCAAATAAATTCCATTTTCAGAATGAGGAAGAATTTCCTAATATGTAGAATATTTACAAAAGCTAAGACATGAATTTACTCAGCATCTTATCTTCAGATATCTGTTTTACAGTATTTCTACTACGTTCCAGGCACAGTCTATCTAACAGAAATAAGTATTACCTGATCTTCATATCCTTCTATCTTCACAGGTGTGAACTGATCCATATTATACTGGGCAAATGCACTTTATTTTTTTATAAAGAAGAAGAGGGAGAGAAGAGAATTATATATAAATAAGTATAAAAGGTAGTTCAGGAAATTCCCTGGCAGTCCAGTGGTTAGGACTCCATGCTTCTACTGCAGGGGGCATGGGTTTGATCCCCAGTTGGGGAACTACAATCCTGCATGCCATGTGGCACAGCTGAGGGGTGGGGGGTGGGGTGGGGGAAGGTAGTTCACAGAACAGTGAAAAAGAATATGTAACTGAGGTATCAATTCATTATAGAAATTATAGTGATTGTGTGCAAATTTTAGGTTTGCAGAATGTGGTCCCAAGATGAATTAAATAAAAAAACAAAAACCAGTATTGGACAGAGCAGAAGATTACTTCCCAAGCAGCAGTTCTTAAAATATTTTCTACAGCTAAAATCTAAACCAATTATATATTACACCAAATGCCTTTATAACAATTATTTTTTGCTCTGCATCAAAAAAAAACACTTGTTCCATCTCCCCACTCCACCTCTGCTCAGTCATGATCCAACTCTGGTTTCCTCTTTATGAAGGAATTGTGGGCCAGGTGGATAGACAGTAACTGAAAGAATACTTTTGTACTGAAGAGTAAAGCAGAGTAGCGGGAGGCCCTAAAAGCTAGACAGTGCTTAAGATCTAAAACATACAAGAAAATCAACCAACCAACCACCAATTTAATGTTTTTGAGGACAAGGACAAAATGAAAATGATAATTCTAAATCAATGGTTAGATAGAATAATCAAATAATTATTCTTTGGTTAACTCTATTAAGGTACTTTCTCAGTATCTGCCATTCTTGGCAATGTGAGAAACATCATCACTTGTCAGTACCAGCCTAATCTTTCTACAACTGGCAGTTATAAAAAAATATTCAGCATGAACAAAAAGAACTACAGAAGAAAATGTAATAGCTAACATTAAATTCTGTTGAGCAGAGAAAAAATATCTGAGCAAAAATAAAAATAAGACCATACATAATAAACTTTAAAGAAATAACGTTTGGAGGGAACATGTTTTCTCCAAGGGGGGAAGAAACAACTAAAATAATCCAAAATAAAACAACTGCTTTATTTTGAAGTATTTTAAACTGTTTTCAGGGTACTAGTTTATTGTCAACATAGTTTACCCAATATTACAATAACAAGTAAGTGGATTTAGAAAGATACGTACTGTGCCGCCCCTTCCCTGAGGAGATTATCATTATTAAGTAGTAGCCGGACATCTGAGAAGGAAAACAATGTTAAAGGTGTTAAAATTCAAATGTTCAATAGAAGGCAAACCTGAGAAATTTTAGATTTCTAGAAAATCAGGCTTTGCAAGATTAGTTATGGATATACTATATATGTTGAAATTCTAAAAATGTAATACATAAGCAGATGCTAATAATGTTCACAGATTTGCATAGATTTGTGATATAATAATCCAACAATAAATTCTCAAGGAGTCTGACACAGCAAATGAAAAACATGGTTTATAGAAAGTTAAAGTTAGGACTGATAATTTATATCTAAAGAATTCTTTTAAAATAGATTACTTGCAGGGTTTTCTGTAACAGACCAAAAGAGCTGGGCACAATTCAGTCAGTAGCAGCAAAATTGCTGAACATATTTTCCTCCAAGCATCTAATGCAGGGCCCACATAATCTTTTCAAATAGCTGTGTGTCAAGAGTCCAGTCACTCTTCCTTTGGAAGAGGAGGGTCCCTGTTACTAAGAAACTACCAAGAATTAACTCCAAGTGTGTGTGTGTGTGTTTTCAGTTGCTCAGTCATATTCGACTCTTTGTGAACACATGCACTGTAGTCCGCCAAGAGAGAAGGCTAATTATAAGGCAAAGGCAATAGACTCTTAGAGCTTCTGAAAGAAAGGGCTGGCAGAGGTCAATGTGTAGCATGCCAATAAAAACCAGCTGTCATGTCGTAAGTAGCTTGCTAATTCTTAATCTAATGCTTTGGCATCAATTATTCTCATGATATTCCTATAAATTACATTCAATTGTCAGAAATAAAACAAGGGACTTGTTTTACAAAGGCCACTAATTTTTAAGTCAAGAATTTATCTGAGCTAATCAGTTGTATAAAGTTCAAGTTGCAGGAGAATTTCTAAAAGCTCTGTTGTTGAAAATTTACACTCGGTCAATATGGAAGACAGACTAGGCAAAGAAAGGCTGCATTTGTTTTCCTTGTTAGTGCTCAAATATTCAAATCAAGTCTATAAAGAAGAATGTCTTGATTTACTTCTTTTGTGTTATTTTACTCCTTGTAAACAACATTCATATTTCTTCTAGTTGTTTTTCCTCTGCATCATCAATTTTACCAGTGGAGATGACTGATTTTTCCACAGTTTGTGGAGCTCTGAGCCAGGTGCAAATGAACATCCTACAGTTCCCCTAACTAAGGAGGTAACCTTTTAATGTAAAAGTAGAATTTCAAAATAAATGTTTGCTAAACTGAACCAAGATGCACAAAGATTATGATCTTACTTAAGGGGAACTTTAAGATGAATCAGTTTACAACTTAAAATGGTATTATGAAGATTGACATTAACACAGTTATAATGCCTCATTTACATTTTTTATTCTGTAAGCTGTGTTAAGAGAGTAAATAGTATGGAAGGTTGTAAATATATTAGAATAGTGGTTCTCAAATTGGCTATGACTCAGAATCACCTGAAGGACCTGATAAAGCAGATTACTCATTCCAACCCAGACCTAACGAATCTTAGGAGGAAGACAACATTGGAATCTCTATATTTAACAAGCTTCCCAGATACAGTCAGTTCAGCCCCAATGGCTCTAAAAAGTGTCCTCAACTATGGCACTTCTTGAGTAAAAGCACTGAAGAGATTTAAGCTATAATTTATAATGATAGATATAAAACTATGAAATTTAATATTGTTTCTAAATTGATCAATACTGAACTACTTTAAATCTTTTCTCACATAAGATAGGTATCCTAATGTATTGGGGTCTTAAGAGCACGCTTTTGATGCAGACCTGGGTTTAAATCCCTGCTGAGTTATAGGGTGATATTGGATAAATGACACTTACCAGCTGGGTGACAGGGTGATACTGGATGTTATTTTAACCTCTTTGAATTTTTATTTCCTTAGCTATATTATAATGTTATAAGGATTAAGAGAGACAGCAAACACTCAATAAGTGCTTGTGATTAAAGAGGGTCTGAAATAACAGTACTAATCTTTACTCACCATTGAACACTTCATTGAATTCTCCTGGGGGTGCATGAGTGATAAATTTAGCAGCTATGCGTACCTAAAGAGAAATAAAATTTACAGTAAAAGAATTATGAAGAGTAGCATATAAGATGGGAAGGAATTAATAGACAACAAAATTTTTATCACATGCCTTGAAATATAATTTCCTGTTTAAATCTTACTGGTTAGCAGCCTTCAGATTCTCCTTTCACAAGACATCTCAAAGTGTTTATTTTCCATATAGAGATTTGTTCTAATTTGGGGATATACATGCTGCTTTACTTCTGAATTTTTCTTTTTAAAAAGCTGAAAAATCGATTTTGGTCAAAACATACTACAGTCACAAAAAGAGAAAGCTACAATCCTATTTTATTTATAAATCCTTAAGCAAAACTAAATAAAACATTAGCAAATTGGTTTTATACCAATTTATGTTTATGTTGTTTATCCCAATACAAGGATGATTCAATACTAATAAATCAATACAACTTACAAATTAAAAAAGCAAAACCCTGTGATCATCTTACCTCATGCTGGAAAAAACAAAATTCAATACCCGTTCAAATATCATAATACAACAACAAAACTACTAGTTTTTAGTAGGAATAGAATAAACTTACTTCACTTTATAAAGGGTTATCTACCAAAATTCTACAGCATACTCAATAATGAGGAAACATCAGCAGTGTCACTAATTTTAAAAGCAAGACAAAGATGATTCTTGTCACCTAAACTATTCAACACTATACTAAACGTCCTAAAGAATTCTGTAAAAAATATTTATTCTATTTTTCATTCTAAATTTCTCTCCTGCCCACTACTGCCAATATGTTACTGGGACTCTGATTAGAGATGGATACTGAAATGTTAGGATCTAACCTGCATATCTAATTTTTTCTCCTATGTTTTATCTTTTCTATCATTTTATGCCTTGTGTAGGGAAAATTCCCCAGCTGCATTTTTCACCTCATTAGCATGCTCTTCAGTTGTGCCCATTTGGTTATTCAATTCTATTTTAACTTCCAAGACTTATATTTTGTGTGTGTGCATGTGCATGCAATAATCTGCGTCTCCTTGAGGATATGAACTATACTTATTTTACAGTCTTGTTCTATGGACTGTTTCCTAAGAATTTAGACATACTGTTGATTTTTGTACTTCTCTTTCATGGTTCTGTTGCTTCTCTTTGAATTTATTTTAGTTTGCCTGTTCTGTTTAGCTGTAGTTTATCTCCTTGACTGTAGGGGAGGGAAACAGTAGACCTGCTGCTGAGAATGTGTGAGCAGATTATCTTCTGAGTGAGCATCCTATGGTCACAGGCTACCTGGGGTACTGCCCTGACTCTATGCTCCCAAAGCTCATTCTCAATGCTATATTCTGAGGACTAATGCTATTGTCTGCAGCTTAGCCCAAATGGGAATGAGGAAGAGTCATGCGATCCAGAAAGCTTAGAGAACAATTTCATAACTAATCCACTCCAAGGTTGTTCTGAGTTCTTCTCTTCTTTCTCCTTAAACTGATGTCCTTCAGAAAAGCCCCTATTTCCACAACAGTTTTCTTCTTCAATGTGTTTTGGGTTTCCTCTGATTTTATTTTTTTTCATGTTTTTGAACCATTTCACTTTTTATCAAGAACTGCTTAAGGACCTCTTTGGCGGTCTAGTGGTTAAGAATCTGCCTGCCAATGTAGGGGACAAGGGTTTGATCCCTGGTCCTGGAAGATTCCACATGCCACAGGGCAACTAAGCCTATGCACCACAACTACTGAGCCTGTGCCCTAGAGTCTGTGGTTTGCATTAAGAGAAGCCACTGCAATGTGAAGCCTGTACACTGCAACTGGAGAGAAGCCCCCTACCCTGCTTACTGCAATGAGAGAAATCCTGCTTGCAGCAATGAACACCCAGCAGAGCCAAAACAAATAGACAAAATTTTAAAAATAATATGAAAAAAAATTAACGCTGTATTTTTTTTAATTGCTTAAAAAAAAAAAACTTTGGTCCACTGATGACACTCTTACTAATTTAAACTATTAGCAATTTAAGTCTCTTCTCATTCCATTTTTTCCCTACATTTTCATTTAAAAAGTTTTGGCATAAAAGGTAAGGTAAAACCATGTATTTAATCTGCTCTATAAATCAACCTCTCATCTCACAACAAGTAAAACGTGTAATACAAGGAATGTAAGAACCTATGTAATAGAAAGAAAACCATCCAACAATCTGGAGTATCATTTAGTGATACCTATATATGTGTAAGTGTGTGTGTAATAATGACGTTAGCAATGAAATAAGACTGACCTCAAAGGGTCTCTCATATAATTCTAACACACTATGAGGCTACTAAAAATTCCCTAATATCTCATGTGATGAATATAAAGCTGATTCAACTTACAGACAAGGGGCAAACAGGAACATGTATATCTAACAATAAACCGAGCTCTACTTTCCAGTTAGGCACGCTCTGTTGATTTCTTCCATTTCCTTCAAACAACTTTAAGTTCCTGTTGCCTAAATAAAATTAAAGTTACCAAAGTCAAATCATTCTTAAGGCAGAGAAAAAAGACACTAAAGTCTTTGGGAAATAAAGCTGAGGTTGAGAATTTGAAAGAGACCGAAATAGTTTATAACTTTAGCATCCCTAGGTTTATATGGAAGATCTTATATGACTGCTCTTATTCTAAAAAGAGTGAAAGAAAAGCTGCTCCATAACTAAACTTATTTTTTCAGGCAAGAAAGGCTGACTGATTCATGCAGCAAGGCAGAATGAAAACCCTTGATTCTAATTACTGGATCTGTTGGTCCACTAATTAACTAGATTTGTGATTGTGGAAACTTTGCTAACTTTTCTTGGCTCTGAATTTCGGCATAATAACCCAACTCCTAAAGACATTAGGAGATCTGCAAAACTTCTCTGAGCTATAATACTCTCTGTATCTTTAAGACTTAGAAGACAAACTTGTACATCGACCATCTGGAAGCAGGGTTGAGGAATCCATAACACAAACACCTTAAGATATTCTTACGCACGTACAGTTTCAGAACTCTGATGCTGCAGGATAACTGTAGATACCCTGTGATGAAAACTGGTGGAGATTAAGAGGAAATACTCCATAAATCTTTTATATTAACTAAGCAACAACAATAAAAAGATAGAGTTTCTAAGGAAGTAAGAAGTGCTTCTAAACTCATAATTACACTATACAGGACTAACAGTTCTAATATGGATTTCCAATTGTGTATATGTGCTTTGCAAGTGCACTTAATCATATTACTGTACTTGTTAACTGTTGTTATCAATCACTTATTTAAGAAATCAGCAAACCTATTTTGAAAAGCAAACCTATTTTTTTAGCCTATTTGTGTAAGTCTGTTGAGCAGCTATGGTCTTTCTGTCAAGATGCATTTCCCATAATACTTACATAAGTAAGAAACTCCCCTCAGTCAAGAAAAATTAAGGGCATGCAATTCAAAAATATATTCATATACTACCCCAAAAGCAACTTCCCTTAAAACGATAAAGCTACAGCTATATTTTACATACTACTTATTAATGTTTGAATACATAAAATTAGAAGTTACCAAACTGAAAATTCTCCTGAAACATTACTCATATTTCTGAAGTTACCTACAAATTTTCAAAAGTTACAAAATTTGATGGAAATGCCATAACTGAAAAAGTGATTTGGATAATGGAGAAACTGACACTCCATGTAAAAAAGCAGCAGTTTATCCATTCAACAAACATTTACTGAAGAGTTAGGAAGAGTCAGTAAATAAAGATTAAATACTGAATAAGCCACTGTCGCTGTCCTCAAGGGATCTGTCACCTAAACAATAATATAGCAAGCATTAAAAGGCACAGTAAAGCGCAAAGGAAGATGCTGTCAACTCTGCATATGTATTTAAGGAGGGCTTAAGGTTACTTTCAAAGGCAATGATATTTCAGCTGGATTGGAGGATGAGTAGATACCAAGGAGAGCATTCCATGCAGAGGGAACAGTAGGTACAAACTAAGACAACATAACTCGACAAACTGAATGGAGATATTTAAAAGATATGCATAATGTAAAAAACACTATTTTTTTCACAGATTCTTTCTGCATTTTCAAAAATAAAGGTTTTAAAAAATACATATGTATAGTTGACTCATTGGAAAAGACCCTGATGCTGGGAAAGACTGGGGGCAGGAGGAGAAGGGGACGACAAAGGATGAGATGGCTGGATGGCATCACTGACTCGATGGATATGGGTTTGGGTGGACTCCCGGAGTTGGTGATGGACAGGGAGGCCTGGTGTGCTGCGGTTCATGGGGTTGCAAAGAATCGGACATGACTTAGTGACTGAACTGAACTGAACTGAATACTCATCATTCATTTATGTCAAAAGGCAATAAATTCTTATTATCATTATGATAAAATGAGTTGCTTGAAAAATTCTAAGTTTTAATATCTAACACAATGCATATAAGGGCTTCCCTAGTGGCCCAGTAGTAAAAAATCTGTCTGCAATGCAGGAGACACGGCAGATGCAGCTTGGATTCCTGGGTCGGGAAGATCCCCTGGAGGAAGGCATGGCAACCCACTACAGTATTCTCACCTGGAGAACCCCATGGACAAAGGAGCCAGTGGCTACAGTCCATAGGGTTGCAAAGAGTCAGATAATACTGAAGCGACTGAGCATGTACACACAACACTCAGAAGCCACATAAATAAAAATTTAATTTCGGGGAATTCTCTGGAGATCCAATGGTTAGGACTCTGTATTTCCAGTGCACGCGGCAGGGTTTGATTCCTAGTCAGGGAAGTAAGATCTGACATGCCACACGGTGCAGTCAAAAACAAACAAACAAAAAAACAACCCACCAAAACCCCCTTAATTTCTATATAAACACTATGTAGAAGTGTTTACATATGCACCTCTATATTCACTCCACCATTATTTACAACAGCCAAGATATGGAAATAATCTAAATCAACAGATAAAGAAGTGATGTGGAGTATGTATATACACATATAAACACAATGGAATATTAGACTTATGGACATGGGGAGAGGGGAGGAGAGGGTGAGATGTATGGAGAGAGTAACATGGAAACTTATATTATCCTATGTAAAATAGATAGCCAATGGGAATTTGCTGTATGTCTCAGGAAACTCAAACAGGGGCTCTGTATCAACCTAGAGGGGTGGGATGGGGCAGGAGATGGGGGGCTGGTTCAAAAAGGAGGGGGTATACATATACCTATGGCTGATTCATATGTTGAGGTTTGACAGAAAACAACAAAATTCTGGAAAGCAATTATCCTTCAATTAAAGAAAAAATTACCAGGACTAAGTGCCACAAAGCAAATGCTCAAGTCACTAAAAAGCACTGGTATTCTGAACAAACATTAAGACATAAACCAAACTGATATACTATTTGGAAAAAAAAAAAAGAATGAAAACTTGCCATTTGCAACATGAATGGACATAGAGGGTATTACGCTAAGTGAAGTAAGTCACAAAAAGACAAATACTATGTAATTTCACTTACACATGGAATCTAAAAAACAATCAGAATGATGGAGACAGAGAACAAAAAGGCAGGTGCCAGAAGGGAGAGGGTTGGGTGGAGGAAAGAAATAAGTAAGGGAAATTAAGAGGTACAATCTCTAGTTGCAAAATAAATTGACTGATATGAAATGTACAGTGTGGGGAATACAGTCAGTAACTATGTAGCACCTTTGTGACATACCTTAGCTAGACTTACTATGGTAATTATTTTGAAATGTATAGAAATATCAAATCACTATGCTGTATAACAGGAACTAACAGAATGTTACAGGTCAATTATACTTCAAAAACAAACTCATTGAAAAAGAATTTAGGGGTGGGGAGAGACAGTCAAAAGGTACAAACTTCCTGTTAACAAGATAATGAAGTACTTGGGATGTAATGTACAAGGTAATACATATAATTAACTGCTGTATTTTATATATGAAAGCTGTTAAGGAGAATAGGTCCTAAGAGTTCTCATCATAGGCAAACTTTTTTTAAAAACTATTTCTTTACTTTCATATCTATCAGATGATGGATTAATGAAACTTACTGTAATAATCATTTCATGATGTATATGAGTCAAATCATACACTGTACACCTAAACTTATAGTGCTGTATGTCAATTATATCTCGATAAAACTGGGGGAACAACACCTTGATTTCTAAGAGTGGAAATGAGTTCTGAAAGCAAAAACGTTTGAGAAGTGTTCTGTTGATAATACGAGTTGATTATTTACCATGCTGCTGAGTGAAAAGGGTGGCAAAATGTTGCATTCCTGTCCTTTTTTTTTGAAGTATATATATTTACATAAATGTATAGCTACTAACTTGTAACTGGGACTACCTCTGACAATAGTATTACAAAAGCTTTTCTTCTTCCAATTTTAAGCTCATTTCTATGTTCAAAAAATTGTACACTAGAAATTATTTGTATTAAAAGATAATTTTTTAAAAAGCAAAAAAGAGGCATGCCAACATTTCCTATACAATAAATAATTAAAAAAATTATCTGAGAATATCAAGAACAGGAGAAATGTCCAATTAAAGAAAACAAAGTATCTCCTAATTTTTAAACTAAAGTGGGGAGACTTGAAGATATATACACTATGGTAAGGTAAAGTTTTAAATGAGCAGTTAAAAGAAATGTAGTTATCATTAGATGCCAACATGGGGTCCTACCACTGTCATGGTGAACGACCCCCATTTTTTACTTCTGGGAATTAGTTAAAAAGACAGATTATAGTCAACTCTCTGCATTTGTGGGTTCTGCATATAAGGATTGAAAATATTTTGGGGGAAAAATTCCAGAAAGTTCCAAAAGTCAAAGCTTGAATCTGCTACACACTAGTAACTTTTACATAGTATTTATATTATATTACAATTACAAGTAACCTAGAGATGATTTAAAATATATGGCAGCATGTAAGATATATACAAATCCTACACCAATTCACATAAAGAACTTGAGCATTCTTGTATTTTGTGATCTATGGAGGTCCTTGAACCAATCCCCCTACATGAGATGACTATACTCAGTAATAAACAAACATTTGACAGTCTTTGAAGACAGGCTTTGAAGTGTCAAGCTGTTCTGCCAATATAACAATACCATAAAAACACCTTGAAGGAATATCTATAATATAAGTAGTTCATTCATACAATCACTATAAAATCTAAAGTGTGCTCCATGGGTCTCTTTTACAGTTTGGCTCACCCCCTCTCATTCTTCTACTGTTTAGTTCCTAGACCTACAGCTACACTCCCACCTTAGGGCTACTGCAATTTTTATTTCTTTTGCCAGAAATGCTTTTCTACCAGCGTTCACTTCCTTCAAGTTCAAATATCATCCACTAAAGTACCCTTTCTGACTTCCTGACTTCTATAAATTACCTACTGTACCCTCCATAATTCTTGCCCCTTTACTTGCTTTAAATTTCTTCAAAGAACTTGCCACTGAACATATGTTATTGCTCAAGACCTCCAAAAGAATTCCAAGAGTGTAGAGTAGAGGTCTTGCAAAGTGCTAAAGGGCTAGACAATAAATATTTCAGAGCTGTGTGGACCACATGATCTCTGTCCCAACTGTAAACTAAATGAGCCTGTGTTCCAATAAGACTTTTGTAACTGAGGTACAACTGACAAATAAAGCTATATAATAATTAAAGGGTACGATGTGAATGTTTTTGATACACACACACACATACACACAAACACATCTACAGTGAGAAAGGTTTACCCCTACTGAGTTAACTAACATTTTAGATACTGCAATTTGTATTTCATATAATTCTCACAATATGAAATATTATCCTTTTGATTTTTTTTTCCCTAGCAGGTCTTAAAAAAGCAGGAAATGGGCGAGATTTGCCAACTCTTGGCATAGAGTGTAAGAATTTGTTGTTTGTTAATTGCTGTATACTCAGGACTAAGACCTGGCGCATACAAGGAATGTAAATGACTGAATATTATTTTATTGTTTACAAAACTCTTTCATAACTTCTCTTTTGATCTTTAAATAGTTTGTTAAAATAGGCAGGGAAGAGACTATTATCTCCATTGTAAATGAAGTAACAGGCTCAGAAGTTCCTTGTCCAAGGTCACATACTTAACAAAGGGGCAGCCATGCACTAGACAATCGACTATATTATGCAATACTAACAGGTATTAAAATTCAGGAAAATTTATATATAGTGGGATTTCGTGGGTTTGGCCTAGTCCTTTTAGAATTTCTTTAAACCAAGAATTGAGACAAAACTTTGTGTGTGACAGCTGCAGTTGTCACAAAGTTGGGAGGGATAAATAGAATGATAAACAACTTTAAAAGTCCAAATTTTATCATCCAGTCTCAAAACTGAGTCAAAACTAACAAGATGAAATTTAAGAGAGATAAACAAAATCATGGGAACAAGCAAAAGGAGAAAGAGAAATGGTAGAGCAGCTGGTAATTGCAAAAATATTTTGCTGCAATACAGATGAGGGATGGGACCTCCCTGGTGGTCCAGTGGTTAAGAATGTGCCTGCCAATGCAGGGGGACATGGGTTTGATCCCTGGTCCAGGAAGATCCCACATGCCATGGAGCAACTAAGCTTATGCACCATAACTACTGAACCTGTGTTCCAGAGCCCAGGAACAGCAATTATCGAGCACGTGCGCTGCAACTACTGAAGCCCATGTGCCTGGAGCCCATGCTCTGCGACAAGAGAAGCCACGGCAATGAGAAGCCTGTGCACTACAACTAGACAACTAGAGTAGCCCCCACTCACCACAAGAGAAAAGCCCACGCAGCAATGAAGACCCAGCACAGACAAAAATAAATACAAATTTTTAAAAAGTCCTTGTTTCATAAAGTAAGTTTCACTGTACATAACATTCATATGATAATATCTGCAGTCAAGTGTGTATTTTAAAGGGGGAGAAGCTCAAGAAGGGATACAACTCCATCCCTTCATATATTTAAAGATTCTAATAATGTTAATTCCATGGAATGCACTGTATTATATTTCTAACCTAAACAGGGGGAATTTAAAGTCTGTAAGTATCAATGAAAGATAAGTTTTCTTATATTTCAGTTTCTTCTCATTTTCCTTATCATCTTACTTTTCCAAAAAGGAAAATAAAGCAAAATACTCGATCTTTTCAAGATTCAAAATTTCATTTTTATATTGCTAATATCTGTACTGAAGTTTAACAATCAGACCGAGAAGGTAATATATCCTATTGTTTCCCAGAAGTTGCTAGTTTTAATTTTAGTGAGACGCTTTAGAAAATCATTAGAAAAATAAATTTATGAAAGTTCTATAAAACTCAAATTTTTAGCTTACTAAATAATCTTTTTTTCCTTGGCTGTGCCATACAGTTTGTGGGACCTTAGTTCCCTGACCAGGGATTGCACCCAGACCCTCAGCAATAAAAGCAGACTCCTAACCACTGGAATTCCCCTAAACAACCTTTTAATAACAAACCCCATATATTTCAACATTACATCTATTCATAACCATCTTTTAAAATAATTTCCTTAACAAAAGAATTTCAAGTTGAATATTTAACAACTGTCAATGTTGTGAAAGTAATTCTAGACAGGCAATGAAGAAATTTTTCACTAGATAATATCCATATTCAAATTATCCACAAGGCTAAGGTCAGTTTATACTGCCCAAGTTTTGTATACTTCAGGAATGAAATCACAGCCAGGGAATAACCATTATCTCCTTCATTAGTCTATTAAGCGTATTTAACGACTTTGCTTCTGGGCCTTTACTCACACTGTCCTTGTGCCTCTCTTTTCATCTCTGTCTACATCAGTCCTACTTTTTAAAGCTGGGCCATTTGTTTCTTTCAAAGATATTTTCTCCATTACTAAAGCCTCAAGAATCCTGTTCCTTCCTATACTTTTGAACATTTATCACAGCACCTATGTCAAGACTGTGGCAAAATATTTGAAATATATAACATGGATGCTCAGTAAATGTCAGCTAGACAAGACTGCTAGCAAGACAACTGTACTTTAAGTTATCAAACTGAACAAACCCTTCAAATTACTGAGAAAATCATTCCTCTCTTTCAGAAGTTCTTTGGGTCCTAGTCATCTAATGTTCCCCATCACTACAATCTTCATCAGTACCGATAAATAGAAACAACTTTTTCTTGACCAAAAGTTTTTCAAAGTGACTATTCTGCTTCCCTTTAAACTGATAATACATCTTTCAGAGTTTCCTCATGTTCTCAACTAGACTATACTTCAAAGAAGAGTAGCAAACTGTGCTTTCGTAAATGTTTACTCATTTTTATTCTACAACATTCCAGAACTATGGAAGGATAAGTAGCTGCATTCCTCCTCCAGAAAGAGATACTACTTTATTTTATCCTAGTAAGAAAGTTCTATCTGTACAGAATTCCATGTTATTTCTTAAGAGAGTTTTTCCTATTTTAAGATATTTAGGATGTCATTGCAGTTATTATTATTTTGGATTGTAATACTATTTTTTCTAAGGGCAGTTTCAGGTTCACAGCAACAGTGAGAGGAACATACAGGGATTTCCCATATACCCTGTCCCCCTTCCCCCACCAGCATACCCTGTCTGACTCTTGCAACCCCATGGACTGTAGCCCACCAGGCTCCTCTGTCCATGGAATTCTCCAGACAAGAATACTGGAGTTGGTTGTTATTCCCTTCTCCAGGGGATCTTTCCAACCCAGGGATCGAATCCAGGTCTCCTGCATTGCCAACAGATTGTTTATCGCCTGAACCACCAGGAAGCCTAACACTGTCCCCTCATGTGCACAGTCTTCCCCATTAAGATCCCCACCAGAGTGGTACATTTGCTACAACTGATGAACCTACACTGACACATCACCCAAAGCCCATAGCCTACATTAGGGTTCACCCTTTGTGGTGCACACTCTATGGATGCGGACAAACATATCCACCATTACAGTATCATACAGAGTATTTCCTAAAAAACCTCTGCCCTTTAAAACAAAACAAAACAAACAAAAGCCTCTGTGGTTTGCCTATTCATTCCTCTCTCCCCCAGGATGTTATCTTTTTTCTTTTTAATACATCTTGCCTCAGTTTAGTTCATTTTCTGGGTCTGGTTCTAAGGTTTCCAGAATATCAACAATAAACTGACTGGGGCAATTATTTAATAGATGTAGGTTTCAAGCTGTTGACATGCAAGTATTTCAGTATCAAACTAGCTCCAGAATATCAAACAAAATCCCTGTTAGCTAGTTCCCTGAGGCTAGTAAGAATTTAATTTGGGGTATAAGTTGAGGGAAAAAAATACATTTTCAGTGATCTCCAGGAAGTGGAATAAAGATTTCACTAAATTCCAAATAAGCTAAATGTTATCTTCCCAGTTTAGATCTGGAGATACTACAAAGATTCAGAATGCAATTAGGGGAATTCCCTGGCAGTTAAGTGGTTAGGACTCTGTGCTCTCACTATCAGGGGCTAGGGGTCGATCCCTGGTTGGGCAACTAAGATCTCACAAGCTGTCTGGCATATCCCCCACAAAAAAAGAGAGAAAACTTTAGATGTATATAGTTGATTTTGATTTATCATAATCCATAAGGGCTAAGGCTTAAAAAGAATAGATATGTCTAAATTATAATCAACATTATAAAAAATAGATCATGACACTTTCAAATAATTTGTTTCAGTGTAAGTGATAAAGCCTTAAGTCACCATTAAAAATATAAAAAAGAACTGGCTCAATCTTGGTCAAGATTAAAAAAACTGTCTTATCTAAAATCCAAAACATTGATATATATATGAAAGGAGGGAAAGAACTCTATTTGGCTTAATTAGAAGATCTGCCTGAATGTCTAGATCAATAACTGAGGAAACACAGAAGTCTGAGATACAATGTTCTAATGAGTTAGGAAGAAAGATTAAAGTGAGTGAAAATATCACATAAGCAACATGTTGCTGAGGAGCTTAAATTTGTTAAAACCCCCAACCCGAGGTGACTGAGCAGATAGATAAAAATTTCCAAGTACAATGGCCAGATATAATGAGTACTGTTTTGTAAATAATCAGGACCAAATTAAGAAGTGATGGGAAAATCCACAATGAACACCTTTAGTTTCACACGCCAGAAAGCAATGATGCAAATACCAATTCAAAAAGGTAGAGCTCAGCAGTGAGAGACAACACTGGCTTGGAAACAGATGCAGTCAGAAGCAAGCAGCATTTCCCCTTTAAAAGCTGGTGCACTTGCTATTTTAGTGTATTTCTATCTTAAAGTTGTGTCTTTTTCTAACCAATTTTAACTTTTTTCTAAAAATCACTGGGAATCAGACATTGGTTCACACGCCGGCTTTAGTACTTCATTACTTGGGTCTTAGTTTCATCATCTATGAGTATAATACCTGCTCATATATTTAGCACTACTTGCCTGGAGAATCCCATGGACTGAGGAGCCTGGTGGGCCGTGGTCCATGGGGTCACAGAAAGTTGGTCGGACACGACTTAAGTGACTGAGCACACACACACTCTAAGAATCCAATGAAGTAACATGAGACAGACATAGCAGATACTTACTTTCCTTCCCTAAGCAAATGCCTAGATATTATCAAATCTTTGTGTTTACCAATTTGTTCACTCACTAGGACAAAAAGGAGAATGGCAAAAGAAGCCAACAAATTCCCTTTTGCCTTAATCCTTGGTTGTGAACAACAGCTCTACAACTAGAATCACCTGGGTAAGTTTTAAAATGACTGATGCCTGGGTTCCACTCACAGACCTTCTGATGTAACAGATTTGGAGGACAGCTTGGGCACTGGAATTTTTTATTCTTTGGGTGATTCTCAGGTCCTGTCAAGGTTGAAAGTCACTACCTTAGCTAATATTAAGTACACATCTTCATGGTGGACACAAATAATGTAAGATATGCACATAGCATCTTGGCTTTTCAATTTTTGTAAATTTTACCAGTGTTAGCAAAACAGCTTATACAAACAATAGCCCTCAACAAAGATGTCAATCATTTAAAAATGACTATAATTCAAAGCAGCAAAACTGCCAAGTCAGTATTACAGACAATATACAACACAGAACTTGAGAAGGAGATGGATATGGGTTGGGTTGGCTAAAGATAACTACAAGGAAGGGGAAGGTGGGATCTAAGCTGTGCTCTACAGAGTGCTTTAAATAGTAGGGGCAGAAAAAAAGAGGGTATTATAAATAAGGGAACTGGTTAAGAATGAAAAAGGGTAGGAGAAAAAACTGTTTTGTCAGTTTGGCAGAAAGAGATTTATCTGTGGATAATAAAAGAGAAAGGAAGAGTAAGATGAATCAGATGGCAGCAGTTAACATCAAATCTGGTTTTATTCTGTAGGTAATGGAGAACTGCCAAAGCCTTCTGAGTGGGAAGCTTCATTAACAAAAATTAATCTGGAAGTATGAATCCTCAATATGGCTTAACAAAACTTGGAAATCCGTCTGCCCTCTAAGAGTTAGTTAACTGTGAAATTAAGACAGATACTGTCAAAGCAAGATATATTCATTTCTTTATTCACCAAATATCTGAAGGACTACTATGAAGGCACTGTTCTAGGTAATGGTGATTCAACAGTACATGATCTTTACAGGGCTACATTTTAGTGGGTAAAGAGACAACAGATAAGATTAAACAACTAAACTACATGGTATGCTAGCTAGTGATAAATGCTAAGAAATAATTATAAAGCAGGGAAAGGGGATATGAAATGATAGATTGGAATTGGACAGGGTGATCAGAGGGCTTCACTGAGAAAGTAACTTTTGATGAAATATCTGAAGAAGTGAGGGATAAAGAAGGAAGAGAACTCCAAAGAACAGAGCAAATGCAAAGATGCATTATGTCAGGATGTGTTTGGCTAGAGAGGTACAGAGGAGAATAGGTAGGAGATAAGGTCAGAGAAGTAAGCAGTAAAGAGATAAAATCCCAGATCTGTAGGGATTTGCAGTCAAGAGTAAGAACTTGCATTTTGAAGAACATGGGAAGCAACTGGAGGATTTTGAGCAGAGGAGTGACACATTCTGCCTTACATTTTTTAAACCAGATCACTCTGAGTGCCTCCTTGAAGACAGACTGCCTACAGAGAGACAAAAGCAGAAGCAGACTAGAGAGAAGGTCAGTGCAATCATCTATTTGTGTCCTTTGTGGCTCAGCTGGTAAAGAATTTGCCTGCAAGGCGGGAGACCTGGGTTCGATCCTTGGGTTGGGACGATCCCCTGGAGAAGGGAAAGGCTACCCACTCCAGTATTCTGGCCTGGAGAATTCCATGGAGTGTACAGTCCATGGAGTCACAGAGTCAGACACGACTGAGCGACTTTGACTTTTCTTCCAGAGTGGTTGAAATAAGTAAGGGTATGGTAAAAAACAGTCAAGTTCTAGGTAAGTTTTCTGGCCTAAGAGATTTGCTAATAGACCTATGTATACTGTGACACAAACAGGAATCATAGACACTAAACATTTTGGTTTGAGCAACTAAAGAATGAAATGCCATTGACTAAGAAGGGATTCCAACTGCAGGAGAAACTGTGATATGCAAAATTTTGATATATAAGGGCTTCCTTCCAGTCTCTTAAAATCTGTCAAGAGAAAGTCCACTGCTGTTAAAAGTTAAAAGGTGCCCTACACAAAGATAGGACATGTCTGGGTGTTGGGTATATATCCCTACAATAAGAGAAAATGCCATTAAAATGTTAAGACTGTATAGTTAACTTCCCTGGCTCTGACTCCACGCTTAAATTGAAAAAACTGTAATTTGATTTCTTATGTACCCGATCTACTTGAAAAAATAATCTAGCCCCTCCTATATTTATTAAATTAGTTGCTACCCTCTTCTTAAACACTAGTTTCATCAGCCTAGCTAATACAAGTTTGTCCTTACTCTCCTGATGAATCAAGCTTCTGAATTTAACCGGCACAGGATTAACATATGGATAGTAGCTCTCGAGTTGCGCAATAATTATTGGGAAGCTTATTAAAAATAGATTCCTAAGAATTTATCCCTCCAAATTCTGATGCAGCTGGTCTGAAAAGAACCCAGAAATCTTGCTTTTGAAAGAAACACGTAAGCGTTGCTGCTGTAGGCAATGATGTTGAGGTTCTGAAGAAGACAGTGCCCTCGGCCTTGTCATGAGGACTCTGAAGATCTTCAAATTCTAAACTTATGTTTTTCGACACCTTGGTTTTTTTTTTTTTGTTTTAAACACCTTAGTTTTATAACACATTTTAAATACTAGAATTCTTAGTGGCATATTGGTAGAAGCTCAAAAGAGCACTACGCAAATGTGATAGTGATTTTTTTTGGCTGTGCCATACACATGCAGGATCTGAGTTCCCAGACCAGGGATTGAACCTGGGCCCAGAGTAGTGAAAGCACAGAGTCCTAACCACTGGTAAATAAAACTGAAGTAAATAAGTAAAATAGAAAAGAGACTGGTAATATTGGCTGCTGCTCAGGGGAACTTGGTGGCTGTAAAGTGGGTAGGAGGGGACTTTTTACTCATGTTTTCTATCATTTTAATTTTATGCATCTGATTATAGCTCCTATATACTCAAAATAATTTTTTAAAAAGACTCATGGAAATAGAAGAATAAAGTCTAACGACAGGAAGACAAATTTACAAGAGAAATAACTAACTGAACATGAGGAGAGGTTATGGGTGAAAAAGATGATGACAACATTCTGAGTCTATGTGACTCAACGAGAATAATGGTGGAAAGAATAGAAATGCAAAGGTTGGCAGGAGGTTCTGATAAAGGGAGAAGGGGAGATAACAGTAAGTATATATTCAAATCATCACCTAGTTCAGAAATCCCCAAGTAGTAAAACTGGCTTATCAAAAAATTATCATGACTAGTTTCCCCTGTCCAAGGTTTTTACTTTCAGGAATTGCTCCACATAAGGACATTAATTTTTTTTTTTGCAAAAAGATGGAAGGAATTTGTGCACTTGAGACAGACAGGAGTAATGACAACTGACCCTATGTGTTTTTCTGAGGAAAGGACTTATGAAGGAAATACTTTTATTAGGGATTTTGCAAAGTATAGTCGGACCTCTGTACCCATGAGTGCAGAAACAGAGAACTAACGTTACTACTTCTTTTATAAGGGACTTGAACATCTGCAGATTTTGCCATGGGCAGAGGAGGGGGGTCCCCCGAAACCACTCCCCCCCAGATACCTAGGGACAACTGTAGAGATACTGATTTTGATATTCAATAAGGCTTCAAAACTTTATTGAATTTACTAGGAAAATGCTCCCGGGGGATCAAAGATTTTTAACAGTGCCATGACAGAGCACCAGTAATGGCAGTAGATGCTTAGGCACTATGTATGCCCAAAGAGGCACCCACAGTGTGGACATATTTCTGAACACAAAAAATATCTACAGATTACCAGAAATAATTGGGGAAAGGGAATGAGGGAGCATGACCAGGGGAAATACAAAAATGAATGAAGCTGTGATTGATTGGTGTCTTTCATTCCAACAGCTTGGGCCTACACTATGTACCTGGTGCTCTGCTAGGCACTAGATAAATCCTTGCAGTAACCAAGGATTTCACAGCTTCGTTATCAGGGCAAAAGCAGATAATGTGCCAGAGCAGATAATGACAGAAACTCCTGGAACATTTTAACATTTCACTTTTTAAAACAAAGTTTTTTTTTTTAAAAAAAGAGTTTGAAAAAGTTCATTAAACTTTGTTCAGTTTGATCCAATTCCCCTTACCTATATTAAAAGAAAACTTTCGCGGTCCACCTATTTTAGAAGAAAACTTTCAAGGTTCAGAGATAAGTGATTTTCCAAAATCACATTGGTAACTAACAGCATAAGAAGAGACCAAATATCCTGAGGCTTATTCTTTCCCACTACCCCACAATATCTCATTTATAATTCATTAAATAGAGGACTTCCCTGGTAGTCCAGTGGTTAAGGATCTGCCTTCCAAAGCAGGGGACTCAGGTCTGGTCCCTGGTTGGGGAACTAAGATCCCACATGCTGCAGGGCAACTAAGCCTCTGTGCCACAACTAGAGAAGGCTATGTGCTGCAACAAAGACCCAGCATACACACCTCCCCCACAAAAAAAGAATCTAATATAATTCATTAAAGGAATTACTCTGATTTTTTTTCACTCATGGATACGTTAAAAATAGTATAGTGAAAAAATTATGGCTTCTGAATCAGACTAACCTGGGGTCTGAATTTTTTGACAAATGCTTTGCTTAGCTTTAAGGCTGGTCCTAATAAAATAGCTAGATGTTCCTGAAGAAATAATAACAAACCTACACTCTTCACCAAAAATGGGCGCCTGAGTTTGTACCTGTTTAGGCTTTGTGCTTCTGCTCAACATTTTGTAACAGATTATATGAATACTACTCAGCAAAGCCAACAGAAGATTTAAAAATGGTAGTATTAATTCTAATGAATGACTTGTTACAAAATAGCCATGGCCATTAACCTTTATAAGAGTAATAACTCACCTAGCAAATTAAGGAGGTAACACATAATCAAGGAAATCCACTTTTAAAGTATAAATATGTTCATGATCTCTAACAAAGCCTTCAAATTTCAGTGTCTATTTACAACATTTCCCACATTTCTCCTATATAATTTTGATAAACCCATTTCTCAAGAAGTGTCTTAAAGATGGTATTATCTAAACGTAAAGCATAGAGATGCAATTTTCATGGTACTTTTGAATCTGTACACAAATATTACACTTGTTAGGTTGAAGGAAAAAAATGTACCAGTGACACTTTTTCAACCCTAAAATTCTGTGTGCATATATGTATTTAAAATGCTGAACCACGAAGTAAAGGAAACAGTCGGTGCAAAGAATCCAAACAAGTAGTTTGTCTGATACCTTAAAATTCCTAATTATGGCATCTTTCGGTCTTGTAAAGCATTCGGAACCATGTAACTGAAGACTCTAAGTACGAGATGAGTAGAGCTCATTCTCAGAAACTGAACTCTAGGGTAAAACTAAAAGTATTTATTTTTGCAAGTTATTACACTTTCAACTTCCTGTTTTATTTAGGCAGCTCATCATGACCATTTCAGGTAACAATGCAGAAGTTAAAAAACCCAACTTCCTCTTTATAAAGGTTATGAGAATGGTTGATCTTACTAGCTTTTACAGAAATATCTTGCAAGGAAATCAGAGGCCGCCACCACCACCAGATTCACCTCTGGGCTCACTGTTTTCAGAAAATGTAACAAAGATAAAAAGCAGTATTAAAATATATTTGGCATCATGACACACGTGTGCTACAAAAAATAAAATTGAATGCAGTTGAGATCTTAGTTAAAAAAAGAAAAAAAAAAGAAAACATTACAGCACCCTCAAGGAAGAATCAATATACAAACTAGGGCTGAAAATATCTTTTTTGTAATAGTGCCTTGATTGTGAAAGCTTTGTACAACAAACATCTTGCTTAAAGGTAACTTTTCGTTTATGAATGCTAAGGTATTCATATCAACAAGTCTTTTCAGAAAAATACTTTTTCAGTTCTTGAATTCAGTTAAAAGGCATCAGAAGTCTGGAGGAAAAGCGGTCAAGTATAAAGCTGAAGGAAAATGAAAGTAATCTTTAAAGTCAAAGCCCTTTATTTTTACCTACTGATCCACAACAGAGAAATACCTATCAGTTCATCTTTAGGAATAAAAAATCTAATAAAATTTCAGTAATCTCAGTCATATGGATTTTTTTATATCAGCTATTCTTAATTATCTACTCTAATGAAGACAATGCAGTTAATCCAAAACCTGTTTACTGAATATAAAATTCATCAACATTTTTTGGGCAGTAGATTTACCTTACTAATTATGATTTGCTTGCTATGTCATTATTAAAATTAAACAACAAAAAGTATGCTGGGAGTTAAGAAAAAACTGGTCACAGATCTGCTGCTATAAAATTAACACTATTTTTTTTAATGTTACTAATTTCAACACTGTCAATATCCAGAGACATCTTAATTTACACTTTGAAGTACGTATTTTTCCCCCAAGTTTAATTAAAAAGGCATTCCAACCTGTGTCAAAAACAAAAACCCAACACTGGTAAACTTCAAAGCTTATTATCTTACATTCCCAGTGAAATTTTGTTTCCAACCTGGACTATCAGTTGGGCTAAGAAATGCTTTGCTATCCCATGATTTTCACTGTAATTTAGCTTTATCTGAATTATAACATTTTGCTTTTAGAATAAACAATTATATTAATATTTTTCTCTCTAGAGTAAGTTTACATACAGTATAAAATGCCCTTGCTCCGCTAAATCTTATACATTTATGAGAATCAATTTCCAAGTAAGAGAAAATCCAATTCTGAAGTGTTGTTCAATGGCTTGTGAATGTTCAGCGCTTTCTTCAGCATTTCAAAACGGCATGGCGTATAAGATATATCAAGTTATTCCATACAGATCATCAACAGTCCAAGAAAACCCAGATACATTTACAGAGCATTCAGAGGTGTACATTTTGTAACAGTCACTGTGGGAAACAAGACACAATTCCTTGTCCTACTACGAATTATGTTGTGAAATCATCGTCATATTCACAGGTTCTAAAATCTTTTACCTATTTACTGAAAAGCCTGACAAATTGTTATGAAAAGTTTGCAGTTGTCAGGAAAAAAATTATTTCACCTAAGGCGGAATATTCTCTTGTACTTAAGACACTTTTAAAGAAATAAGCATACAAATTACACACTGACAAGTTCAACTATAATCAAAGACATCACAGTGGAGCACCAAAGAAGGCAGGAAGCTTTGTCCAGACTTGCATGTGTTAACATTAAGTTTAGGTGCGACATAAAACCTTTCTGGAGTTAAAAAAGAATTCGTTGGCTAATCTTGTCAAGAAAAAATCGAAAACTGTTTTTCAAAAATTATCGTTAAAAGGCTGTAAGAACGCAAGGGACAGAGTCATCACGGGACGGTATACATACAATCAAAGGAGTGTTACAGAGAAAAGCGTGTTCGGATTCTTGAAGCCAGTGTCGCTGAGGCTTACACATTTATTACCGCGAGTTAGTTTAGCCGGTAGTATGTGGGGAAAGAGGTGTAGGAGGATAGGTGGCCAAGACATTAGAGACCTCTCCCTGTCGAGGAGTCGTGACAGCAAAATCACTTCCTGAGGAAGGAGGAGCAAAAGGGAAGTTAAGAGGCCACCCCGACCAGGAAGTGACTCGCCCTAAACTAGCCCCAATCATATCTAAAAATGGGGGGATGGGGTGACCCCCAACAGCTAAAGGCGGTAAAATAAGTGCTTCTTGATTCGTCGCGACATCATCATCGCCCCCTTTCTCAAATACAAAAAGGGTCCACACTCAAAATTCAATAACGGAAGGTATCTTCTCTCGCAGGAAGACCACTGGGTTGTCCCTCGGGCCCAGGAGTAAAAGAGAGTTGAGGAATGGGGAACTGGGGCCACCGTGAGGCAGAGGAAAGCCCCTCAGGAGGGCAGCGAAGCGTCCCGACTGCAGAGAGCGTATGCCGGTACAGGCCGAGAAGCTGCCTTCTCCTGGGGGCACTGCCGGGGTTCCCACCGCAGTCAGGTCGGGCCTCCCTTCCATGTCCCGGGAAGAGGCGAGAGAGACAGAGAGGCAAACCCCTTACCTTCTCCTCATCCGACACCCGATCCTCGAAGTCGGCCATCTTGGGCTGCTCTGGCCCAGCCCGGCCCTGGCGCGAGGGAGGCCGGGAAGAAAGCCGAGTGATGGAATCACAGCGAGGGCCGTCGGAAGGACCCGCCCGGAAACGCCGACCGCGGGAGCGCCATGTCAGTTACGGGCGGGGGTAGTGGCCCCGGACCCCGCGGCTCAAGGAAGTCGGCCAACTTTAATTTTAGATCTGATATCTTCCTCACTGAGTTACATCCGTTTCCCCACTCATTTTTTGGAACGCTGGGAGCGTGTTTCAACTGGCATTGGCGCCCGAGCTGCAGCCATTTCCCTATTCATCTATGGGACGTTGGGAGACTGTTTCAACTGGCATTGGCGCCCGAGCTCCAACCGACCAAATTGCTGTCGCTACTCCTGTAGATTTTCCCAGTACCAGTGCTCTCCATGACAGCCGAGCCCAAAGGGCTTAGTGCTGCTCGGACTCTGGAACGGTTGGTGGCTTTTCTCAACCTTAGGAATGGGGTGGAAGGCGACCCTCATCTGGAGGCTAAAACACTTCACTCCGGGGTCACAGTTCAGTTCCTCCAGAATAGGTGCCGCCATCCGCTCTTTCCCTCCCTCGGAAGGAAGAGGTAGCTTAGTCCTGGGGCGCTCCTCCTCTTTCCAGAGCTTCGTCCCCTGGGACTATCAGTTTTCACGGAGGCCAACTTTAGGTCCGCCACTATCCCAGGATTCCCGACTCCCGCTTTCCTGCCCTTCTCCCCTCCCAACTCCCGGCGCCAGCGGGAGCGGCAAGATGGCGGACAGTGACGGCTTAGGTGAAGCAGCGATTGCTGCGGCGTCTCCTTCTGCCCCGGCTCCCAGCCTAAGCCCGCCGCTGGGCTGGAGGGAGCGGCTGCGGGCTGGGCTGGCGGGCACTGGGGCCTCACTGTGGTTCGTGGCGGGGCTGGGGCTGCTTTACGCTCTGAGGGTCCCGCTGAGGCTGTGTGAGAATTTGGCAGCGGGTGAGAGGCCCAGAGCGCCCCGGGGACGGGCGGCGGTGCGGGGTAGGGGGCAGTTAGAGGTGCTGGGGGCAAAGGCCAAAGGGCAGAGATTTCCTTATCACTGGAGGCCTCGGAGAATGAATTAGTTTCAGTGACCGAGTGGATTCTTTTTCACTGAGGCCGCAGCTGATTGTCAAACTTGAGCTGCAGCCGCCGGCTCCTCCCCGAACTCTTAAGATCCGCCCTCTCTCGTCTGCCCTCCGGCGCCCTAAGAAACCACCTGACAAGCTGTAAGCTTCAGGTGACAGGGCAGATGAGAGCAATTTCAGACCTGGATGCAGAATTTATACACACCCTTTGAGTCTCCCGCCACTCAGCTGAGAGAACCCACACCCAGACAACAAAACATCTAAGAGAAAACACCACGATCTTAGCCAACTGTCTCATGTTTTAAAATAGCTTTGTCAAGAAATAGTTTCCGTTATATTTTTGTCCATTCTCTGTTTTAGGCTTTGTCTTGAGTAATAAAATAGAACAGTATAGGAAGTAAAGAGAAGGAGAGCCACAAACAGTAGTGGGTACTTTCCTTAGTTCTTTCTTTCAACATTTGTAGAGAGCTTGATGTGTAGTGTGGGCCGAAGACACAAAGACTTCTAAGAGGTGATGATCTGTTGGATTCTGCAACTGTTCTTTAGCTGTAGCCGGGTCAGAGGGGATGGGAGCCATGGCCTCTTACTCTGTCATTAACAAATCGGCAAAATCAGATTAAAATGAAAGTATTTCTATTGTGTGACGATTTTGACTGTCAGTGCTGTTTTATTTTTCTGTAGAAAGAGAAGGCAAGTGTTCTGTTTTCTATTCTGTGAGATAACATGAAAGATAATGTTATGAAATATTTTGGACTTTTTAAGAACTGAGTATGTAAATCCAGATACAACTAACACACTAAAACAAGCTAGATAAGTTGACCTTCCTAGACTGTTTGAAAAAGCTGATTTGGTGTTTCTGTTACAGGTTAATGAAGTGCTTAAAAGTGGTTTGCATGCTCAGTGAAATGTTACTCACTGAGTTTTATCTTTTTTCTTTTACATATTAACTAGATATGCCATTCAGATGAGAGTCAGTGACTTTAGAGATTTTTATACCTTTGTAAAACCCAAAGATTTATGAGACTATTATTTGAAGTGAAGAGTCTGGTCCAGGTTTTCAGTGAATCAGATATAGAAGGCACTTAGTTTGCTGTTCTCTTTGGGCGATTTTGCCGTCTAGGTGACCTGTCAAATACATACACTATTTCCTTCCCTCAAATCTGAAACACTGGTTTGGATCTCACCAAAATAATTAGGAAATAGTTTTAATCCTCCTTTGTAATATATGTGATGGAACTGCAAAAGTTCTTGTCTAAATTATGATATTCTTGGTTTTATTCTCAACAGCAAGCTAAATGATCTCCTTACATGTGTGAAAGCATTTTTAAGATATGATACAATGAGAATGCAAAGTAGCTTTTTAAAAAATTACAGCTTTCTCAAATGAATCTCATATTAGATATTAATCTACTTATGTTCCTCCACTCGTAAAGATACCTACATGTTTGTAACTTCAGTACTTTTAAACTTTGATTTGTTTTTTCTTTTTGGCAGTGACAGTATTTTTAAATTCATTGACACCCAAATTCTATGTGGCACTTACAGGGACATCATCTTTGATATCAGGACTAATATTTGTAAGTAGTTTCCATTTCCTTCATGCTTTGGTGTTTATCTAAAAATCAGATCTCTTTAAATGGTTATAATAATTATACTTATAGATTAGCGTTCTTAAAATGTGAAAAAACATTTTAAAAAACACTGCAACTTCCTCTCTACTTTTAGAGATTGGTAGTATTCATTTGCATATAAAAGATTATGTTGTGGGGAGTGTAGCGGGAGGTGAGTTCCCCAACTAAAGGCTCCTAAGCTTGGCTTAGTAACAAAAGTGAGTAAAATGGGCAGAGTATAAAAAATAAAATTTTTAGTTACTTTTAAGACTGGATAATCTGGACAGTACATGTTCCTTCTGGAAAAGGCTATGTTCCTTCTAGAAAAGGCTAAAGATAATTGTTGCCATGTAGATTTGCAGACCAGTATTACTAGAACTTCCAATTTTTTCAAATCATTTCAAGAAAACCTGGATATAAAGTTTTTATCTTAAGTCTTCCAGTACTTTAATGCTGGCAACATTGAGCAGACTAAAAATTTATGTATGTCTTGAATTGGGCTTATAGTCTGCCTGCCGTTTACCTCTAGAGTGTTTAAGAGTAGAGTTTTGAAACTAACCACTTTAGTTGTATGACTTTGAGCAAGTGAATTAACGTTTCTAAAGCTCCAATTTCCTCATCTGTACACTGGGGATTATAATAGTATCAGCTTGGGAATTCCCTGGTGGTCCATTGGTTTAGGGCTCCCTGCTTTGACTGCTGAAGGCCAGGTTGGATCCCTAATCTAGAACCTTAAGATCCCATGAGCTGCCTGATTTGGCAAAAAAGTAAAAAGTAGTATCAGTTTCATAGTTATGAGGATTAAATGAGATAATGTGTGTGAAAACTTGCAACAACATAGTAGCACTTGATGAATTTTGGCCATGTTATTCTAAGAAGTTACACACAAAAGAAACCTTTTAATTTTAAAAGGTTTAAAACTGTTTAATTCAGTTTTCTCTTGCTTTATTTAGCCATGCTATCATTTTTAATTTAAAAAGATTTTTTAAAATTTTGTAATCTTTATTAACATCCTTAAGAGCTAGTGTTTCCTAGTATCAACTTTGGAGAAATATTGCTACAGATAAGAATCTTAGTATTATGGCATGCATGGTGAATGAAATTTTTCTGAATTTTTTCTCATCTCTAGGTGGTGCTCTGTAACTTTAGTAAAAATGTGAAAATAATAGCATTTGTATTGGAGTTTTTTTTTTTTCTATAGGGACACTTGACCATTTTGTTAAAGAGAACTGCCAGATGAAAAAGAGACTTTTCTCTTGACTTAAAAAAAATTGTTGAGGAATTCTGGATGAAAACTCTGTTTTAAAAGCCTCCAAATTTATTGATTTATAAGCCCTTTTCATAATTTAGCATATTTTGCCATAGAATAGACTGCAAGGAGGTCTAACCAGTCCATCCTAAAAGAAATCAGTCTTGAATATTCATTGGAAGGACTGATGTTGAAGCTGAAACTCCAATACTTTGGCCACCTGATGTGAAGAACTGACTCAGTTGAAAAGACCCTGATGCTGGGAAAGATTGAAGGTGGGAGGAGAAGGGGATGACAGAGGATGAGGTGGTTGGATGGCATCACCGACTCGATGGACATGCTGCTGCTAAGTTGCTTCAGTCGTGTTGGACTCTGTGTGACCCCACAGACGGCAGCCCACCAGGCTCCCCTGTCCTGGGATTCTCCAGGCAAGAATACTGGAGTGGGTTGCCATTTGAGTTTGAGTAAACTCCAGGAGTTGGTGATGGACAGGGAGGCCTGGCATGCTGCAGCCCATGGGGTCGCAAAGAGTTGGACATGACTGAGCGACTGAACTGAACTGATAAAAATCTAAATAAAGGAGATAAACTATTTTTAAACAGCTGATATAGTGGAAAAAGCATTGGTCTCGGAACCAGAAGATGTAGTTTTGAGTCTTGACTCTGCCATTTGGGCAAGTAACATGCATTGAGTCCTAATTTTCTGTTTTATAAGGAGGGAAGAAAACTTACACACACACACACACACACACACACACACACACACGTAATATTGATTCAGAACATAATACGTAAAACAGTTTTTAAAATTTGTTAGTTTTTTCAAATCAGAGTTTTACATTTATAAAAATTAGGAATTCAGGTAACATTTTAAAGGTTGAACTGTGTCATTACCCTTGAAATATTGATGAGTTTTTATTAGCAAAGTTTATTTATAATTTCTTTTACCACCTGAAATGAGGAAGCTAGTTGTGGTGTGTTATTTCTTCCTGAAGAGGTTGTGTGCTTGGGAGCTTGAAGATTAGCAGCAAAGCCAGTTGTTTAGTTATTATGAGTACAAAGATTACTCTGAAAGGAAAAAGAGCCTATGGGAGTGCATAAAATAGTTTTCCATTCTGTGGAATCAGGAAAAATTCCCTTCAGACATGTCGTTTAAGCTCACACCCAAAGAAGCCAGCAAAGGGAGTTGAAAAGGCTGGAGTATCCAAATATGAAACATCTTGCTAATTCAACACAGAGAGCTGCTTTCGGTTTCCTCTTAAAACAGTGATAAACCGTGGAAACAGAAAGAAAGGAATATTCTGATTTTTAAATGATTCAATATGGGAATCAACCTGATTTGTAATGGTAGTACATTAATAGTACTACCAAATACTGGATTAGTACTTTATTGTTCAGAAGAACTTCTAATTCTTGTCAACCATATTTGCTCGATAGGACTCTGAGAATTTAAGTGACTTACACAAAACACACAGCTAAAGTATGGGTGAATTGGGAGTCAGTGTGGGCATTCTAATCCTAGTCTAGTGGTTAAGTGATCATACTAGTTTTTTCAAAATTATTTTTCTTTTCATTTAGTCTACAGATAGACTAAAATGACATTGCAACACAACATTTATAGCTTAAACACTTATTGTTTTTTAAATGCTTTATTTACAGACATATTTCTTCTAGTGTTGCATAAGCTTGTCTGAATTTTATGACAAAACTATAAAAAGGCATTTTATCTCAGCTTGGTATGTGTTATCAGGGAATCTTGTGTTTGGCTTGTTTTTTGGAAGGAAAGTACATTTAAAAGACTGAGTTAAACAGGAACGTCTTGAGAGAATGTTTTGACTTGAGCTCATATCTGCTGATCAGTTCTGTTTTAAATGAAAGATGTTTTCTCTTTGTCACAGATATTTGAATGGTGGTACTTTCATAAGCATGGCACGTCTTTTATTGAGCAAGTATCTGTAAGCCATTTGCGACCATTGATGGGAGGAACAGAAAGCAGCATTTCAGAGCCAGGTTCTCCTTCCAACAACAGAGAAAGCGAAACCAGCAGGCAGAATCTGTCAGGTGAAAAGAAATGTGTTTTCAGGGCTGTATAGTTAAGATTGTGTTTGACCGTGGCAGATAGAAAACGTTTAACAGTAGAAGTTTGTCTTTCCTTTAAATATAGGTTTAATGGCTGATATGGAGAGCATTGATCATCAGAGACCTAGACGCCTTCTATTTTTTTTTTTTTTTTTGACTCCTTCTGTTTCATTAGCCTGCCATCTCCAGTGCAGTTTTTCCTTGTGTTCCCAGACAGTTGCTCTGGCTTCAGCCATCATGTCCACATTCTAGTCAGCAGGAAGGAGAATAGGCCAGGAGAAAGACACTTTCCCTACAGTAGCCAAGGATACTTCCCAGAAGTGTTACATACAATTTTGACTTACTTTCTACTGGTCAGATCTTTATCAAATGACTAGAACTAGCTGTAAGGGAGGTTAGAAATTGTAATCCTTTTCTCAATGTACATATGCCCAGATGATAAGGGGATCTTATTACTGATAAAGGAGAGAACAGAGACAGTTAGCCATCTCTGCCAAGAGAGCAAAGTTAGGAAAAATATTTTTTCTTTTCAGTATATTTACAAAGACATCAAAATCTGTTATCCATGTATGAATATTCTGTTGTCATACTTAAATTGTAGACCATTCTTCCATATGTACCTAGTAATTATACAATTAGGAAAGTAAAATCTTTGAAGCCAAATATAAATGATATTTTTGGATTATTGTTCCTTTCATTTGGTATGAAAATCCCATGGACAGAGGAGTCTGGTAGGCTGCAGTCCATGGGGGTCTCAAAGAGTTGGACAGGACTGAGTGACTTCACTTTCACTTTCATTTGGTATAGGTTATAATCATACAGTAATAATACAAATGAGTTAGTTCCATAGAATGCCACAATGTCTCATTTGTTCAGTAAACCTAAACATGAAATTTATATTAGTTTAGTAGAAAAATACTACCTGAGTGAAATTGATGGCACTTTTTAATGTGTGGTCAGGAAAGTTCTCTGAGAAAGAACCATTTAAACTGAGCCATAAAGCATGAGTGGGAGTTGACCAGGATTAGTAGGGATAGGGTCGACAGCCATTCAGGAAGTACAGGAAGGAATAATGGTAATTTTCTTTCCTCTTTTCCTTTCTTCCCTTTCATAAAATAGTTCTAGAAACTCTTAAGAATAAGGCATATTGGATGTGAGGGCAATCTGGTTGCAACATCTGTCACCCCATTGATCGCCAGGGTTGATTCGGCTTATCTGGCTGGCTAGGCAGGTGTCCCCTTCCTCCCTCACCGCTCCATGTGCATCCCTCCCAGAGCTGTGCGCTCGGTGGAAGAGTATGACCATCCCCAAGAGAGGAGGACCCAAGGGTATATGAGTAGCTGCACTTCCCTGCTGGAACCTCCAAACAAGCTCTCAAGAATAAGGCATGTTAAAATGAATATGAAATAGATCTTTCATCAGGGAGCTCATAGTCCAGTTGTAAATAATTATTATAATAATGCATTATACTCTTACACCCTATTGTGAGATTGAGTCAAAGTTCTTTGGTTCCACTTTCTCTCCCTGGGTATCTGCATCTTATTCTATAATATTGTCTTCCATAGACATATATTTTGAGAGAGCCAATTTTAAATTTCTGCCCTCAAGCTCTTTTTTATGTTCTAGACTGACATTTCTAACTCTGCTAGAAATCTTCACCTTTGATGGCCCCCTCAGCAATCCTAAGCTTACAGTCCCAAGTAAAGCTGCTAATTATCTTCTTTCAATCGATAACTCTCCACAATCCTAAAATCTGTTAATTTCCATAAGATAAACCTTTGAGTTGTTTTAGATAATATCTCTTTTATTTCCCCTTCCTGCTCCAGACTATTGACCCTCATTGTTTTCCCCTCAAAAATTACCTTGACTCTGCTCTACCTTCTTTTAGTTCAGCTATTCATTGCCCCATATATGGGCCTTAGATATCTCTTTCCTGCATTATTGCTATGCATCCTAACTAGTTTCCTTGCCTATAATACTTCTCCTTTTAGCACATTCTCTCCCCTTACTGTAAGAAAGTGGTTCTCAAACTTTTTAGATCCAGGAATCTTTATACTCTTCAAAATTATTGCGTACCTCACAGGGCTTTTGTTTAAATATTGATTATATGCCCAGTATTTAACATATTAGAAATTGAAACAGATTTCAACAGTATTTATTAATTATTTTAAAAGTAACAGAAACCCATTGCATGTTAACATATTTCTATGAACTGAACTGTGTCTCTCCCCCACCTCAAATTTGTGATGAAGCTCTAACCTCTAATATAACTATACCCAATCTATGGTATTTCATTATGGCAGCCTGAGCTAATACACATATCATGAAAAATAATTATATTTCCCCAAATAGGAAATTTTAATCAGAAGACTGCCATTGCTTTACATTCATTTAAATCTCTTTATTATCTAGCTTAATAAAAAAAATAGCTTATTCTCATATCTGCTTCTGGCATAGCCTGTTGTGAAATGTTCTGGTTGACATCTATGAAGAAAATCTGTTCTCACACAGATGCATAGTTGGAAAAGGGAAGAATAGTTTAATAACCTTTTCAGAAAGTTGTGGATATTCTTTTTTAATACAGCAGCAAAATTTACTGAGAGATGCTTTCTTAAAGTTTGGTTGTAGTATGGAATCTGAAGCTATACCAATTAACTCTTCATGTTGGTGTCCCATTTTGAATGGGTCTTTCATTGTTCATTTAGAAAATACTTATTCACTGAGTTATGCATGTCTTTCAAATATTGATACATTGTTAGTTTTTAAAAATGAGATTTGTTAATATCACCACTAGTTTCACAGAAAAGCCTTTAAGTATTGGGAAATTGTCAAGTTCGTGGTAACTAATATAAATTTTTCAAAATTTTAATGTGTACTTGAAAGTTCAGATTTTATCATCAGCAGCAAGTACTGTTTTTTCTTCCTTGAATTTGACAGACCTATTTTGTTCACCATTGAGAAAAATGTCTGCCAGGTATTTATCTGAATAATCATAAATTTGTCTCTTCATGATTCTTTCAGATAAAAGTGATACTCCATGGAAAAAAAAGTTAGTTCAGCTCAAAAAACAATTGCTTATATTGAAGACAACTTTCGTATTTGGTTGCCTGTTTACTAGATTAGGGGTGAGGAATCCAGTGACTACTAATTTAAAATACCAGCAGTTTTACAAACCATTGATTTTGTACCATCAGCCCGACTTTGCAGGACTGGCACTAGTGTGTAGTGTGAGGCAAGTCAGATGCTTGGGACACAAAAGTTAAGGATGCCCTCACTCTCAGGGTGGCTCAGACAGTAAAGCGTCTGTCTACAATGTGGGAGACCTGGGTTCAGTCCCTGGGTCGGGAAGATCTCCTGGAGAAGGAAGTGGCAACCCACTCCAGTATTCTTGCCTGGAAAATCCCATGAACAGAGGAGCCCGATAGGCTACAGTCCATGGGGTCACAAAGAGTCAGACACAACTGAGTGACTTCACTCACTCAAAAAGTTAAAAAGGCAAATAATGCCTTTTCATTTATTATGAAATGTGTTGTTATTTTGCAGTTCCATAAATGGTACTTTGACAACTACTGATCTAAACAAAGACCTGATATTTGTTATCTTTCTATTTATAAACATTTGATGGCTTTTTACTAAGAATAATATCTAAGCTCTTTATGTAGTGTATAAGCTCCTTCATCAGTTTCCCCCAGTCTGTTCCATAGCCTCATTTACAGCTCTCCTCACTTTCTTAGGTGTTAGTTACTCAGTCATCTCCGACTCTTTGCAACCCATGGACTGTAGCCTGCCAGGCTTCTCTGTCCATGGAATTCTCCAGGCAAGAGTACAGACGTGGGTTGGCTTTCCATTCTCTGGAGGATCTTCCCAACCCAGGGACTGAACTCAGGTCTCCCACATTGCAGACAGGGTCTTTATCATCTGAGCCATCAGGAAAGCCCTCTTTCACCCTCTACCGTGTACTTTAATCTTCCACTATGTACTCTGATGGAACTATGCTGTGTGGTTTTCTAATACTACTTCTGCTTAGAATGTTCTTCATCTGGCAACCTTCTACTCATTTTTTAACAGTGGGTCACGTTTAAAGGACTCAAGTTGAAAGCCTGGTGCATTGCAGACCATGAGGTTGCAAGGAGTCAGACATGCCTTAGTGACTAAGTTCAGTTCACTCACTCAGTCATGTCTGACTCTTTGTGACCCCATGGACTGCAGCACGCCAGGCTTCCCTGTCCATCACCAACTCCTGAAGACTCATGTCCATTGAATGATTAAACAACAACAAAAACAATGTTTAAATGTCACCTGCTTTCTGAAGTCTTCTCATATTTCTCCAGGGCAAACTTAATCACTTTCTTTTTATTCTTAGAACAAAACATCTCTCTACCATAGCACTTTTCACACAGCTTAGGTGATAGTTTACATAACCGATTCTCATGCCACATGTAATTCAGTTAAACAAGTAAGTTCAGATTCTGTGGTAGGTTCTAGAAATACAAAAATGAGCAAAGTTTTAAAAGCTTATATTTTAAAGGGAGAAACTGAAAACAAAACAGATAGTTACTTTGTAATATGGTGCTGTACTTGAATTGTGGACCAAAGGCTATGAAGGCAGAAATAAGGGAATAACTAGATTTGGTTATAGGCTGCGTGATAGCAGGGTTGATCCATGCCTTATTCATCTTTGTGTTATACATGGCCAGCATTGTGCTTAGCATGTTGGCTAAATTAGTATTTAACTATATTAGATTAAACTGTCTTAATTCCTCCCTTTTTCTCTTCTTTTTTTTTTTTAGAATGTAAAGTATGGAGAAATCCCCTAAATCTTTTCAGAGGAGCAGAATATAGGAGGTATTACATTTTGCTCTCAGTATAATTATGGCATTGGTTTTAGAGTAAAAGTATTATGGAAACATTTATTTTTACAGATATATCATAGCTCTTCTAGTTGGAGTTACAGATATGTAATAAGGTAAAATGATTAGCCCAGAGTTTAATTTTCTGCATCTTGAATATGTTTACTTTTATCATGAGAAACATTGCTTCAAGCCATGTTTGTGATATATGACAAGTGCACATTTGGTCCTTGGTTTATGACAGAAAGCCTTTTCAAAGAATTCATGAGGTTAAGAAAAATTATAAATGTCAGCATATTCCTGTGCCTATGTGCTCAGTTTCAAATTTGACAGTTATTTGACAGTTTACTAGACGATATCAACCTGAATGTGAATATAAATTTCATTTGTGCAACAGTATAGGGTACGCTATTTTTATATTGTATTTTATCTTGCCATTCCCTAGCTACACTATTGTGTCCATTGCTCTTCTGGTTTTTACTCTAGATGAGAAAACTTTTGAAACTTAGACAAAAGATAACTTTATTTGTTTGGAAAGGGGCTGTGTTTTACCTGGGGATAGCATGGGGTATGTCATTTAATTCACTGAACAAGAAATGGTTTATGTCTACTGTATGTGGATATTGTACAAAATGATAGGGATACAAAATGATTAAGCAGGAATCCCTGTGTATAAGTACTTGATAGTGTAGGACAGTCACATCCTGGGAAGTCAAAGCTAGCCTTTTCTGATAGATGCAGTTAGCATATATTAAGGGATTCTGCAAGAAACAGGTCCTTGAACTTCTCACTGTGTTTATTAAAAAGCTTTTAGGCTGTTATTCTTGTTTTCGTATAGTATCTACTTCATGAAAATCTTAAAGAGAAATTTCTTATCTTAGTATAAGGAACTCTTTTTTATAATTTTACTTATTTATTTATTTTTGGCTGTGCTGGGTCTTTGTTGCTGAGTGGGCTTTTCTCTAGTTGTGGTGTGTTGGCTTCTCATTGTCATTGCTTCTCTTGTTGTGGGACACAGGCTCTAGGCACACGAGCTTCAGTAATTGTGGCACATGGGCTCAGTAGTTGTGGTTCCTGGGATCTAGAACAAAGGCTCAACTGTTGTGGTGCACAGGCTTTGTTGCTCTGTGGCATGTGGGATCTTCCTGGATTAGGGATTGAACCCATGCCTGCATTGGCAGGCGGATTCTTGACCAGTGAGCCACCAGGGAAGCCCAGGATAAGGAACTCTTAATGCTTCTTTTTCAATGATTAGTTTGTTTTAATGTGAAAGTCTAAAATGCAGTGGTAATTATTGTGTGGTTCTGGAAAGCTTAGATTTGTATTATAGCCAACCTTTAGCAAGTTTATAGAACTCTTTGCTGTGGGCCATTTTAAAAAATCCTTGTTTTACTTTATTGAGTCTTTTAAAATTTGCTTCTAATTTAGGTTATTGATTTGTTGTTTTGTTGTGTAGTTGCTAAGTTGTGTCTGATTTTTGTGACCCCATGGACTGTAGCCGGCCAGGCTGTCTGTCCCCGAGATTTCCCAGGGAAGAATACTGGAGTGGGTTTCCGTTTCCTTCTCCAGGGGATCTTCCTGACCCAGGGATTGAATCCACATCTCCTGCACTACAAGTGGATTCTTTACCACTGAGCCACCAGGGAAGCCCTAAGTTACTGATACTATGCTAGTATCTTTTAACTGCTTCAAATCATTTTGGGATTAATAAAGATTGTTAAATTTTTTTATGATTTTAGAATGTGTACCAAACTTTGCTAAGTGAACAAAGACTTGCTTTTTCTTTTTTCTTCATGATACTTTCTCAAAATTTTCTTCATGATAATTTTCTCAAAATAGCTAAAAAACTTTAAATAGCAAGACAACTTATTAAATAACATTTTTAATCATGTATATATAATGTGCTTTTAAAATACCTTTTCTGATTGCAAAATATATACCTATTCACTGTAGAAAGTTGGAAAATAAAGAGATGTATAGAAAGAAAGTAAAAAAAATCACCTTTTTCTACCATGAAGAGAGAACTGCTATTAGTGTTTCCATCCAGACTCTCTGCTATATATGCATGTATAGAAACAAAACATGAACGTCATAATATATGAAATTCACCATATGTGAATTTCCCACAGAATTTCTTCAAAACATAAATTTTAACAGTTGTACTATATTTTATTATAGAGGTACCATATATTACTTACCTACTGCTCCCCTCTCTAGATCACAGATTATAGTTCACTCCTCTCCAGATCACAGATTATAGTTCACTGTTAACATTTACTCTAGAAAGATATCTTTATATATAAATATTTATTCACATATATGATTATTTTCTTAGGGTTGATTTGTTGCACTAGTATTACTGAATCAAAAGGTGTGAACAGTTTTTTTCTTCCCTTTGAATTTTTTCTTCTTTTAATGTTGAAAAATTTCAAAGATAAACAAAAGTAGAGTGGTAAAATGGAATTCCATTTGACCATCCTCTAACTAGGTGTGAATATTTTTAAGCCTCTTTTTAAAATAATTAATAAATTAATTTTTGGTTATGCTGAGTCTTCATAGCTGTGTCCAGGCTTTTCTTTAGTTGTGGTCCTTGCAGTGCATTGCTGTAGCTTCTCTTGTTCTGGAGCATAGGCTGTAGGCATGCAGGCTTCAGTAATTGTGGCACTAAGACTCTTGATACTATATAATTGATTTCTGGGATAAGAAATGTAAATACCAATTTATAACAGGAATATGTGTGAATTGATATCCCACCTCACTCTTGATGACATATATTTGCCAATTTTATAGGTGAAAAGTAAAAATTAGTGATTTTAATTTATTAGCCAGCTTGTTATCTGCTGTTAATTCCTGAGGGTTTTAGGGTGTTTTCTTCTAGCTTCTTTGTAGTTTTACTTTTCATATTTAATTCTAATTCAGTGAGAATTTAAGTATACTAATGAGGTATATGTTTCAGTCAAATTGTTTTATCCCTTCAGATGTGTTATTATTGTACTGTAAGTAGTTTATGCAGGTTATCTCTTTTGTTTTATTGATTACAATAAGCTTTGGAAATGTCCTTAAATAAAATTTGTAGTAGTAAATTTTGAATTTTAAGTAGTGTCTATTGTAGCTGACTGATGGTCTCTCACGTTCAATTTACATATTTTCTTGTGTTTTTGTAAAGATACACTTGGGTGACTGGTAAAGAGCCACTTACATACTATGACATGAATTTGTCAGCTCAGGACCATCAGACCTTTTTCACCTGTGACACAGACTTTTTACGTCCTTCAGACACAGGTATGTGTCATATCTGTTCTTGGGGTAAATAGTAGTCATCAAAATTATTTTCAGAGATTTTTAGTGTAATTTATTATACAGAGTTATTTGGCTTGGAGTTGTTTGTATCATTGATAAGAAACAGAATAAATTGAAACTAATAATGATTATAAACCTATTATTTACTCTTATTATAAGGTTATTAACCTTATTAAAAGGTTGTTATTATACTTTTTTGTCTTATACAGAATTTAAATTATTTTATACAAATTAATTTAGTTGCTTCTTTTACAACTTAAAAAACCTTTCAGATCAAATCCAACAATTGCTTATGCAGAGAATAGTTTACCCAGTTTTCATTGGAGAAATTAACACCTGAAATCATACATTAAAAAAAGAAAAGAGTAAGGCAGAGTTAAACATTGGGACACAGCATGTGCAGAAAAATTGGGTGTATTTTATTCCAGTGATAATTCAGAGAAACATGTAAAGTTGTGGAAGATCATAGAAATGTCTGAGTTTAGTTCTCTCTAATCTTTTCTGTAGAAGTGAGTATGGAGACTCTTAAATATTTGGCTTAAAGTTGTTGTTTTGTTGCTGAATTGTGTCCAACTGATTGACAGGGAATTTTATCACAACTGTTTTGAATGCCCTCTTCCACCTTATCTATGCTTCTACTTTTATCCTTCAAAATTAAAAGTCTTATTCTTTGGGAAGCCTTCTCTCATCTTCTCTGCAGTTCAACAGTACTTAGTCCAAACCTCAGTAAAATAATTTTAGTTAGTTTACTCAATTGTGAACACTTATTTGTTAATATTATGATGTTGTTTTAATGTTTGTCCTCCCTAATAATGTGTGAAACTTTGGAAATGAGAGACTATACTTGTCATCTTGGAATCCTTATTGTCTAACACACTGCCTGGTAACTGTAAATATTAATATTTATTCTTTGATGGAAATATAAATGATTGAATAACTTTGATGTTGCAAATGTCTTTAGCAGTTTCATTAATAATAGATAACACTTGTATAACACTTATTATATATGAAGCACCGTTCTAAGGAATTTATATAAAGATACTAATTTAATCTTCCCAATCACTTTATGTTGTTCAGTTGCTAAGTCGTATCCAGCTCTTTGTGACCCCATGAACTGTACCACACCAGGCTTCCCTGTCCTTTACTATCTTCTTGAATTTGTTCAAACTACATCCATTGAGTCAGTGATGCTGTCCAACCATTTTATCCTTTGTTGCCTCCTTCTCTTCTTGCCCTGAATCTTTCCCAGCTTCAGGGTTTTTTCCATTGAGTTGGCACTTTCACACTCCAGAATGTTTGACTCTAGGTGAGTGACCACACCATTGTGGTTATCTGAGTCATTAAGATCTTGCCACCTCTTCTTTGTCTCTTCTGCCTTTTATTATGCTCGTCTTTGCATGAAACATTCCCTTGCTATCTCCAGTTTTCATAAAGAGATCTCTAGTTTGTCCCATCCTATTATTTTCCTCTATTTCTTTGCGTTGTTCACTTAAGGTTTCTCATCTCTCCTTGCTATTCTCTGAAACTCTGCATTCAGCTGGATATATCTTTACTTTTCTCTTTTCCACTTTTCTATTTCCTTTTCTCTTTTCATTTCTTTTTCCACTTCTCTTCTTTTTCTTGGTGATTTGTAAGGCCTCATCAGACAACCACTTTGCCTTTTTGTATTTCTTTCTCTTGGGGTTGGTTTTGGTCACCACATCCTATACAGTGTTATGAACCTCTGTCCATAGTTCTTCAGGTACTCTTGTCTACCAGATCTAATCCCTTGACTCTATTTGTCACTTTCATTGGGGCTTCCCCTGTGGCTCAGAGGTAAAGTATCCACCTGCAATGCAGTAGATGCAGGAGCCCCAGGTTCAACACCACGGTTGGGAAGATCCAAGTGGAGGAGGAAATGGTAGTCCAGTCCAGTATTCTTACCTGGAAGATCCCATGGACAGAGGAGCCTGGTAGGCTATAGTCCATGAGGTAGCAGAGTCAGACACGACTGAGTACTGTCTAATCATAAGGGATCTGATTTAGGTCATACCTGAATGGCCTAGTGGTTTCCCAGTTTTCTTCAATTTAAGCCTGAATTTTTCAGTAAGGAGCTGAATGATCTGAGCCACAGTTGGCTCCAGGTCTTGTTTTTGCTGACTGTAAAGAGCTTCTTCATCTTTGATTACAAAGAATATAATCAGTCTGATTTTGGTGTTGACCATCTAGTGATGTCCATGTGTAGAGCTGTCTTTTGTGTTGTTGAAAGACTGTTTCCTATGACCAGTGCATTCTCTTGACAAAACTCTGTTAGCCTTTGCTCTGCTTCATTTTATACTCAAGGCCAAACTGGCCAGTTACTCCAGGTATCTCTTGACTTTCTACTTTTGTATTCCAATCCCATATAATCAAAAGGACATCTTTGTGTGTGTGTGTGTGTGTGTGTGTGTGTGTGTGTTAGTTCTAGCAGGTCTTGTAGGTCTTCATAGAACCAGTCAACTTCAGCTTCTTCATCTTTAGTGGTTGAGGCATAGACTTGGATTACTGTGAGGTGGCGTGGTTTGCCTTGGAAATGAACCAAGATCATTCTGTCATTTTAGAGACTGAACCCAAATATAGCATTTCAGACTGTTGTTGATTATGAGGGCTACTTCATTTCTTCTAAGGGATTCTTGCCCATGTAGATATAATGGTCATCTGAATTAAATTTACCCATTCTCGTCCATTTTAGTTCACTGATTCCTAAGAGGTCAGTGTTCACTTTGCCATTTCCTTCTTGACCATTTCTCATTTACCTTGATTCATGAACCTAATCTTCCAGGCTCCTATATGATATTGTTCTTTATAGCATCAGACTTTACTTTCACCACTAGACACATCCATAACCGAGAGTCATTTCCACTTTGGCCCAGTCTCTTCATTCTTTCTGCAGCTGTTATTCTGCTCTTCCCCAGTAGTATATTGGACACCTGTTGACCTGGGGGGCTCATCTTCTGGTGTCATATCTTTTTGCCTTTTCATGATGTTCTTGGGATTCTCAACGCAAGAATGCAGTAGTAGTTTGCCATTCCCTGCTCCAGTGGACCACATTTCGTCAGAATGCTCCACCATGACCTGTCTATCTTGGGTGGCTCTGCATGGCTTATATCATGGGTCATAGCTTCAATGAATTATAGAAGGCTGTGATCCATAAGATCATTTTGGGTAGCTTTCTGTGATTGTGGTTTTTATTTTGGAGATTGTGGGATTATAGTTCTTGTTTCTTCTGTCTGTCCTCTGATGGCTGAAGATAAGAGGCTTGTGCAAGCTTCCTGATGGGAGGGGCTGGCTGTGGGGAAACAGGGTCTTTCTCTGGTGGGGAAGGCCATGCTCAATAAATCTTTAATCCAATTTTCTGCTGATGAGAGCCTGGCAGGCTACAGTCCATGAGGTAGCAAAGAGTCAGACATGACTGAGCAGTGTATAATCATAAGGGATTTGATTTAGGTCATACCTGAATGGCCTAGTGATTTTCCCCATTTTCTTCAATTTAAGCCTGAATTTTGCAATAAGGAGCTGCTCCCTCCCTGTTAGTTGTTTGGCCTGAGGCAACCAATTCCTGGAGTCTACAGGCTCTATGGTAGGGCTACTCAGTTCAGTTAAGTTCAGTCACTCAGTCATGTCCAACTCTTTGCGATGCCATAGACTGCAGCATGCCAGGCCTCCCTGTACATCACCAACTCCTGGAGTTTACTTAAATTCATGTCCATTGAGTCGGTGATGCCATCCAACCATCTCATCCTCTGTCGTCCCCTTCTCCTCCTGCCCTCAATCTTTCCCATCGTCAGGGTCTTTTCAAATGACTCAGTTCTTCACATCACGTGGCCAAAGTATTGGACTTTCAGCTTCAACATCAGATCTTCCAATGAATATTCAGGAGTGATTTCCTTTAGGATGAACTGATAGGATCTCTTTGCAGTCCAAGGGACTCTGAAGGGTCTTCTCTAACATCACAGTTCAAAAGCATCAATTCTTTGGCACTTAGCTTTCTTTATGGTCCAACTCTCACATTCATACATGACTACTGGAAAAATCATAGCCTTGCCTACACGGACCTTTGTTGGCAAAGTAATGTTTCTGCTTTTTAATATGCCTTCTAGGTTGATCATAACTTTCCTCCCAAGGAGTAAGTATCTTTTAATTTCATGGCTGCAATCACCATCTGCAGTGATTTTGGAGCCCCAAAGGATAAGGTATGCCACTGTTTTCATTGGTTCCCCATCTATTTGCCATGAGGTGATGGGACCGGATGCCATTATCTTAGTTTTCTGAAGGTTGAGCTTTAAGCCAACTTTTTCACTCTCCTCTTTCACTTTCATCAAGAGGCTCTTTAGTTCTCCTTCACTTTCTGCCATAAGGGTGGTTTTATCTGCATATCTGAGGATATTGATATTTCTCCCGGCAATCTTGATTCCAGCTTGCGCTTCATCCAGTCTGGCGTTTTTCATGATGTCCTCTGCATATAAGTTAAATAAGCAGGGTGACAATATACAGCCTTGATGTACTCCTTTTCCTATTTGGAACCAGTCTGTTGTTCCATGTCCAGTTGTAACTGTTGCTTCCTGACCTGCATACAGGTTTCTCAAGAGGCAGGTCAGATGGTGTGGTATGCCCATCTCTTTCAAAATTTTCCACAGTTTGTGGTGATTCACATAGTCAAAGGCTTTGACATAGTCAATAAAGCAGAAATAGATGTTTTTCTGGAACTCTCTTGCTTTTTCGATCATCCAGTGGATGTTGGCAATTTGATCTCTGGTTCCTCTGCTTTTTCTAAATCCAGCTTGAACATCTCGAAGTTCATTGTTCACGTATTGCTGAAGCCTGGCTTGGAGAATTTTGAGCATTACTTCACAAGCGTGTGAGATGAGTGAAATTGTGCGGTAGTTTGAGCATTCTTTGGCATTGCCTTTCTTTGGGATTGGAATGAAAACTGACCTTTTCCAATCCTGTGGCCACTGCTGAGTTTTCCATACATGCTGGCATATTGAGTGCAGCACTTTCACAGCATCATCTTTCAGGATTTGAAAGAGCTCAACTGGAATTCCATCACTTCCACTAGTTTTGTTTGTAGTGATGCTTCCTAAGGCCCACTTGACTTCACATTCCAGGATGTCTGGCTCTAGGTGAGTGATCACACCATTGTGGTTATCTGAGTCATGAAGATCTTTTTTGTATAGTTCTTCTGTGTTTTCTTGCCACCTCTTCTTAATATCCGCTGCTTCTGTTAGCTCCATACCATTTCTGTCCTTTATTGAGCCCATCTTTGCATGAAATATTCCCTTGGTATCTCTGATTTTCTTGAAGAGGTCTCTAGTCTTTCCCATCCTATTGTTTTCCTTTATTTCTTTGCACTTTATCACTGAGGAAGGCTTTCTTATCTCTCCTTGCTATTCTTTGGAACTCTGCATTCAAATGAGTATATCTTTCTTTTTCTCCTTGCTTTTTGCTTCTCTTCTTTTCACAGCTATTTGTAAGACCTCCTCAGACAGCCATTTTGCTTTTTTGCATTTCTTTTTCTTGAAGATGGTCTTGATCCCTGTCTCCTGTACAATGTCATGAACCTCCATCGATAGTTCATCAGGCATTCTGTCTATCAGATCTAATCCTTTAAATCTATTTCTCACTTCCATTGTATAATTGTAAGGGATTTGATTTAGGTCATACCTGCATGGTCCAGTGGTTTTCCCTATTTTCTTCAAAACTAGGTCTAATGGCAACCTTCAAAAAGGACTTATGCCAACACACACCTCCCAGGGCTGCTGCTGCCAGTGCCCCGTCCCCTCAGTAGGCCACTGCTGACCTTTGCCTCTGCAGGAGACTCTCAAACACTCACAGGCAGGTCTGGCTCAGTCTTGTGAGGTCACTGCTCCTTTTCCTAGGTTCTGGTGTGCACAAGATTTTGTTTGTGCCCTCCAGGAGTCTCTGTTTCCCCAAGTCCTGAGCAGTTTTGTGTAATTTTTTGTTAAAAATATAAGTTTCTTTTGACCATATATTTCTAAATGGAATTTTGTATTTTATATTTTTGTCAAATCCTTAGAGCTACATATTTGGCTCTTCCAGCTTTGAAAAAGGTCTGTCATGTAACCTATTTGGCTAGGTGAGTTCTCATTGTCATTCCTGTTAACCAAATCAGGAATACTTTCTGACAGCAAAATCTGACTTCATTTTTTAAATTCTAATAGACATGTTAGCATTCATCCCTATGACAACCATCTCTCTTTTGAGTTCAGATTCTAAGATGGAAAGATAGGTAAGTCTTGGAGCCTTGCCTTGAGCTTATCACTTGGCCAAAACAAGATTTCACTGCCTTTACTATCCCTTACTAATGCTTTCTTTGCCTTACTATGAGAGAACTTTCCCTTAGGGACAGTGCATGCTTGATAGTAAGGGGAGAAAGGGTGCTGATAAATGCAACTGGTAAAAATTATTACTCCCTCCCTACTCTACAATATAGAGTAAATTCAGAACTTCCAGCAGCCAGAGTACTCTATTTCTGCATTGGCAGGTGGGTTCTTTACCAGCTGAGCGATGAGGGTAGCCCCTTGTATTTCTAATACTGAGCTTCTCTGTTAAATAAGTGAATGGCACAAATCTTTATTATAGGTTTCTTGGTTAAAAACGGTTGCTCTGAAACCCAAACTTTGACTTGTTCCTGAGGCACCTGGACTTTATTACACTCTAGAGCAATGCACCTTGGAAAGATTTGGGGTGGGTGAAAAGTAAGCTTTTCTTTATGAAGTAAGAATAGGTAATATATCTTTAAGGGAGCAGGGTGAGGCAAGGAGCCTGTGTTGGGTAGGAAAGGGAAACCAGCATAGCACATAGACTAATCAGAGGAACATTCTTCAATTAGATCAGTTACAGGAAAGAGTCATATAAATTTGAAGCTTTAGAGGTAGATTCTCTTAAAATTATGTATCCCATTTTGGTCATTGCCAAGTTTTATGTAGTACTTCTAGAGGTATGCAAAATCCCAGTTAAAGACTGAACTAGATTTTATCCATGAATGATAATCCAGAAATGGACTGTTGGTTCCATATTGATCTTTACAGATACTCACATAAATATAAAGATTTATGTCTATAGTTTTATATTAAAAGAAAAATGTGTCTATATGTGTCATGTGACAAATTTCTCTTGACTATTATCATTAGTAATTACTAAATTAGTAGATTTTTGTTCTTACTCTATTGATTGGTTTATTTAGGACAGTGAACAGACATAATCAAGAAATTATTTAACATTAAACTCCAGATTTACAATTTTAAGTTGGAAAATATGGACCCATGTTTTGACTTGGTAGTAATCAGTTAGACCTGAAAACTGTGATTCTCTCCTTTAGACAGTACATGTGCTTTTAGGTCTGCAAGGTCTCAAGGCATTTATATTTCTGACCTTTGGTCCTAGATTAAATGGTAGGTAGTCTCTTCTGCTTGTTAGCGTATTAGAATAGTATTTAACTTGAAAAATAGATAAATTTGATTGAATTGTTAACTGCTTGTATTATTTCTTAAGCATGTCACGAATTCTTAAAGAGAACTTTTGAAGCCTATAATAAATCACCAGTTAAATACTAAATCAACCGTTGAATACTAAATGATTTCTAAATCTTGTCTTACAGAGGAGTAAATATTTTCCTTCCTCTATTTTCCATTTCCTCTTTAGCTTAGAATTGCATTGGTTGTAAGGGATAATAAGGCTGGATGTGAATAACAAAAAATGCTTAATGGTAGATTAGATGCCTTTACTAGAAATAGAAGAAATACAAATGAAAGTGAGATAGTTTTCATGTATTAAATTAGCAAAAATTGACATTACTCAATGTTGTTATGAAAGTGGGGAAATAGTCACTCTCCTGCACTGCCTGAAAAAATGTAAATTAATACAATATCATTGAGAGGAATTTGGGAATATATATCCAAAGTCTTTTATAAGATGCATACATTTTTAACCATTCCACTTCTAAAAATGAAATAATTGGCCAGGTATACAAAGATAGATGTTAAAAGATGGTTATCACAGTATTTGTATTTAGCAGAAAATTAATTATCCATCAAAAGAGAACTGGTTAAATAAATTGCTGTATATACTTAATATGCTAGAGTACCAGGTAACTATTTAAATTGTTAATAAAATTCAGTGTCAAAATTGAACCTGAAAATATCATATAACTTATGGAAGAGAGCCTCATCATCAAAAATGGCAAGTTAAGTATTATGTTTGATTTTTAGATAATATTTTAATGTTTAAGCAAAATGTTATTCTTTACCTGGTTATTATCTTTTGGGTGCTGACTTGCATCAATTTGTCAAGTTTAGGAAGCATTCGCTGTCAGCTAGCTAATGACATGTTGATATGAGAAATGTATTTTTGTTACACAAGTTGAATATATTGTCTCCTTTTCTAAGCCAAAACTAATATTTTGTTTCCAAAGGAAAACTCATAAACGTTTTCCACATTATTCTTTCTAGACAGTTGTACGTTTTCTTCCAAAAGCAACATTCATAGATTCTTTATTTTTCTTATCAAACTTGAAATAGGCCAGATAGTTTCATGGATCTTCTTTGTTTATTTGTTTGTTTAATTTTAAAGAAACTTTGCTTAATGTGAAATTTTCAATTTGGTGTAGTAAATGATAATAAAACTAATATTGTTATTCCAGAGTGATCCTAATTCAGGCTTTTCTTGACTTTTAGTAGAGATTGATATTTTCTATAAATGTACTATATTCTAAATTAATTCCTTTTTTCCCCCTTTAATATAAAACACAAATTTTCAAGCATTCTTTGTGGACTGAATCTTTGATTAGATAAAAACTTTGACTTTTAAGGTTTTTGTGTATTTTTAACAGTTCCATAGAACCTATCCAAGAGGATAAAAGAACAAGACTATTTCATTAATTATAATCTGATGTCAATTTTAATATACATTTAGATATATAAATGTTCATGTATAATAATGATATAGTTAACTTGATTGAGGACCACCTATGTTGTTACTCATGTAAGTCAGAGAAATAATATTTTAATTTCCATTTTATGTGAAGCTTCCAAATTTAATGTAAACTTTTCATAAGGTTAATGTGAGCCATCACCCCAGTTTGTTGTTTATGTTTAAGAACATGTTATTTAAATCTTTGTTTATTCTTCTAAATCATTCTTTGTATGTTTTGCATAAGATAATATATGTTTGCCATCTCATCTACTTTTTGAAATGTTTTTTCTACAGTTATGCAGAAGGCATGGAGAGAAAGGAATCCTCCAGCTCGAATCAAAGCAGCCTATCAAGCTTTAGAATTAAACAATGAGTAAGTTTGAAATATAATATATGGAAAATAAGTTTGCTTTGAAGGAGACCCAGGTAAATGATTTTGTCTCCTTTTTTCTATCCCTAAGACATTTGGAGTCATTAATAGTCCCCTTTCTCTTTTTGCATAGTAGGGACAAAATTTGCAGTGTTCATTGACATTTGTTTTTTGCTTCTGAAATTGTAAACTTACCTTCTGTGCTTTTGAATAGAAATTCTGTAGAAATATTTTTCAAAAGGGAGCATATTGATCTAATTGATGATAATACTTGATAGTTAGAGTACTAAAATACTTATGTCACCCATTTTAATTGTATTTTTCATTTATGTTATTCACTGAAAGCATCCATTCAGTCCTGAGACCTGTAGTTGCTAGTAGGATTGGAGGATTGGGAAGGGAATTCAAAATAAGAAAAACATGGCTCTAACCTTATTATTTTTAATGTTAGCAGCATTTATTTTTTTTAAAGTTCCTTCCATCAACTTTATATTTTAAAAAGTATGAGTGAACTTAATATTTAAATAAGATAGATTAATACATATTGATCTAATATCAAATAAATGCCAAGAGTAAAAAAATGGGCCTAGTTGGGATTAATCAAGGAATGCCTCCTGAATAATATGAATTTAGCATTGTCCCCATACTCTTCCTTTCTTCCCTACCACAGATATATTAATCCTTATTAAGAAGACTTACCCAAGGTTGAACAAAAATGGTAGTGTAGGGAACTCAACAAGCAGTGAATCAACTTTATTGAGACTCTGAAAACTAATCAAAAGTTTATTACAACCTGGAGAATGCTTTATCAATTTTAAGAAATAACAGAATTTCTTTAAGAGAGCTTTATTTATTTATTTTTGGTGTTTTAACTTACACTAACCCCATCCTCCACCCCCAAGCTCAGTGGTAGCCTTGAAGACAGCAGTCACTCTTCTGGGTTTAATTCTATCAAAGGAAGCAGACTGGATCATATTCTCAAAGAACTATGGTCTGATAGTCTGACTGGTCTGATGAACCCATGAAGGACCAGCTCAAAGGGCTTGCCTTTTATACTTTGGTTAATTTGAAACTCTCCCAGCACTAACACAGCTACACTGGGGGAGGGAGTGCAGTTAGTAGGGTGGGTGGGCTGGCATTTGTTGAAAATATTTAAAGGCAAATAAATGTATTAGGGCCTGCTGCCGGGAGCAAGGGGTAACAACAGGCAAACAACAGACAAACTAGAAAGCTTGGGGGGAAAGGCTGAGGAATGAGAAACTGGGAAATAAAGGTTTTTAAAAGCTTCCACATATTCCTAGGAATCTCAGCAGTTACATACATGCCTAAGTTTGGACGCTTGCAGAGAAAAGATTTAAGGCCCTAAGCTCTCCTGTCTGTCCAACTTTCAGGTTCTGCACAAACAGAAAGTGAAAGCTAAGGCAGAGTTGTAAACTGCCTAACTGAATGTTGAAGATATGCCCCCATACACACACAGAACCCACCTGCAAAGACTTGTTTTTTGTTTTGTTTTTGATTTCAGGGGTTTAGGGCAATCTCTATCAAGTCACTACCTAACCATTATGCTAAAAGAGCAGAGACTTCACTAGTCACTCATGACAGAGAATATAAACTAAAAAATCAGTTCAGAAGTTATTAAACAACTATAAACTGCAACAGCAATCCCTCGGAAGGAGAGGAAATCTGATTTCTAGGGTTTCTAGATTATAATATTTTAAATTTCCAGTCTTCAACAAAAAGATTATAAAACATACAAAGTAGCAAAATATGCCTTTCACAGAGACAAGAAGGAAATGAATAGAAACTGCCCTTGAGGAAGCCCAGACTTTGGACGTTGTAGACAAAAACTTTAAATCAACTATTTAAAATATGCTCAAGGAAGTAAAGGAAGCCATATACAAAGAACTAAAGGAAACCATGAGAATCTGTCTCGGATTAGAGAATATCAGTAAAGAGGCAGAAATAATAAAAACTAAATAGAAATTCTAGAGTTGAAAAGTTTAACTGAAATTTAAAATTACCTGTTGGGGTTCAGCAGCAGATCTAAACAGGCAGAAGAAGGAGTCAGCAAACTTGATTTTGGTCAAAAATAGAAGAATGAAGCGAAGAGAACAGAGCCTAAGAAACCTGTGGGATACTGTTAAACATACTTAGCTATGCATAATGGATTCCCAGAAAGATAGAAACAAGAAAGACTATTTGAAGAAACACTGGCTGAAAAGATCCCAAATTTGATGAAAAGTATGGATCTACACATCAGAGAAGCTCAATGTACCCCACAGAAGACATACTCAAAAGATATCCACAGTGAGATACATTGTAATCAAGCTTTCAAAAGCCAGAGATAAGGGCAGATACCTGAAAGCAGCAAGAGAGAAGCAACTCATCATGTATAAGTAATCCTAAAAAATATTAACAGCTGATTTCTCATCAGAAACCATATAAGGCAGTGGGATAATATAGTTAAAATTCAGGAAGAAAAAAACCTATGAGCTCAGGATTCTTCGTCCAGTTACCCTATCCTTCAGAAAAAAAAAAAAAAAGAAGACCTTCCCAGATAAACAAAAACAGAGTTGAGTGCTAGTAGACCTGAACTTCTGCAGGAAATGCTACAAGGAGGCCTTCAGCCTGAAAGAAAAGGATACTAGACAGTCTTGAGTCCACCTAAAGCAGTAAAGAACACCAGAAGTGTAACTACATAGGCAAATAAAGTCAATATTAATTTTTTTTTGGTTCGAAGTTCTTTTTATCTATATGATTTAAAAGACAGCTGTATGAAACAGTCCTTGTAAATCTGTGTTGATGTACATACAGTTTATATAGTTGCAGTTTGTGACAATAACAACATAAGGGGGGAGCAGCTATATAGGAGCAAAGTTTTGTGTACTATTGAAACTAAATAGTTATTAATTCATTCTTGGTTTTTGTAAGTTGTTAAATATAATTGTTAACTGTTAACCACTAAGAAATTAAAAATATGATAAAAAGAAATAAGGGAATCAAAATGGTATACTAGAAAATATCTGTCTAACACAAAAGAAGGCAACAATGTAGGAAATGAGAACAATAACAACAAAAAAGACAGGATATATAGAAAACAAATAGGGAAATGGAAGAAACAATTTCCTCCTTATCTCTAACTACTTAAAGGTAAATAGATTAAGCTCTTCACTTAAGAGGCATTGATCAGCAGAATGGATAGGGAAAAAAAGTAGTCCAACTATGTGCTATCTACAAGAGATTTTTTTAGATTCAAAGGCGCAAGTACAAAGTGAAAGTGTGCAAAAACATATTCCATGCAAATAGTAACCAAAGAGGTGGAGTGGTTAAACTAATACCAGACAAAATAGACTTTAAGACAAAAAATTTTACAAGACAAAGTTTTACATTAGTTCAGTTCAGTTGCTCAGTTGTGTCCGACTCTTTGCAACTCCATGAACTGCAGCACACCAGGCCTCCCTGTCCATCACCAACTCCCGGAGTATACCCAAACCCATGTCCATCGAGTCAGTGCTGCCATCCAGCCATCTCATCCTCTGTCGTCCCCTTCTCCTCCTGCCCCCAATCCTTCCCAGGATCAGGGTATTTTCCAGTGAGTCAGCTCTTCACATGAGGTGGCTAAAGTATTGGAGTTTCAACATCAGTCCTTCCAGTGAACATCCAGGACTGGTGTCCTTTAGGATGGACTTGTTGGATCTCCTTGCAGTCCAAGGGACTCTCAAGAGTCTTCTCCTACACCACAGTTCAAAAGCATCAATTCTTCGGCGCTCAGCTTTCTTCACCGTCCAACTCTGACAACCATACATGACTACTGGAAAAACAGCCTTGACTAGACGGATCTTTGTTGGCAAAGTAATGTCTCTGCTTTCTAATATGCTGTCTAGGTTGGTCATAACTTTCCTTTTAAGGAGTAAGTGTCTTTTGATTTCATGGCTGCAATCACTATCTACAGTGATTTTGGAGCCCCCAAAATAAAGTCTGACACTGTTTCCACTGTTTCCCCATCTATTTGCCATCAAGTGATGGGACCAGATGCCATGATCTTAGTCTTCTTAATGTTGAGTCTTAAGCCAACTTTTTCACTCTCCTCTTTCACTTTCATCAAGAGGCTTTTTATTTCCTCTTCGTTTTCTACCGTAAGGGTGGTGTCATCTGCGTATCTGAGGTTATTGATATTTCTCCCGGCAATGTTGGTTCCAGCTTGTGCTTCCTCCAGCCCAGCGCTTCTCATGCTATCCTCTGCATATAAGTTAAATAAGCAGGGTGACAATATACAGCCTTGACGTACTCCTTTTCCTGTTTGGAACCAGTCTGTTGTTCCATGTCCAGTTCTAATTGTTGCTTACCTGCATACAGATTTCTTTTATTTTTATTTTTTATTTATTTTTTTAAAATTTTCTTTACTTTATTGTGTTGGTTTTGTCATACAATGACATGAAACCACCCTGGGTTTACATATCCTCCCCCTCCAGAACCCCCCTCCCTCCTCCCTCCCCATTCCCTCCCCCTGGGACATCTTAGTGCACCAGCCCCGAGCATCAATCCTGGGCTGGCGATTGATTTCACATATGGTAATTAACATGTTTCAGTGCCATTCTCCCATATCCTCCCACCCTTGCCCTCTTCCACAGAGTCCATGAGTCTGTTCTATACATCTGCGTTCCTTTTGCTGTCTCGCATGCAGGGTTATCGTTACCATCTTTCTAAATTCCATATATATATGCTTTAGTATACTGTATTGTTGTTTTTCCTTCTGGCTTACTTCACTCTGGATAATAGGCTCCAGTTCCATCCACCTGAGTAGAACTGATTCAAATGAATTTTTTTTTTTTAATGCTGAGTAGTATTCCATTGTGTATATGTACCACAGCTTTCTTATCCATTCATCAGTTGATGGGCATCTAGGTTGCTTCCATGTCCTGGCTATTGTAAACAATGCGGCGATGAACATTGGGGTACACGTGTCTCTTTCAATTCTGGTTTCCTCGGTGTGTATGCCCAGCAGTGGGATTTCTGGGTCATATCAGATTTCTTAAGAGATGGGTCAGATGGTCTGGTATTCCCATCTCTTTCAGAATTTTCCACTGTGTATTATGATACCCACAGTCAAAGGCTTTGGTATAGTCAATAAAGCAGCAGTAAATGTTTTTCTGGAACTCTCTTGCTTTTTCAATAATCCAGCAGATGTTAGCAATTTGATCTCTGGTTCCTCTGCCTTTTCTAAATCCAGCTTGAACATCTGGAAGTTCATGGTTCATGTATTGCTGAAGCCTGGCCTGGAGAATTTTGAGCATTACTTTACAAGCGTGTGAGATGAGTGCAATTCTGCAGTAGTTTGAACATTCTTTGGCATTGCCTTTCTTTGGGATAGGAATGTAAACTGACCTTTTCCAGTCCTGTGGCCACTGCTGAGTTTTCCATACATGCTGCCATATTGAGTGCAGCACTTTCACAGCATCATCTTTTAGGATTTGAAATAGCTCAACTGGAATTCCATCACCTTCACTAGCTTTGTTTGTAGTGATGCTTTCACCTTCCTGGATGTCTGGCTCTAGCTGAGTGTGAGTGATCACACCATCGTGATTATCTGAGTCGTGAAGATCTTTTTTGTACAGTTCTTCTGTGTATTCTTGCCACCTCATTTTAATATCTTCTGCTTCTGTTAGGTCCATACCATTTCTGTCCTTTATCGAGCCCATCTTTGCATGAAATGTTCCCTTGGTATCTCTAATTTTCTTGAAGAGATCTCTAGTCTTTCCCATTCCGTTGTTTTCCTGTATTTCTTTGCATTGATTGTTGAGGAAGGCTTTCTTATGTCTCCTTGGTATTCTTTGGAATTCTGCATTCAGATGGGAATATCTTTCCTTTTCTCCTTTGTTTTTCACTTCTCTTCTTTTCACAGCTATTTGTAAGGCCTCCTCAGACAGCCATTTTGCTTTTTTGCATTTCTTTTTCTTGGGGATGGTCTTAATCCCTGTCTCCTGTACAGTGGCATGAACCTCCATCCATAGTTCATCAGGCACTGTGTCTATCAGATCTAGTCCCTTAAATTTATTTTTTACTTTCACTGTATAATTACAAAGGATTTGATATAGGTTGTACCTGAATGGTCTAGTGGTTTTCCCTACTTTCTTCAATTTAAGTCTGAATTTGGTAATTAGGAGTTCATGATCCGAGCCACAGTCAGCTCCCAGTCTTGTTTTTGCTGACTGTATAGAGTTTCTCCATCTTTGGCTGCAAAGATATATAATCAATCTGATTTCGGTGTTGACCATGTGGTATTGTCCGTGTGTAGAATCTTCTCTTATATTGTTGGAAGAGGGTGTTTGCTATGACCAGTGTGTTCTCTTGGCAAAACTCTCTTAGCCTTTGTCTTGCTTCATTCTGTACTCCAAGGCCAAATTTGCCTGTTACTACAGATGTTTCCTGACTTCCTACTTTTGCATTCCAGTCCCCTATAATGAAAAGGACATCTTTTTGGGGGGTTAGTTTAAAAGATCTTATAGGTCTTCATAGAGCTGTTAAACTTCATCTTCTTAAGCATTACTGGTTGGAGCATAGGCTTGGATTACCGTGATAATGGTATGCCTTGGAAACAAACGAATCATTCTGTCATTTTTGAGATTGCATCCAAGTACTGCATTTTGGACTCTTTTGCTGACTATGATGGCTACTCCATTTCTTCTAAGGGATTCCTGCCCACAGTAGTAGATATAATGGTCATCTGAGTTAAATTCACCCATTCCAGTCCATCTTAGTTCACTGATTCCTAGAATGTCGATGTTCACTCTTACCATCTCCTGTTTGACCACTTCTAATTTGCCTTGATTCATGGACCTAACATTCCATGTTCCTATGCAATATTGTTTACAACATCGGACCTTGGTTCTATCAGCAGACACATCACAACTGGGCATTGATTTTGCTTTGGTTTCATCCCTTCATTCTTTCTGGAATTATTTCTCCACTTATCTCCAGTACCGTATTGGGCACCTACCAACCTGGGGAGTTCATCTTTTAGTTTTACATTATATAATGACAAAAGTTCAATTTATCAAGAAGATATAACAATTATAAACTTGTATACATCTAATAAGAGAGCCCCAAAGTGTATGAACCAAAAACTTACAGAATTGAGGGAGAAATAAAGAGTTCAACAGTAATAGTTGAAGACATCAACACCTCATTTTCAATAAAGGATAGAATAACTAGACAAAAGGTACAGAAAGAAATAGAAGACTTGAACGAACAACACTGTAAACCAACTGTATCTAACGTATATCTACCCAACAACATTTCCATATACCCAAAATGTATTTGAACATTCTCTAGGATACATCATAGTTAGGACATAAATAATTCTCAATAACTTAAAATGATTGAAATCATATAAACTATCTACCCTCACTATAGTGAAATGAAACTAGAAGTCAGTAACAAGTAAATTCAGAAATTTCACCATACTGAAATATGTGGAAAATAAACAACAAACTCTGTAGACAAATAATGTCAAAGGAGAAATCACGGGATAAATTAGAAAAATGCTTTGGAATGAGTGAAAATGAAAATGTAATGTTTCAAAAATCATGAAATACAACAAAAGCAGTACATGCTCAGAAAAATTTATAGCTGTAAATACCTACATTAATAAAGAAAAAAGATCTTAAATCAAGTACTTAGCTTTATACCTTAAGGAGTTAGAAAATGAAGAGCCAGCTAAACTCGAGGAGAAGGGAGGGAGTAATAAAGATTAAGTTCAGTTCAGTCAGTTGCTCAGTCGTGTCTGACTCTTTGCGACCCCATGTACTACAGCACACCAGGCTTCCCTGTCCATCACCAACTCCCAGAGCTTACTCAAACTCATGTCTGTCAAGTCGCTGATGCCATCCAACCATCTCACCCTCTGTCGTCCCCTTCTCCTCCTACCTTCAATCTTTCCCAGCATCAGAATCTTTTCCAAGGAGTTGGTTCTTTACATCAGGTGGCCAAAGTATTGGAATTTCAGCTTCAGCATCAGTTCTTCCACTGAATATTCAGGATTGATTTCCTTTAAGATTGACTGGTTAGATCTTGGAGTCCAGGGGACTCAAGAGTCTTCTCCAACACCACAGTTCAAAAGCATCAATTCTTCAGCACTCATCCTTCTTTATAGTCCAACTCTCGCATCCATACATGACTACTGGAAAAGCTATAGCTTTGACTAGATGGACCTTTGTTGGTAAAGTAATGTCTCTGCTTTTTAATATGTTGTCTAGGTTGATCATAGCTCTTCTTCCAAGGAGCAAGCATCTTTTTAATTTCATGGCCTCAGTCACCATCTGCAGTGATTTTGAAGCCCAAGAAAATAAAGTTTCTCACTGTTTCCATTTTTTCCTCATCTGTTTGCCATGAAGGGATGGGACCAGATGTCATGATCTTGGTCTTTTGATTGTTGAGTTTTAAGCCAACTTTTCCACTCTCCTCTTTCACTTTGATCAAGGATGTTTACTTCTTTGCTTTCTGCCATCAGGGTGGTGTCATCTGTGTATCTGAGGTTATTGATATTTCTCCCAGCAATCTTGATTCCAACTTGTGCTTCACCCAGCCCAGCATTTCGCATAATATACTCTGCATGTAGGTTAAATAAGCAGGGTGACAGTATATAGCCTTGACATACTCCTTTCCCAATTTGGAATCAGGCTGTTGTTCCATGTCCAGTTCTAACTTTTGCTTCTTGCCTGCGTACAGACTTCTCAGGAGGCAGGTCAGGTGGTCTGATATTTCCGTCTCTTGAAGAATTTTCCAGTTGTGATCTACACAGTCAAAGGCTTTGGCATAATCAATAAAGCAGAAGTAGATGTTTTTCTGGAATTCTCTTGCTTTTTCCAGCGAGTGGCAATTTGATCTCTGTTTCCTCTGCCTTTTCTAAATCCAGCTTGAACATCTGGAATTTCACAGTTCACGTACTATTGAAGCCTGACTTGGAGAAATTTGAGCAATACTTTAGTAGCGCGTGAGACGAGTGCAACTATGTGGTAGTTAGGCCATTCTTTGGCATTGCCTTTCTTTGGGTTTAGAATGAAGACTGACCTTTTCCAGTCCTGTGGTCACTGCTGAGTTTTCCAAATTTGCTGGCATATTGAGTGCAGCAGTTTCACAGCATCATTTTTTAGGATTTGAAATAGCTCAATTGGAATTTCATCACCTCCACTTGCTTTATTCACAGTGATGCTTCCTAAGGCCCACTTGACTTCACATTCCAGGATGTCTGGCTCTAGGTGAGTGATCACACCATCATGGTTATCTGGGTTATCAAGATCTTTTTTGTATAGTTCTTCCATGTATTCTTGCCACCTCTTCTTAATATCCCCTGCTTCTGTTTGGTTCCTACCATTTCTGTCCTTTATTGAGCCCATCTTTTTAAGAAATGTTCCCTTGATATCTCTAATTTTCTTGAAGAGATCTCTAGTCTTTCCCATTCTATTGTTTTCCTCTATTTCTTTGCATTGATCACTGAGGAAGGCTTTCTTATCTCTCCTTGCTATTCTTTGGAACTCTGCATTCAAATGGGTATATCTTTCCTTTTCTCCTTTGTCTTTAGCTTCTCTTCTTTTCTCAGCTAATTGTAAGTCCTCCTCAGACAACTGTTTTGCCTTTCGCATTTGTTTTTCTTGGGGATAGTAAGATAAATTAGATTTCATCAAAATAAAAGCTTTTGTGCAATCAAAGAATATTGTCAAAAAAGTGAAAATGCAACCCACAGGTTGAGAGAAAATATTTGTAAGTCATATGTGATAAGGGCCTAGTATTCTGAACATAGAAAGAATTCTTACAACTCAGTAACAAAGACAACCCAATTAAAAATGGGCAAAGGAGTTGAATAGACATTTTTTCAAGGAAGATATATAAATGACCAAAAAGTACATAAAAAGGTGCTCAGTGTCACTCATCATAAGAGAAATTAAAATGAAAAACACAATTTGATACCCCTTCACTAGAGGAGTATAACAACAGTAGTAGAACGAACACAAAAAATGGAAAGTGTTTATGAATAACCGAAATGTGTTACCAAGTCCAACCTTGTGTGCTTGCCATATGATAGGCCAATAATTGAGCAATGAGTTATTGGGGCAAGAAATAACAGCTTTATTCTGAAAGCCAGAAAATCAAGAAGATGGTGTATTTATGCTTACAAAGACCATCTTGCCTGATTTAAAATTCAATCTTTTATACTAAAAGGGGAAGGAGTGGACTCAAACATTTCCTGGTTCACATCCACCTCTGGAGGAGTGCGTTAATTTCTTCCTCCCAGGTGGGCCTGACCAAGGTATTTCCCTTGAGCTAAATAAAAGTCTTTTAGCATAATGCTCATTACCTGGGAGGCAGAGTTCTGAGAGTTAGATTATTATGCATAATTTAAGTTTATAGGCTACATCCCTTTAGTGATTAACTTGTAATAGAATAGAAAATGTTCTTCCCTATTACAGAAAGTTTAGGTAAAGATAGGGAAATATTATGTAAATAGACACACCCCAAAGAAACTACTTGCTTTACCATTTTACTTAAAATTGCCTTGCTTGTTTTCTTTAAAGCTGTGCCACTGCATATGTTCTACTGGCTGAGGAAGAAGCTACAACTATTGTAGATGCTGAAAGGTTATTTAAACAGGCACTCAAGGCAGGAGAAACGATTTATAGGCGGTCACAACAGTGCCAGCACCAAAGTCCTCAGCATGAAGCTCAACTGAGTAAGTGAATATGAACTAATTTTCACCTGTCTTTTAGTTCCTGCAGGTGCCTCTTTTATGTGTAAAACACAAAACAACAATAAATTTTAAAAACTTAGCTGCTCTTCATGAGATATAACAAACCTGTTCAAGTCAGCAAGACAGAAATGTGTATTAGCTAGAGAATGTTTGTGGAAGAGAATAGATCTGCTCTGGTTATTGAGAGATGTACTGCTCTGAAACTTAATAGTAATTTATTTCACGGAAGAATTGGGCTACTCATTGGAGAAACACAACTCAAAAATATTCAAGATTCAAGAGAATCTTCTAGTAATGATAAACAGCTGTTACTTTTATCCACCCTTACCCAAACAACAGTAGAGGTATATGTATCATTTGGTTTGCTCTTCAGGCTGTAAAAATATCTCCATATAGTGCCAGAGAGTAGCCCTTTAGCACAAAAAACAGCCTTACACTTGGTATTGACTCTTTCTTTGATGGTTTTTTTTCTCTACAGTATGTTTGAGATCATATGGGCTGTAGTAAATGAATATCCTTTCTTTCTACTCTTAGGCATACTCTCCCAGTTGTGCCTGAGACACTTTTACCAAAGATGTTAGGATCTGTAATGTTGTTGCTTCCTGTTATATATATTGTGTGGCCAGAGGGTTTAATTTCATGATTTTGGCAGAGAGTGGGCTATAAATTGAAATATGTTTATATAATACATTATCTGCTGGGAGTTAAGTTCTAAATCTTTTGTTTGTGGAAATTAAAATTTGGATAATGTTTTCTCTCTAAACTAAATATTAATGTATATAGGATGTTTCATTAATGTATGTTGTTATAGCACACAACTGTGGGAACATACAATCTTGCAGCCTGGAACTAATGAAACTACATCTGTAAAAAAAGTCATGCCATTTGTCCTTGTATAATCTCAAATTTAGTTATGGGATAGGTTCAGAAATATTTGTTAGCCCTTTCTAGAAGTTTTGCCCTTAAGAAAAAATTTACACTAGTTTATAAATTTTGTTTTGAATATCTTTTGTCAGTTAAGATACTAGATAATATTAAAATAGTAGATTGTTTATACAGAAACTTAATAGATTCATGTTATTTCTTCCTATTGCATTGACAGGCAGATTCTTTACCACTGAGCCAGCAGGGAAGCCTTATTTCTTCCTATTAATGTTTGTCTTTTAATAGTAAAATCTACTTACCTAGTGTACACAAATTACTTTATGTATAGTGTACTCAGATTACTTAGAGTCAAAAGTAATCCTATATGTGTGTATATATATATACATATATATATATTTTAAGCTTTTAATATAAAAACTTCAAGCATCTATAAAAATAGAGCAATATAATTAACTTTCATTCAGTGTTCATTACCAGAATTCAACAGTTATTAATATTCTTCCATTCTGACACAATTTAATTTTAATTGAACCTTCTAGGGTGTATAAAATTATTTGCCTTCCAGGCTAATAAAATTGATAGATAAATATGTCAATGAAATAGCTGGTCATAATATAAAAGTGATAATTTTGGGTCATTTGTTTTTTTAAATAGGGAGAGATACGAATGTACTGGTGTATATTAAAAGAAGACTGGCAATGTGTGCAAGAAAGTTAGGAAGAATAAGAGAGGCAGTAAAAATAATGAGAGATGTAAGTAAATTTGATGACTTAACCTTTATCTTTATTCTTTCAAAACTGAAAATATGTTTTAAGTTGCTGGTTTAAGTTAATGCAAAATCACTGTGTGGCTTTTTTTTTTTTTTTGTAACATTTATTTATTGGCGGTACCATGTGTATTATTGCATCTTAGCACCCCAACCAGGGATCAGACTTCAAGCTCTGGCAGAGAAAGTGCCAACCACTGGACCAGTAGGGAATTACCCAGAATCGTTTTTTTTTTTCAGTAGTAGTTTTGTAACCAGATACTTAATATACACAAATTTCTTAGAGGTTGAGTCTCCAAAGTTCTAATAAAGAATTTCTACTTCTGTATTGAGTTCATTTGCTATAATTTTAATCTTTTTTTTCCTTTTAATATACAGTTAATGAAAGAATTTCCTCCTCTTACCATGTTGAACATCCATGAAAATCTCCTAGAATCACTTTTAGAATTACAGGCCTATGCAGATGTCCAAGCAGTTCTAGCAAAATATGATGGTGAGTGATAATTCTCTTAGTTGATTCTTTACCAGCTGAGCTACCAGAGAAGCCCCTCTTAGTTGACAGCATAGTTAAAATGTTTTTTTTTTTTTTAATATAAAATGATCACAAATGGCATCCTACTCTGGTATTTCTGTGACTTTCTCTTTGCATTCTTTCCAATCAGTATTTAGAATCTGTGGACACAAGTTACTATTAAGTATCTTCTTTTTGTAAATATTTATTTATTTGGCTATGTCAGGTCTTAGTTGCAGGCATGTGGGATCTTTGCTGCATCCTGCAGATATTTTGCTGCAGTACACAGACTCTGTAGTTGTGGTGTGAGGGCTCAGTAGTTGTGGTACACAGGTTTAGTTGCTCTGTAGCATATGGAATCTTAGTTCCCTGACCAGGGGTTGAATCCAAGTCCCCTTGAATTGCAAGGCAGATTCTTAACCACTGGACCACCAGGGAAGCCCCTAAGTATCTTTTTTTATCAATAGTTTTGATAGCAAAAGTCTGCAAGGAGAAATTTTCCTTCTGTAAAAATATATTCATTTGTTTTAGCGCCTGTGTGAGGCACTTGGAATACAGTGGTAAGCAAGAAAACATGGACTTAACCCTTATAGGATTTGCAGTTTGGTAGAACATACAGACAAATGAATAGTAGTTATATTGTAGCATAGTATGTTAGGTGTGATAATTGGAAAAGTGTGGAGTGCTATACACTTCATTTCTTTTGCAATGATGGAGAAGGCTAACAGAAGTTGCTTAGCAGTATAGTAACTCAGAACAACATTTTACAATGCTTTTTAATTACAAAGTGTAATTTACTATCTCATCTGATGCTTACAACAATCTTGAGAGATGGTAGGACAAGTATTTTACTATTTCCAGTTAATAAGTAAGGAAACTGGAGCTGAAGAAGGCTAAGTAGTTGAGTAAGGTCTCCTAGCCAGTAAGTGTCAAGCCTGAACTTAAATTTAGATATTCGATTTCTTTACTAGTCTCCCCAAAGTAAAAAGTCAATATATGTTGGCTGTTTATATTATTGTACTGTAATAGTGCCAGTTTATCACAGATGAAGTTGAGATAATTTTTAAGAAGCATAGTTTTCTCCTCATTCTGAGTGAGGCATTGGCTTTTAACCTGAAACTGAGAACATCCTAACTAGCATAATATTTCTTGTCATATCTTTCACTATATCAAAACACATTTAAGTCACTTCTTCACACTGTCCTGTTGTAACCGCCTACCCATTAGCTTAGGAATCCCTGTGACTTAGAAAGTTTGAAATGTATTACACTTGGAAAGAGAAGTTTATTTCTTTTAAACATCTGGAATTCTTAGGAAGTGCTTTAGAGTAGTATAGGCTCATGGAGAAATTTGTGAGAAATTCTTTCCATATGTTACTTATCAGATGTATGGCCTGCTTATGATACGTATGATGAACAAGCTTAAGGACTGAATATGAAAAATCAGAAAGGACCTATTCATTAAAAATAAAATAAAACTAGCAACCTCGATATGCCTCTGTGTTTTCAGTTATTTTTATGAGTCCCCAGTTTTTACTCTTCTAGAGTCCTGAAAGTTAAAAGCAAGTTTACTTCTTTAGTTCTCCATTTGCTAGTGTAACTCTGGAATCTGGAAAGAGAGTCCTGGAGTCTGACTCTCCTGATAACATTATTTGGGGCATTCTTTAAGATAATTTCATTATAATTCTCAATTTCTCTTTATTTTATAAAAGACTATCTCTTAGGAAAATGTAGAAAATGCAGAAATATAGGAAGAAGAAAATGAAAATCACCCATGGTTATATCACTTAGATTTAACTACTGTTAATTTTTTTTTTAATATTAGTTTTTCTCTGTTAATAGGTAGAGGTTTTATGTAGTTCTATCTATACAATGCCCTTTTCCCTGGGTAGTACTATTGTAAGCACCCTATTTGGAGAAGGAAATGGCAACCCACTACAGTATTCTTGCCTAGAGAATCCCGTGGACAGGGGAGCCTGGTGGGCTGCTGTTCATGGGGTCCCACAGAGTTGGACACTACTGAAGCGACTTAGCATGCATGATGCATGCATGCACTGGAGAAGGAAATGGCAACACACTCCAGTGTTCTTGCCTAGAGAATCCCGTGGACAGGGGAGTCTGGTGGGCTGCTGTCCGTGGGGTCACACAGAGTTGGACACAACTGAAGCGACTTAGCAGCAGCAGAAGCAGTAAGCAGCCTGTTATAAATATTTGTACTTTCTAACATTGTATGAGGACTTTCACAGACATCTCTGCTAGAAAATTATCATTTTTCTATTTTGAGAAAACTGAGGTTAAAGAAGTTGCGGCTAGTGTTCTTGCCTGGAGAATCCCAGGGATGGGGGAGCCTGGTGGGCTGCTGTCTGTGGGGTCGCACAGAGTTGGACACAACTGAAGCGACTTAGCAGCAGCAGCAGCAAGGATATATAGTTGGTAAATAGTAGAATCAAGATTTCAAGCCCAGGTTTTCCAATTTCATGTCCATGTGCTTTTACTGCTTTATTATCAATATATTTGTTGAACTATGAATTATTCTTACTAAAAATTGTCTTGAGATATTTTTGTGTTTCTTACCTTAATTAAAAATTATTATTATAGATATAAGCCTTCCAAAGTCAGCAGCCATCTGTTATACAGCAGCACTATTGAAGACAAGGACTGTTTCAGATAAGTAAGTAGTTATGAAAACTGCAAGTTTAGAAAGACTGCTAAAATCAACGTTATGTTTTTCATTCACTGACTTTAAAAATACTTTTTTCCCCCAACTTCCTGCTGTATAACCCGTAACTTATGGGGCTTTGAAGATTCTTACTATCTGTAACAGTGGAAACAGCAAGGTTTTTAGAGCTAAGTGAACTTGGGTGCAAATTCAAAATCTACAACATACCAGCTGTGGAACTTTGGTCAAGTTAATCACTTTGAGTTTCTTCCTCATCTATAAAATAAAAATAATACTATAGAGTGGTTGTATGAAGATTGTGTATGTTAAATGCCCAAAGCACTGCTAGATAGAAATTATATTCAGTACATAGTAGCTGTGATAGTAATGATAAGGTTGTATGGTAGGGAAATAGGTTTCATGTTATCTGTTCTGAGATTATAATTCTGAATTATTGTGATTTCCTTGTATTTTTGGCTGCCATTAATAAATTTCTTTTTATTCCACAGGTAAGATACTCAGAAAATCAACCAAATGGCGAATGTTTTCTTTCACCTTAGATTACTGTGCCTTAATTGAATTAGAATGAAATGTTCACAGACTTTTTCCTATCAGTGAATATTTGTTAAGAATGTAATACTTCTATTTTCATGAGATTTTCTAGATGTCTCTGTGTAGCATTTCTTATTTCATTACTTTGCCCAAAGTGTGACTTTAATGGACTTCTGAAGGCTTTCTTCACCTTAACTTGAAGATTTCTATCTCTTATGCTGCCTTCTTTTATATGTTGAACCAAAGTGTAGTAGCTATTTGACTTTGACTTTTGCCATCACCTGAAACCTCTGATTCAGGGGCTAGATGACCTTAATTAAGTAATTAAAATACTTATATATTTAAATATTTATTTCTTCATTTTGTTCTTTTCTTATAGATTCTCTCCAGAAACAGCCTCCAGAAGAGGGTTAAGCACAGCAGAAATTAATGCTGTGGAAGCAATTCATAGAGCTGTGGAATTTAATCCTCATGTTCCAAAAGTAAGAAATTTTATGATGAAAATACTACTTTTATTTAAATTAATCAGATTCATAACAGTGTATAGACCAAATTTTGGGTCTCCATAATTTGAGGCAGAATTGTTTTAGTCTGCTATATTTTGATGTTTGCCTTAAAGAGGGTGTTAAAAAGTATTTAGAAAGGTGGATAGGAGCAGTATTTCACTATAGGCTTTATAATTGCTGTCAAAATAAAACTTGAGGTATGTTCTTTTAGCTGTTCCTTTAACTATAGTTACAAAGAAGAAATAAAATGACTTGGCCTTATGAAAGATTATTATGTTTCAGATCATTAAATCATATTTCCTGTTACTTTAAAAGCTTTTTACATCTAGGCAGGTGCCTCGGTTTTAAATGAGGCCTTGGTAGACAAAGATTGAAGATAAATAGATGAAAATAATCAGTGTTAGGAATCAGATGTGGAAGTTTCCAGAAAACTGCTGAATTGATGCTTATTTAGTCCCAGACGAAACTATACTCATCTCATTTGTCTTTATTTTGTACGCCTTGCAAACATATGGATTATTGGTTAATCTATGTTTTAATCTATTTAATTGAGTTAATCTGTTTCACACAAGGTGAAATTTTGGGTTTTAAAAGCTGTATTCCAAATTAGGAAGTATAGTTTATTCAAGAATATGATTTTATTTAAAAATGTAATTCTAGATTCCAGTATAGTGTGTTAGTGGAATTTAGAAACTAGCAGATATTAAAGGATTAACCTCTAAAAGATAATCTCCAAGAAATATGAGTTGTAAGTCTGTTTAGAGTGAATAAAGACAGAGTCAAGAATATTACTGAAATCTAAGAATGAAAGTCAACAATATTTATGCCATTCTCTCATTAAGTGAAATTGGTTCCATAAATTTAAATAAAAATTTTAGTATAAATTGTAGTACATAAAAAGCAAAGTAAAAAAAACAGAATGTACATCTTAATGATTTATTATAAAGCAAATAACTGGAAACTACCACTGAGGTCAAGAAACAACATTGTCATTCCCCAGAAACCCGCCTGCCCTTTTCCAATTACAGCTTCTTCCCTCCTGCCTAAAGGCAACAACTTCTTTTTTCTTTATTTTAACTTTTTATTGTGTATTGAGGATCAATTCAGTTCGGTTCAGTTGCTCAGTTGTGTCTGACTCTTTGCGATCCTATGGACTTCAGCACACCAGGCCTCCCTGTCCAGCGCCAGCCTCCGGAATTTACTCAAACTCATGTTCATTGAGTCAGTGATATCTTCTAACTATCTCGTCCTTGGTCATCTTCTTTTCCTCCCGCCTTCAATCTTTCCCAGCATCAGGGTCTTTTCCAATGAGTCAGTTCTTCGCATCAGGTGACCAAAGTATTGGAGTTTCAGCTTCAACATCAGTCCTTCCAATGAACACTCAGGACTGATCTCCTTTAGGATGGACTGGTTGGATCTCCTTGCAGTCCAAGGGACCCTCAAGAGTCTTCTCCAGCACCACAGTTCAAAAGTATCAATTCTTTGGCACTTAGCTTTCTTTATAGTCCAACTCTCACATCCATACATGACTACTGGAAAAACCATAGCTTTGACTAGATGGACCCTTGTTGGTAAGGTAATGTCTCTGCTTTTTAATATGCCCTCTAAGTTGGTCATAGCTTTTCTTCCAAGGAGCAAGTGTCTTTTAATTTTATGGCTGCAGTCTCCATCTGCAGTGATTTTGGAGCCCCCAAAAATAAAGTCTGTCACTGTTTCCCCATATATTTACCATGAAGTGAGGTATTGAGGTATGGCCAGTCAACAATGTTGTAATAGTTTTAGATGAACAGTGATGGGACTCAGCCATACATATACGTGTATCCATTCTCCCCCATTCTCCCTCTCTGTCTTTATTCACTTTCATCTCAGCTGCCACATAACATTGAGTAGAGTTCCATGTGCTATGATAGTAGGTCCTTGTTGGTTATCCATTTTAAATATAACAGAGTGTACATGTCCATCCCAAACTCTCTTAACTATCCCTTCCTTCCATTCCTCCCACCGCAACCACAAGTTCATTTTCTTTAGTCTGTGAATCTCGTTCTGTTTTGTAAGTAAGTTTATCTGTATCATTCCTTTTTAGATTCCACACATAAGGGATCTCATACAATATTTCTCCTCTGTCTGACTTACTTCACTCAGTATGATGATTTTTAGGTCCATCCATGTTGCTGCAAATGGAATGATTTTATTCTTTTTAATGGCTGAGTAATATTCTATTATATATGTGTACCACATCTTTTTTATGCTTTCCTCTGTCAATGGACATTTAGGTTGCTTCCATGTCTTGGCTATAGTAAGCAGTGCTGTGGTGAATATTGGTGGTGAATATATGTGGTAAATATGTATCCTTTCAGATCATATTTTTCTTCAAATGCACCCAGGAGTGGATTGCAGGGTCATATGCTAGCTCTATTTTTAGTTTTTTAAGGAACTTCCTTACTCTTCTCCATAGTACCTGTACCAGTTTGTTGTTATTCAGTCATTCAGTCACGTCCGACTGTTTGTGACCCCATGGACTGCAGCATGCCAGGCCTCCCTGTCCTTCACCATCTCCTTGAACTTGCTCAAACTCATGTCCATTGAGTCAGTGATGCCATCCAACCATCTCATCCTCAGTTGTCCCCTTCTCCTCTGCCTTCAATCTTTCCCAGCATCAGAGTCTTTTCCAGTGAGTCAGCTCTTCACATCAAGTGGCCAAAGTATTGGAGTTTCAGCTTCAGTGTCAGTCCTTCCAATGTACTCAGTATTCAGGATTGATTTCCTTTAGGTTTGGCTGATTTGATCTCCTTGCAGTCAAAGGGACTCTCAAGAGTCTTCTCTAACACCTCAGTTCAAAGGCATCAAAATGTACCAATTTATATTTTCAATTTATAGTGTATGAGGGTTGCCACCACCCTGACATGAATTATGTTCACTTCTTTCTTTTCTTATATTTTTGATCGATTCTTTTCCTTTATTGCTGGCCTTATAAACCAAATTAAGGAGTGAAAGTGAAAGAAGAAAGTAAAGCCACTCAGTCGTGTATCACTCTTTGGGACCCCATAGACTGTAGCCTACCATAGACTGTAGCCTACAGGCTTCTCCATCCATAGAACTTCCCAGGCAAGAATACTAGAGTGGGTTGCCTTCTCCAGGGGATCTTTCCCACCCAGGGATCAAACCCAGGTTTCCTTCATTGCAGGCAGACACTTTACCCTCTGAGCCACCAAGGAAGCCCAAGTTAAGTAATGGTTCCTGTTATCATTCTCAGGAATAATTTGTGTAAAAATTAGAATTATTTCTGCCTTCAGTGATTGGTAGAATTTGCTGATAAAGCCATCTGATTCTGTATTTTTTTCTTTGTTAGAAGGATTTCCTTTAAAAATTTCATATTAATTACAAATTCAATTACTTAACCGTTCCATAGCTATTCACATTTTTAATTTTTTCTTATGTTAGTTTTATGTAAGATATATTTTTCTAGGAATTTATTTCATCAAAATTTTCAAATTTAGTGTCATAAAGATTTCATAAAATCCTTTTATTACCTTGTTAATATGTGCAGGATCAGTTCTAACATCCACTTTTTAATTCATAGCACTGGCTACTCCCCCCTCCCATCCCCTACCCCACATTGGCTTCCTCAGGGATTTGTCAGTTTATCAGTCTTTGCAAAGAACCGAGCTCTTCCTCTGTTGATCTCTACTATTTGTTTTCTGGTCCATCCATTTCTGCTCTTTATGGCCTTCTTTCAATTTTGATCAGCCCCATTTTAATATTTTTTTATTTCATGTATCTTATTAAAGGTACTTGTTAATTTTTAGTCTTCCATTTAAGTCTGTTAACCTCTAATATTAATATAATTTTAACTGCATAGTATAGCATTACTTTTTATATAATTTAGTTCAAAATATTTTCTAATTTCCTCTATGACTTCCTCTTTGATTAGAGGTATATTTATTCCATTTAGAGATGTATTTAACTTCCAAACATGTGAAGATTATCTTCTTAGGAATGATTTTTGACATAATTGCATTTTGGCCAGAAAACATATGCTGTGTGACTTCATCCCTTTAAAACATTTTTTGATTCTTGAATTTCTGTTTATTTTTCACATTTCTACATTATTTGTAGTTTTGAATTCTCTGCCAAAAACTTTAATGTAATCTACTATCTCTTTGAAAATAACTTAAAGGTAGTTATCTAAAATTCTTTCTCTGATAATCCTGATATGTAGAACTTCTCTGTATCTGTTTTTATTATCTGCTTTTTTTGCTGCATCATATTCCTATTGTCTTTTCTCTTATGCCTGATTTTCTTTGACTATGTTTCAGATATTTTATTTGAAAAATTGTAGAAATAGCTTAAAACCTCAGGTAATATTATATTTCTTCAGAGTGAATTTTCTTTGACTTTAGATGCCTGGAAGAATCACTAGCAGGTCATGATCACCTTAATTCATTTTCAGGGATTGATATTTTATGGTCTATCTGGATGACTAAACTGACTTCAGTCATGAAATTTTTAGTTTATTTCTGGTTCATTCTTAGTCCTAAGATGCAGCCTTCAGAGCCAGGGCCCTCACTCTTGACAGGCCTTGAACTGCAAATTTTGTTCCTTTAGTCTTATGAAACTGATAAAAAAAAAAAGGCTGAATAGCCTCCTAAGCATCGTTTCCAGACTTGTCAAATGTCCCTATAGTAAAAGAAACCCCAAGTGTGGCTTACTTCTCTGATTTCTGCTTTTGCTGGACTGTGGCCTCATAATTCTTTACTCTTTGTTAGTTCTCTAATGTATTTAATTCAGTTTTTTAAAATCAGCAGCTTTTCTAGTTATCTGGGAGATTTGATCTGAGTTACCCAGTCTTCCATTACTGGAAGCAAAGGTCTAAAAATACTTTTCTATGAAATGCTCTGCTCTCTCATGCTGCAGAGTGGTCAAGAATGGTTTATAGTATCTATACATCTGTGCCAACAGTTGTCTGTCTTTTGACTATAGTTGTCCTAGTAGGTATGAAATGGCATCTCATTGTAACTTTGATTTGCATTTCCTTGATGACTAATGATGTTGAACATTTTTTAATGTGCTATGGGCTGTTTGCTTTTGAAAATTTTTAAAAATAACCCTTCTTGGAATATAACTGATTTATAGTGTTGTGTTATTTTCAGTTGTACAGCAAAGTGAATCAGTTATACATACATCCACTCTTTTTTAGATTCTTTTCCCATCCAAGCCATTACAGAACATTGAGTAGAGTACCCCATGCTATACAGTAGGCCCTTATTAGTTACTTATTTTATATATAGTAGTGTATATGTCTCATCCCAATCTCTGAATTTATCCCTCCTCCCTATTTCCCCCAGTAACAATCAGTTTGTTTTCCACATCTGTGACTCTATTTCTGTTTTACAAATAAGTTCATCTGTATCCTTTCTTTTTAGATTTTACATATAAGTAATATCATATGACATTTGTGCTTCTCGGTCTGACTTATTTCACTTAGTATGACAATCTCTAGATTCATCCATGTTGCTGCAAATAGAATTATTTCATTCTTTTTATGGCTGAATAGTATTCCATTGTGTATGTGTACCACATATTCTTTATCCATTCATATATAAATGAACATGAAGGTTGCTTTCATGTCTTAACTATTGTAAGTAGTACTGCAGTGAACATTGGGATGCATGTATCTTTTCTAATTATGGTTTTCTCCAGATATATGCCCAAGAATGGGATTGTGTATCTTCTTGGGGTAAATATTCAACTCCTTTGCTTATTTTTAAATTCATTTATAAAAACTTTTCTTTAAAATTTTTCTGCCATTGACATTCTTGATTAACATGATCCAAAACCATTGTGAATCTCCATAGTTGAGAAATACCAGTGTAACATAATTTTACCCATGAAATGAAATCAGGAGATTGGTCATGAACCTTGCTGAGATGTGGATACTGAAGAGTCAGCTAGGGTTATTCCTTTGGTAAGTTCAGTTCAGTTCAGTTCAGTAGCTCAGTCGTGTCCGACTCTTTGTGACCCCATGAATGCAGCACACCAGGCCTCCCTGTCCATCACCAACTCCTGAGGTCCACCCAAACCCATGGCCATCGAGTTGATGATGCCATACAGCCATTTCATCCTCTGTCGTCCCCTTTTCCTCCTGCCCTCAATCTTTCCCAGCACCAGGGCCTCTTCCAATGAGTCAGCTCTTTGCATCAGGTGGGCATAGTATTGGAGTTTCAGCTTCAACATCAGTCCTTCCAGTGAACACCCAGGACTGATCTCCTTTAGGATGGACTGGTTGGATCTCCTTGCAGTCCAAGGGACCCTCAAGAGTCTTCTCCAACACCACAGTTCAAAAGGATCAATTCTTCGGCACTCAGCTTTCTTTATAGTCCAACTCTCACATCCATACATGATGTGAAAAACCATAGCCTTGACTAGACGGACCTTTGTTGACAAAGTAATGTCTCTGCTTTTTAATTTGCTGTCTAAGTTGGTCATAACTTTCCTTCCAAGGAGTAAGCGTCTTTTAATTTCATTGCTGCAGTCACCATCTGCAGTGATTTTGGAGCCCAGAAAAATAAAGTCAGCCACTGTTTCCACTGTTTCCCCATCTATCTGCCATGAAGTGATGGGACAAGATGCCATGATCTTCATTTTCTTAATGTTTAAGCCAACTTTTTTACTCTCCTGTTTCACTTTAATCAGGAGGCTCTTTAGTTCTTCCTCACTTTCTGCCATAAGGGTGGTGTTATCTGCATATCTGAGGTTATTGATATTTTTCTCGGAAATGTTGGTTCCAGCTTGTGCTTCCTCCAGCCCAGCATTTCTCATGATGTCCTCTGCATATAAGTTAAATAAGCAGGGTGACAATATACAGCCTTGACATACTCCTTTTCCTCTTTGGAACCAGTCTGTTGTTCCATGTCCAGTTCTAACTGTTGCTTCCTGACTTGCATACAGGTTTCTCAAGAGGCAGGTCAGGTGGTGTGGTATGCCCATCTCTTTCAGAGTTTTTCACAGTTTATTGTGATCCACACAGTCAAAGGCTTTGGCATAGTCAATAAAGCAGAAATAGATGTTTTTTTGGAACTCTCTTGTTTTTTCGATCATCCTGCAGATGTTGGCAATTTGATCTCTGGTTCCTCAGCCTTTTCTGAAACCAGCTTGAACATCTGGAAGTTCACGGTTCACATATTGCTGAAGCCTGGCCTGGAGAATTTTGAGCATTACTTTACAAGCGTGTGAGATGAGTGAAATTGTGCGGTAGTTTGAGCATTCTTTGGCATTGCCTTTCTTTGGGATTGGAATGAAAACTGACCTTTTCCAATCCTGTGGCCACTGCTGAGTTTTCCATACATGCTGGCATATTGAGTGCAGCACTTGCATACCGTCATCTTTCAGGATTTGAAAGAGCTCACTCAACTGGAATTCTATCACCTTCATTATCTTTGTTTGTAGTGATGCTTCCTAAGGCCCACTTGACTTCACATTCCAGGATGTCTGGCTCTAGGTGAGTGATCACACCATTGTGGTTATCTGAGTCATGAAGATCTTTTTTGTAGAATTCTTCTGTGTATTCTTGCCACCTCTTGTTAATATCATCTGCTTCTGTTAGGTTCCTACCATTTCTGTCCTTTATTGAACCCATCTTTGCATGAAATGTTCCCTTGGTATCTCTGATTTTCTTGAAGAGATCTCTAGTCTTTCCCATTCTATTGTTTTCCTCTATTTCTTTGTATTGGTCACTGAGGAAGGCTTTCTTATCTCTCCTTGCTATTCTTTGGAACTCTGCATTCAAATGGGTATATCTTTCCTTTTCTCCTTTGCTTTTTGCTTCTCTTCTTTTCACAGCTATTTGTAAGACCTCCTCAGACAGCCATTTTGCTTTTTTGCATTTCTTTTTCTTGGGGATGGTCTTGATCCCTGTCTCCTGTACAATGTCATGAACCTCCATCCATAGTTCATCAGGCATTCTATCAGATCTAGTCCTTTAAATCTATTTCTCACTTCTACTGTATAGTCATAGGGATTTCATTTAGATCATACCTGAATGGTCTAGTGGTTTTCTCCACTTTCTTCAAATTAAGTCTGAATTTGGCAATAAGGATTTCATGATCTGAGCCACAGTCAGCTCCCGGTCTTGTTTTTGCTGATTGTATAGAGCTTCTTCATCTTTGACTGCAAAGAATGTAATCAGTCTGATTCAGTGTCGACCATATGGTGATGTCTATGTGTAGAGCCTTCTCTTATATTGTTGGAAGAGGCTGTTTGCTATGACCAGTGGGTTCTCGTAGCAGAACTCTCTTAGCCTTTGCCCTGCTTCATTCTGTACTCCAAGACCAAATTTGCCTGTTACACCAGGTGTTTCTTGACTTCCTACTTTTGCATTCCAGTCCCCTATAATGAAAAGGACATCTTTTTTGGTTGTAGTTCTAGAAGGTCTTGTAGGAATTTATAGAACTGTTCAACTTCAGCTTCTTCGGCATTACTGGTTGGGGCATAGACTTGAATTACTGTGACATTGAATGGTTTGCCTTGGAAACAACAGAGATCATTCTGTCGTTTTTGAAATTGCATCCAAGTACTGCATTTTGGACTCTTTTGTTGACTGTGATGGCTACTCCATTTCTTCTAAGGGATTCCTGCCCACAGTAGTAGATATAATGGTCATCTGAGTTAAATTCACCCATTCCAGTCCATCTTAGTTCACTGATTCCTAGAATGTCAATGTTCACTCTTACCATCTCCTGTTTGACCACTTCTAATTTGCCTTGATTCATGGACCTAACATTCCATGTTCCTATGCAATATTGCTCTTTACAGCATAGAATCCTGCTTCTGTCACCAGTCCTATTCACAGCTGGGTGTTGTTTTTGCTTTGGCTCCATCCCTTCATTCTTTCTGGAGTTATTTCTCCACTGATCTCCAGCAGCATATTGGGCACCTATTGACCTGGGGAGTTCATCTTTCAGTGTCCTGTCTTTTTGCCTTTTCATACTGTTCATGGGGTTCTCAAGGCAAGAATACTGAAGTGGTTTGCCATTCCCTTCTCCAGTGGACTACATTCTGTTAGAATGTGGTAAGTTACTTTTTTGTAAACAAGCCTCAGAACACATGATTCAAGTTGTGCCTTAACAACATTATGGCTTTATACATCATGGCTGTTTAGAGATTCCATAGATGATTGAAACCATAAATATTAAATCCCCAAATATCAGTGATTTACTGTAGATGTAATTGGTCTTAGTGTGACACTTTACACATCAGTTAGAATGTACGTGTATATGTGTCATTGCTCAGTTGTGTCCCACTCTTTGTGACCTTTGGACTGTAGACGAATGACCAGGCTCCTCTGTCCATGGGATTTTTCAGGAAGAGAACTGGAGTGGGTTGCCATTTTCTTCTCCAGGGGATCTTCCTGACCCAGGGATCAAACTCAGGTCTACTGCATTTCAGGCAGACGCTTTACCCTCTAAGCCACCAGGGAAGCCTAGAACAGTATTGTCTAATTTAGGATGTAGCAATAGTTTGCTGTAATATTTCACTGAGAGTTTTTATTAGCATACTACCACCAAATTCTTCTAAATTTTATTATTCTTAGATTTAAATTTGAAATAGTTGCCTTAAAAAGCCCAGAAGTATATCCATATGTATTTTGTCATTTAATTTTTGAGAAAAGCACCAGTGCAATTCAGTGGGGAAAGGAAACGCTTTTCAACAAATGGTGATGGAACATCTGGATGTCTGAATGTGGAAAAAAATCATGAGATAGTCTCATAGCATGCATAACCATTAATTTGAGATGGATCATTTACCTAAGTGTAAAAGCTAAAACTATACATTTAGAAGAAAACATCTAAGAATATCTTTGAAATTTTCAGGTAGACAAAAATTTCCTAGGACAGTATAGGCAGTTACTTATAAGAGAAAAAAAAATTCTACATTGGCCTTTTCAAAACTTTAAAATTCTTCTCACTGATGACAGTGTTAAAAATGAAAAAGCAGGGAATTCCCCAGTGGTCAAGTGGTTAGAACTCTGTGCTTTCACTGCTGAGGGTACAAGTTCTATCCCTGGTCAGAGAACTAAGATCCCATAAGTTGTGCAGTGTGGCCAAAATAAATAAAATCTTTACCATCATTCTTAAAATTTATTTATTTATTTTTGGTTGCACTAGGTCTCTGTTGCTGCGTGCCTGCTTTCTCTGGTTGTGGTGCATGGGCTTCCCATTGTGGTGGCTTCTCTTGTTGCAGAGCACAGACTCTAAGCACACAGGCTTCAGTAGTTGCAACACACGGCCTCAGTAGTTGTGGCTTGGGGGCTCAGTAGTTGTGGCACATGGGCTTATCTGTGACATATGGAAGCTTCCCAGACCAGGGATTGAACACATGTCCCTTGCATTGGCAGGTGGATTCTTACCACTGTACCACCAGGGAAGTGCTTCACCATTATTTCTTTTTAAATGAAAATGCAAACTGCAAACAGGAAAAAAGTATCTCCAATTTGCTTGTTTGCCAAAGGACTCATATTCAGAATATATAAATATAAAATGACAACTTTAGTCAAAAGCCTTGAACAGATACTTCAGAAAAGAAGATATTGGAATGTCCAATAAACACATAAAGAGATGCTCACCATATTTGGTTATCAGGGAAGTGCATTATAAAATTACAATGAGGTATTAGGCCTATCTGAATGGCTATAATTAAAAATACTATAAAATATTGGCAACAGTGTGGAATATTTAGAACTCTAATACATTGTTGCCTTAGTGTGTAAAATGATACAACCACTTTGGCAATTTCTTATAAAATTAAACATATATCTCATCCTGTCACCCAGAACTTCTACACCAAGGTATGTATCCAAGAGAATAAAAATTTATTTAGCAATAAGAAGAAAAGAACAACTGATACAGCAAAACATGGATGAATCTTAAAAATACAGTATTGTGCAAAGGAGTATATACTGAATGGTTCCATTTATGTGCTATTCAAGAAAAGGTAAAAGTGTTCTATTGTGGTAGAAATTAGCACAGTAGTTTGCCTCAGGTGGTCAGGGCAGAGGTATTAACTGGAAAGGAAACTTTCTGGGGTGATGGTGTTGCTTATCTGTGTTCTTTTAAAAGTCACTGAACTGCATACTTAAAGCCTGTGCATTTTACTGTTTTTAAGTTATACCTCAGTAAAGGACAAAAAGATGTGACCCAACATGAAAAGCACTGTCAAAGTATCATGCCTCCTAATAAAATGATATGATATTTGTGAAGTTCTTAAAGTTTGATCCCTGGGTTGGGAAGATCCTCTGGAGAAGAGAAGGGCAACCCACTCCAGTTTTCTTGCCTGGAGACTCCCATGGACAGAGGAGCCTGGTGAGCTATACAGTCTGTGGGGTCACCAAGAGTTGGGGTCGCAGAGTCGGACACGACTGAGCGACTGACACTGCTGCTACTGCTACTACTAATGTCTGAGTGTCAGGCAACAGTATTGATTGTTGCAGCTATCATTGCTTTATTATGCTCTGTTACCATTTTCTCTTACTGTTTAAGCTGTTCCAGTTTGTCCTCTTTCCTTGTGAATATTATTTTAGTACTTTAGAATGTATGAGATTTGGGGATTCCTTTGTTGAGAAGGGGTGAAGGTGAAGATAGTTAGGTGAGACAGGAATTAACTAATTTGATTCACTTAATACCATGAGGACAATTTATTTTGTCTTACAGAAGAAGCCCTTGAGAGAAGAGTGATATAGAACATTTAAAAGCAAAACAATGACAAAAACTTGTTTAGTAAATCTCTAGAAATTGAGTACATATTTAGGAATATGTAATCTGTAGCTTTTAAAAGTTATTATTTCTTATTTTATATTAAAACTGATTATGGCATTGTGCTGCTAAGAAAGTAGACCATGCCAGGTGGCCTTTATAAGGGGAATTTTAAAAATAAATTAATACGTAAAAGGTAAAATCCATTCTGGCTGGTCAGAAATTGAAGCCTGTAAGATGAGTACCATCCATCAGAGAAGCTACTGGGTCTTTAGCAGCAGGCTTACATTTCTTTGGCCATACTACCTATATTATAGCAGCATGTGTAAAAGAGGAGGGGAAGGGGCACTTGATTGAGATTCTAAGTGGCATAGCAGGAGTACAGAGAGAAAAGGGAAGTGGTATTAAAGTCTGTGACCATTCCTAGAGCACAGTGAACCTTTTGGTTTCCATTATATTGTACTGTGGACAGGTTGGAAGGGTTGAGATATCAAATGCTTCTTTCTTGAGGTGTTGCTCCGTAGGATGATGCACTGTTTAGCCGCCATTCCCTCTTTTTAATGTAAGATCACTTTCACTTTGCTCCTGAGGCTGTTAGGTAGTATCATGTTTTTTCAGTTTATTCAGATAGCAGTTGTTTTTACTTTCTATCTGGGAATTTTCTTTAGTCTCTCCTATAATACATCTCTGTGTGGAATCTTTGCATTCAGCCTGCCTGTCCAATCTCATAGAATGTGCACTGAGAAAACTAATTGCAGAGATAAATTGGTTCTTGATGTGCATGACTGATCAAGAGCAAAGTACCTTAATTTCAGATGCCTTCAGAGAGATTTTTCTTTAACCTCTGCTTTTAAAAGGAAGATTATAAAGCATTATCATTACTTCAGGTCAGAATTATATTGCTTTTGGTCAAAAGCTGTTGTAAGATTTGCAAAGTAATAGAAAAAAAGTAATCTAGAGATAAATTATAAAGATCAAAGCAATTCAAAATTAAAGTGAATTTGAGTGTAAGCATAGGTATAGAGTTATGAAAGAAACCATCAGACCATACATGATTATATCTTTTTAACTATAGCTCCCAAAGTATCTTTAATTTTTATTATTTTTAGTGAAAAGCAAGAGACTTGAGTGATTATTTGAGTGTATTGTCCATAGTTGAGTGCTAGTTAAAATTGGCCCCAGCAATTTCTGATTTATTCCCGATATAATGAGAAGGTGATTTGGAGATAATCTGGAAGGCCCCGTAGCAACATACTAGGTGTTAGCTTTGGCTTATGCCTTTGACTGTATTTTATTTGCTGGTAATTTCCAAATATATTTCTTTTAACTCTGGCTTTCTTCCTTGTCTAAGAGACTTGCATTTCTATCTAGTTGTGGAAATTTTTACACATTAGCTGGATAGCTAATAGGTACCTCAGACATTTCAATGTATCTCAAAGTAGATTTTTAAAAAAATTTTTTAGTTTCTTCTCTAACTTGCCTCTCCTTTCTATTTCTATATTTTGATTTATGGCTTTATTATTCTCTTCTAATCAACCTTTACTTTGTCCTTTCCAAGTTACCAACTCCTATCTTTCAAAATGTCTTTCAGATCTAACCATATACTCCATCCCTACTGTCATTGCTTATTGTGCACCTTCACTGCTTGTTCTTCTAAAAAAATTATTGTTATCAAAGTAATGAATTTTTTTAAAACAATTCATACCCTTTAGAAGTTATAAAGTAAAATAATCGCCTGTTTTTCCTCTCTCAGTTCTACTTCTCTCTCATAACCACTGTTCCTGTCTGGTGTATTTGTTGCCAGACATTCTCTGCATTTTTAAAATCAATTTTTATTGGAGTATAGTTGCTTTACAATGTTGCATTAGTTTTTACTGAATAGCAAAATGAATCATCTATCTGCATATCCCCTCCTTTTGCTTGGACTATTAAAACAGATTCCTCAGTGGTCTCCATGCCATCCATCCCTCTCTACTGTGGCTGTTGCCAGAGTTATCAATCTAAATAGCAAATCTTACTCTGCTAAAGAGCTCTGCTTGTTCCGTATTGCCTATAGGATAAGGGCCAACCCCTTAGTACTGGGTGTATGGAATCCCTTCATAGTCTGGGCCCAGGACCTGTCTCCAATCTCACTCCTTGCCACTCTGCTTTGTTGCTTACCTCTAGCGCTACCATTCCCTGAATTAGATAGGTCTCATTATGACTCCCTGCCCTTATATATATGCTCATCTCTTCTCTACTTGGCGAGCGTCTACTCATTCTTCGAGATCCTGCTTATCTGATGCCTCCTTTATAGAGATATCTTTTCCACGTTTTCCAGGAAGAGATAATGTTCTTTCTTCTGTTTGTTTAGTGCCTTAATCATATATATATATGATTAAATATATATATATATGTATATAATATATATATATATATGGTCTGTTTATATGTCTCTCTCTTAGTTATTTGTGAGCTTTTTAAAAAAGCAGACTTTTGTCTTAGCATCATTTTATGTCTCATATTCCACTTAGCACATAATGGGCATTCAGTAAATGTTTGGTGAATAGATATGTTTGTAATTTAGATTTGCACTACTATAAAAACCTATATCTGAGGTAAAGAATATAAAATTTTAGATCCCATTATATTTTTAAGCCATTTAATATTTTGTGAATTTTGCTGCATTATGTCACTTTTGGCCTTTTAATGACAGAAGTACAATTTCAGCATGACCTTATTTCTTATAAAAGAACTCAACTTTTAATGTAATACTGTACTATATTTTAAAATAATAAGTTAGATCTATATAGAGACTGATAAAGATACACAAGATATATTGTGAAGTAAAAAGTGAGTTGTGTAACAATTTGATACTATATTTAGCAAAAGTAGTGTTTTATTTTATGCTTAAAAAAAATCCAGACAAATGTAAATCAGATTATTATTTTTACTTTCTTTTATCACCAATCTTGTAATATATTCTTTTCTGTGTGACTCTGGAGTGTTTGCATTTTTGTACTGTAAGTATGTCCTTTCATAAGCAAAAAAAAAAAAAGACCAAAACAAACCAAATTACCCCTCAGTTTTTAACCTTTCATATTCTTCATTCTTCAAACAGAAATAAAGTTTTGAATTTATTTTCGTTTTGTTTTAAGTTTGCCCAGAAAGTTAGAAAATATCTTTAAGTAAAAACTTGAAATACAGGTATGAGTTTCAAGAAATTTTTGCTGTGTATATATATATCAATCAAATCCAGTCAGTTAATAATTGTTTTAGGGCCTGCTTTGGGTGGATAGTATGGTATGATAGATGCTGAAGTAGAATATAAAGGATATGATTCTATTGTGTAATAACTTACAGCTTTTACTGTGTAGCAAAAATTCCTGAGTAGCACTTTGTGGAAGACATAAAATAAGTAATAATCCTATAATTGGCTATTTTAAGTATGTTTTCTTTAAGCTGAAAGTTTTTCTTTATATTTTGAGGGTGAAATTTTATTTCAGTGTCTTATTAGAAACTAAAAAGTAAGAATTGCTTTGAAGTCAAATTGTAAAGGACATTTGCTGTTAGGTAAGACATAATAGTAAAAAATAAGGTAGCATAAGGAAACAATTTCTTCATGATTAACTAATAAAGATTTTTAATACAAAATCCTAAAGTATCATTTTCTAATACAGGTATCGTATCTATTTGATTACTATCTGAATTGTCACTTAGAATATTGCTCAGTGAGCAGTATAGATATATATTAATAATTGCTAAAAGTATTTATATATATATTAAATTGATATTTTTTGTAAGTTTTACTGAATAATTGTTAATATAATTGCTGAGTGGCTTAGCAAAGATAGGCAGTCTAAAGCTTCAGAATTCTAAAACTGATTGATTTTATCTGTAAAATAAAGCAAAATTCTAATAGAAAGGACTTGGTTTAAGTGTTGAACCTCTCTGAAAATAAGATATTCTTTTTATGATGGAGATTCCGCTTGTGATTGCCTCATTTTCTTTGCTTCCTACTGAAGAAGCTCTTAGTGCACTTGCAAAGAGCATAAGGAGTCATGTCAGAGGTCAGGTATTTGAGTCCATTTTCCCACAGCCGCCTGGTGTGAGTGATCTTTTACTGTGTTTTTAAAAAAATGGGCAAGGATTAAAGAGGATTAGAAAGAATATTACCCTTCTGAATATAGGTCCAAGGCACTAAGGGTAGAGAACCCAGCCAGGCAGCAAATGGGCTTTGCTTGACCAGGACACAACCTCTGCTGCATTCCTTTAAGAAACTGAATGGGAAATGTTAAGTCCCCAAACTGGATTAGTAAATAATCTCATAGCTTGTGACATCTGCTAAAATAAATTGATGAGCAGACTGCATTCTTACACTTTGAGGAGAGAGCCGGAGACATCAAAACTAAGAGTAATTATTCTTTTATCTTTTTGCTTTTTAATTTCAGCTTTATTGGGTTATAGGAATAAAGAGTAATTAAAGATAAGCACTAAGCCCAGTAAGTGTTGGAAAGGCACATTCCATAAACAAAAAGGAAAAATTACTTTATATGTATTAATGCCATGAGTCCATATGTACTGATTAATAATCTAAGTCTTCAAATTTGAAAGCACTACAAAGTTTTATTTTTATAATTCTTCCTGTTTGTAGTAGTGTTACAAATTATTTCACAAATTCAACTGTTGAATTTATGTTGTTTATCTCATTATTGAAATGTAAGGATATATCTTTAAAGACACCTTTGGAATGTCTCTCTTTTTATATTTTATAATAGACATTAATGTGGTTTGCACCATATGACACATAATTTGGTATCAAATTATTGAGACCCAAAAAGGTGGTTTCAAACCTATTCTAGTAGGGGAGGTGTACTCTGGCCTCAGTTTTTAGAAGTAGTAGTTAACCTGAGGAGGTATACTGTGGTCTCAGTCATTGGAGGAAGTAGCTACCTAACTATTTTTAAAAGGTTTTTAAGTTGACTACTTTAATAATAAAGATGGTGTACAAGTTGGCTTCCCTAGTAGCTCAGTCAGTAAAGGATCTGCCTGCAATGCAAGAGAGCAGGGTTCGATCCCTTGGATGGGAATATCCACTGGAGAAGGAAATGGCAACCCATTCCAGTATTCTTGCTCAGAAAATCCTATGGACAGAGGAACCTGGAGTTGCAGTCCATGGGGTTACAAGAATTGGACATGACTTAGCAACTAAAGCACCACTGTGCGTGTGTGCTAAGTTCTTTCAGTCATGTCCAATTCTTTGTGATCCTATGGACTGTAGCCCACTAGGCTCCTCTGTCCTTGGGATTCTCCAGGCAAGAATACTGGAGTCGGTTGCCATGCCCTTCTCTAGGGGGATCTTCCCGACCCAGGGATTGAACCCGCACTAGAGCCACCTGGGAAGACACCCGCCACAAGTAGTTAATTTTGCATCTTTCTTCATGTAATTAGTATATTTGGCTAGTGCAGTAATTGTGATTATGCTGCTTTTGATATGGATTGTAATATTAAGGGAAGCATTGCTTCAAGAGTTTAAGATAGAATTTCATTTCATATGTGAATAAAAATTGATAGGTTATAACTTTAACAGGCAAGCTCACTTACTTAAATACATCTTGTATTATGCTCTTTAGGCTCAAGAATTCAAGTTGGCTCTATACAATGAATATGTCTTCCTATTCTTCTCCCCACCACACCTCTCAATCTGCTGTCTACTTTCCACCACTTCCACAAAGCAAAAGTGAAATTTGCTCAGTTGAGTCCAACTCTGTACAGTCTATGGAATTCTCCAGGCCAGAGTACTGGAGTGGGTAGCCTTTCCTTTCTCCAGGGGATCTTCCAAACCCAGGGATCAAACCCAAGTCTCCCACATTGCAGACGGATTCTTTATCAGCTGAGTCACCAGGGAAGCCCATCAGTGGTTTAAAACATAATTAATGCCTCTTAAACATAGTATTACCATATTACATAGCAATTCCACTCCTAGTAACCCAAGAGAGATGAAAACCTTTGTTCACATAAAAATCCATACGTAATGGTTCAGTTCAGTTCAGTTGCTCAGTCGTGTCTGACTTTGCGACCCCATGAACCAACTGTAGCACGCCAGGCCTCCCTGTCCATCACCAACTCCCAGAGTCCACCCAGACCCCTGTCCATTGAGTTGATAATGCCATTCAACCATCTTATCCTCTGTCGTCCCCTTCTCCCCTCAGTCTTTCCCAGCATGAGGGTTTTTTCAAATGAGTCAGCTCTTTGCATCAGGTGGCCAAAGTATTGGAGTTTCAGCTTCAACATCAGTCCTTCCAATGCACACTCAGGACTGATCTCCTTTAGGATGGACTGGTTGGATCTTCTTATGGTCCAAGGGACTCTCAAGAGTCTTCTCCAGCTCTGCAGCTCATAAGCATCAATTCTTTGGCATTCAGCTTTCTTTACAGTCCAACTCTCACATCCATACATGACTATCGGAAAAACCATAGCCTTGACTAGACGGACCTTTGTTGACAAAGTAATGTCTCTGCTTTTTAATATGCTATCTAGGTTGGTCATAACTTTCCTTCCAAGGAGTAAGTATCTTTTAATTTCATGGCTGCAGTCACCATCTGCAGTGACTTTGGAACCCCAAAAAATAAAGTCAGCCACTGTTTCCACTGTTTCCCCATCTATTTGCCATGAAGTGATGGGGCCAGATGCCATATCTTCGTTTTCTGAATGTTGAGCTTTAAGCCAACTTTTTCACTGTCCTCTTTCCCTTTCATCAAGAGGCTCTTTAGTTCTTCTTCACTTTCTGCCTTAAGGGTGGTGTCATCTGCATATCTGAGGTTATTGATGTTTCTCCCAGCAATCTTGATTCCAGTTTGTGCTTCCTCCAGCCCAGCATTTCTCATGATGTCCTCTGCATATAAGTTAAATAAGCAGGGTGACAATATACAGCCTTGACGTACTCCTTTTCCTATCTGGAACCAGTCTGTTGTTCCATGTCCAGTTCTAACTGTTGCTTCCTGACCTGCATACAGATTTCTCAAAAGGCAAGTTAGGTGGTCTGGTATGCCCATCTCTTTCAAAATTTTCCACAGTTTGTGGTGATTCACACAGTCAAAGGCTTTGGCATAGTCAGTAAAGCAGAAATAGATGTTTTTTTGGAACTCTCTTGCTTTTTCGATCATCCTGCAGATGTTGGCAATTTGATCTCTGGTTCCTCAGCCTTTTCTAAAACCAGCTTGAACATCTAAAAGTTCATGGTTCACATATCACTGAAGACTGGATTGAAGAATTTTGAGCATTACTTTACTAGTGTGTGAGATGAGTGCAATTGTGTGGTAGTTTGAGCATTCTTTGGCATTGCCTTTCTTTGGGATTGGAATGAAAACTGACCTTTTCCAATCCTGTGGCCACTGCTGAGTTTTCCAAATTTGCTGACATATTGAGTGTAGCACTTTCACGGCATCAGTGTTTATTGCAGTACTATTCACAATAGCCAAAAGGTGAAAACCAGATATCCACCAAATGATGAATGAACAAACAAATGTGGTCTATCCATATAATGGAATATTATTTATATTATACAATGGAATATTATTTTGTATAATATTATTCCACAAAAGTAATGGTATCCTGATACATGTTACAACATGGATATATGCTTAGTGAATTGAACCAGTCGCAAAAGACCATATATTAAATGATTCTGTTTGTATCAAATATCTGGAATGGCAAATCTATAGAGACAGAAAGAATGTTAGTGGTTGCTTAGAGCTGAGGGTGATTGGGAGTGGAAAGGATGATAACTAAAGAGTATGGTGTTTCATTTTTTAAAAATTTATTTTATTGGAATATAGTTAATTTACATTGTTGTGTTAATTTACACTGTAGAGCACAGTGATTTCGTTATACATATATATACATTCTTCTTCATATTTATTTCCATTATGATTTATCACAGGATATTAAATGTATTTCCTTGTGCTAAATGGAGCTTTGTTGTTTATCCATTCTCTCTATAATTGCTTGCATCTGCTGATCTCAAACTCCGAATTCATCCCTCTCCCACCTCCCTTCCCCTGGCTTCTATAAGTCTGTTCTCTGTGTCTGTGAGTCTGTTTCTGTTTCATAAAAGTTCATTTGTATCATATTTTAGATTCCACTTATAAGTGATATCATATGATATTTGTCTCTCTAACTTAGTTCACTAAGAATGATCATCTCTAGGTCCATCCATGTTGCTACATTATTTCATTCTTTCTTGTGGCTGAGTAGTATTCCATTATATATATGTACATATATATATTTTATATATATACACAACATCTTTATCCATTTATCTGTCAGTGGACATTTAGATTGACTATTGTACATATTGCCACAATGAACACTGAGGTGTATGAATCTTTTCAAATTATAGTTTACTCCAGATATATGCCCAGGAGTGAGATTGCTGGATCATATAGTAACTCTATCTTTAGTTTTTTGAGGAACCTCCTACTGTTTTTTGTAGTGGCCATACTAATATACATTTGGGTTTCCTTTTGAAGTGATGAAAATATTCTGAAATTGTGGCAATGGTTGCACATATCTGTGAGTATACTAAAAACTATTGAATTGTGTACTTTAAATGGGTAAACTGTAAAGTATGTAAACTATATCTCAATAAAGCTGTTATTTTTAAAAGCTAAATTAAAAAGTAATACCTCCTATCCGTATCTATACCTATAGTAAAGCACATAGTCTGATTATAATTAACTTAAGGAATCTGTCTATCTTGGGAATTCCCTGGTGGTCCGTTGGTTGGGAATCTGTGCTTTCAACTGCCAAGGGCCCAGATTTGATCCTAGGTTGGGGAACAAAGATCCTAAAAGCTGTGTAGCATGGCCCCTCCCCTCCAAAAAAATCTGTCTTTCTCATTACATTAGGAAGCTCCGGAGAATAGTGTCTTGGCATTCCCTAACAAGTATAGTGCTTTGCACTATGTTTAAGAAGTTCACACACACACACACACACACACACTCACACACGTTGTTCCAAAATTGTGTTTTATAATTTTTTGGAAAAATAAATAATTTTCTCACACATTACTTCTTCAGCTTAGTTTCCATTTTGTATTTAAAGTTTCACATAAGTCATTTATTACCTTATTTTTACATTTAGGCATATTCTAATCTTTGGGATTTGCATATATACAAACATTTCATACACTTTATTGGTAAGAACTTCTTGTCATTTCAACTAGCTTAATGTTTGTTTTTTAAATCAAGTTAACTTTATGAAATTTGAATCTACACTTTTGTGGATGTTTGAATTTAACATAATTTTTCTATTTTTGTGTGTGGTGTGTCTTTGTGTGTATGTTATTTTTCTAGTATTTACTAGAGATGAAAAGTCTCATTTTACCTCCAGAACACATTCTGAAACGGGGTGATAGTGAAGCAATTGCCTATGCTTTCTTTCATCTTCAGCACTGGAAGAGAATAGAAGGTGCTCTTAATCTGTTACAGTGCACGTGGGAAGGCAGTAAGTTTTCTTTTCCAAATGCAACGCTAATCTTTCGGACTATTCATTGCATTCACGGGCAGTCTTTTTTTAATGAGATTGTCTGGGTTTCCTTAAGGATTTATTGTTCAGGTTGGTTTGAAAGTGAACTCCTTGGTGCTTATTGGTAGAAGAAATGTATAATGTACTTATATTAAAACCACATTTAGGAAAAGCAGAATGAAAAACTGGGTACTTTGCTGTATGTTCACTTGAATTAAATATAAGGAAAGAAAATGAAAATTTATATCCCTTTATTTTTTAATGTGGCTAGCTATTCTAATATTTTTTAAATTGGACTTTTTTGGTTTTGTTTTGAGATGTGTACAATATGAAACTTTTTTCCATTACTGAAATCAACTTCATTCTTTAAAAAATTAAAAAAATATATTTATTTTTAAAAATTTATATGATGACTGTGCCAGGTCTTAGTTATGGCATGTAGGATCTAGTTCCCTGACCAGGGATTGAACCCATGCCCCCTGCGTTGAGAGCTTTGAGTCTTAGCTAATGAACCAGCAGGGAAATCACCCCCAAATTTTTTAATTGTGGTAAAATATATATAACATAAAAGCATTTTAAACATTTAAAATACTCAGTTCTGTGAAATACATGTATGTTGTTGTGCAACTGTCACCACCATCCAGCCGAGTTTTCTCATCACCCCAAACTGAAATTCTGTGCCACCTGAAATGTAACTCCTCATTCTTTTCTCCTTCCTAGTCCCCTGGTAACCATTCTGTTTTTTGTCTCTATGAGTTTGACTACTCTAGATACCTTATATAAGTGAAATCATACATTTGTCCTTCTATATGTGGCTTATTTCATTTACCATATTGTTGAAGTATTTGTAAGAGTTTTATTCTTTTTAAGGATGAATAATATTCCATTGTAAGTGTATACAAAATTTTGTTTATCCATTCATCCATCAGTGGATCCATCTTGGGCTGTTTCTACCTTTTGGCTATTGTGGATAATGCTGCTATGTACATGGGTGCATAAATACCTGTTCAAGTTCTTGCTTTCAATTCTTTTGGGTGTACTTCTAGAAGTGGAATTACTAGGTCATATAATTTTGTGTTTAATTGTTTGAGGAACCACCATACTATTTTCTATAGCAGCTGAACCATTTTACATTCCACTTGCAATGCACAGGGGTTTCACTTTCTTTATATCCTTGCCAATACTTGTTATTTTCTGGTTTTTGGTAATAGCACCCTAATGGGTATGAAATAGTACCTCATTTTGATTTGCATTTCCCTCATAATTAATAATGTTGAACATATTTTAATGTGTTAATTGGCCATTTGTGTATTTCTTTGGAAAATTGGATTATTTTCCACTAACTACCAGATCTCTCATTTGTAACTTCTTAAAATTAGCTATAGATGAAAATTCAAATATAAATTCAGTGCACATTCTAAATAACAACTAAAACTTGTTAACCTCCTCAGTTCTCAAACATTGTGCTGAGGCACTTTTGGATATTATAGTAAATTCACAAGAGTGCCATGAAATTTTAAATTTTTCATAGAAACGCAGCAATACACCATTCAAACTGTAGCTCTAGATAGTTAAAGGTTTCAACAGCATTCTCTGTTTTCTTTCAGTGTTGTCATAGCTTTGCAAAGCAGGGTTTTTGTTAGTTGCTATGATTAAAGAAGTACCGCACAAAACTCAGTGTGGAACAGGAAATGAGGATGGTATTATCCAAAGTGATGCTGAGGTTTGAGAAATTATGTGGTGTCCAACAGGCTCATATATCCCGTTAGGGAAAAATGATGGTTATTTAAAAATGAAATAACTTTTTCCTTTAATTTATGTGTATTTTTTTCAACTTGCTGCTAAAGACTTTTGAAATTGATCAGATCCACTACTTAATAAGTGTAATTGTTAAATACGTCTTACAGCATAGGGGCATCATGGGAAATTACTAAGACATGAAGGGCACCACGTGTCCTTGAATCAAGAAAATTTGGGAACCTCTGTATTAACTTTTGCTGAGCATTAGGCACTGTGCTTGATACTGACAATATACAGATTAATGAAAGCCAAACTACTAAAACTGAGGAGCTCGATGTTTTTGGGTACTTAGATTTTCTTTTGCTTTTTCTCCAATAGTTTGCAAGCTTCCCAAAACTACATAGTCTATCTTATTCACTTTGTATGTGTCATCAATGCCTAGCCTGCTTGGCACATAGGAGGTTCTCCATAAGTATATGATTGAGTCTGTGTTTCATGAGTAATCATCTTAATGAATGATTTCCTAGTGTCATTGATTTAATTTGCTCTGTGACTTTGGAAAAATCACTGTATTTTATTGTAGCAAAACAAAAATCCGTATTTTGACAAAAGTTCATAGATGCAAGGACTAAAGGAAAAACAAAAACCTTATGATTTTGATAGTTGAGAAGATCAATAAAAATTTCTTCTGTAAGAAGTCTGTAGGAACAGATGATAATCTAGATAAAGGATGTGTAAACTTTTTCTATAAAGGACCAGTTGGTAAATATTTAGTCTTTGTGGGCCTTAATCTCTGTCACAATTACCCAACTCTTACAGCATGAAAGCACCCTTTTGTAATATATAAATGAGGAGACATGGCTATATTCTAATATAATTTTATTTACAAAAACAGATAGTGGTCCAGGTCTGACCAAAGGTGACCCCTTTAGATATTTAATTTAGGTACTTTGGTGACTCCTCATCTAAATTAAGCTCTGCTTACAGAAAACTTTGGTAACAGCTCAAATATGAAGTTAGGATCCATTGAAAACTCTTAGGTTGACAGAAGTTATGACTACATCAGTTGTGTGATTTCCCTAAGAAGTGGAATTCACATGTGGAGAGTTAAGTATTTTGTGTTTGTAATGAGGAGACTGAGGCAAGAAGGACACAGCCAGTCTTATCTTCACTACTCCGTTTAGTTTTATTTTAGTTAGAACATTCACTATTCTCTAAATTTTATTCTTCTTATTTGTTCCTCTACATATTTTGTTTCTTTCATGTAAAATCCGTCTCTAAAAAAGAGTATAAAATGCTATGTGGGGGACTTCCCTGGTGGTCCAATGTTTAAGACTCCATGTTCCCAATGCCAGGGGCTCAGGTTCCACCTATAGTCCAGGAACTAGGTTTCACATGCCGCAAAAAAAAAAAAGAAAGATCCCCCATGCTGCCTTGAAGATTGAAGATCCCGTATGCTGTGACTAAGACTGGGCACAACTGAACAAATTTTTTTTTAATAAATTTTAAAACTGCTGTGAGACATTTTAGTAAAAATACATCTCCAAAATAGCTTTGATTGTAGTAGATGATGAAAGTGAGATTGAATTGCATGTCAACAAATGTATATTTTTTTCCCTCAGCTTTTAGAATGATTCCATACCCATTAGAGAAAGGCCATCTATTTTATCCTTATCCCAGCTGCACAGAGACTGCTGATAGAGAGCTATTACCTCGTAAGTAAATATTCAGGTTTTTCTAAACTTAAAATTAATTGTGAGATTATTTTCCATAGTATTCTCTCATTTTAAAAGTACCTCTGGTTGGAGTTCACGATACTACTTAAATACTATTTTAGCCAGTTCTTGGATATAGTTGCATAATTTAGTTCATTTTTTATATTTTTGTGGTAAAACTTTGTACTTGGTGCAATGAAGGACACACAGGTGAAAGTCTTTGTTTTTCTTTTCTTACAAGCCGTTATCTTAAAGAAGAAATAATACCAATCCTTCACAAACTTTTCAGAAAATGAAGAAGGAGCACTCTCCAGCTCATTCTATGAGACCAGCATTACCCTGACAACACAGTCAGACAAAACATTACAGGAAAGCTATAGAATATCTCTCATGAACATAGACACAAATATCTTCAACAAAATGTTAGCAAACTGAATCCACCAACATGTAAAAAGGATTATGCTCCATGGCCAATTGGGATTTACCTCACAAATGCCAGGTTGCTTTAACATCTGAAAATGTAATAGAATAAAGGACAATAGATGGAGAATAGCATTTGACAAAAATCCTATACCCATTCATGATAAAAATTCCGAACAAACTGGGAATAAAAGGGAACTTCCTCTAAAGAGCATCTATGAAAAACCCACAGCTAATATCATACTTGTGGTGAAAGACTAAATGCTTTCCCCCTAAGATCAGGAACAAAACAAGGATGTCTGCTCTCTTCTCTTCAGCATTATACTGAAAGTTCTAGTTAATGCCATCAAGCAAGAAAAAGAAATAAAAGACATTCATGTTTGAAAGAAAGAAGTAAAACTGTTTTTATTCACAGATGACATAATCTTCATGAATTCCATAAAAATACTGTTAGAACTAATAAACTAGTTCAGCAAGGTTGCAGGATATTTTATATATATATATATATCTCAGTCATATATTTATATACCAGCAATGAATAATCCAAAATGAAAGCTAGAAAACAGACCCAATGAGAGTAGCATCAAAAAGAACAAACGATTTAGGAATAAATTAAAAGAAATATGAGATTTAAAAAATCCACTAAATACTGCTTAGAAGAATTAAAGAAAATCTAAATAAATAGAGAAATAGTCCATGTTTATGGATTGGAAGCCCCAATATTATTTTTATGACAGTTCTCTTCTAATTGATCTATTAATTCAATACAATTCTTACAAATTGATAAGCTGATCCCAAAATGTATATGGCATGTTAAAGGACCCAGAACAGTCAAAATAATCTTTACAAAGTAGAGTGAAATTGGAGGGACTGTACTTCCCAATTAAAAAAAAAAACAGTCAAAGAGTCAAGAGGAGAACCAGAAATACATAGGGTTATGATTGCTGAAAGTGTTTTTGTCTAGTTCCTGCTTTTAGGAAGCTAAATTTTGAAAGAATAGTCTGTGCTTTTTGTCTCAGCTGCCTTATCATCCACTCACTCTTTTTCTCTATGAGCTGGTAAATTTCTGTTTAATTATCCTTTTTATAATTTAACTGATATGTAAGGATGCTGACAGTTATAAACACTAGTTTCCTCTTATAATATAAATCTATACTGCAGTTTTTACAATTCTGGGTCCATTAGAACTAAAGTCTAGGAAGGAAAGTTGCAGTTTTACAGCCATCAGACTTAAGAGCTGAAAACTTCAAACAGATAAAAACTTAGGAGAGCATATGGAAGTTGAGTATGCTGATATTTTTCTCCCACAATTTTTATTTTTGAGTATGTTGCACATGTGACATGTCAACCATACACACACATCCATGTATGTGTTATATGCTTAACTATTTTATTATGTAATCTATTTAATATATACATACATAGCCTTTATACTTTATATCTCTACATACGTGGGGTTAAGATATGTTTGTAAGTTATATATAATATGTATATTATTAAATATATGTTTTATAAGTAGTAAATATTGTAAGCACTCTTTGGGTATAAGACAGCCACTTCAATTAGCTTAAAAGTAAAGAGAATTTGTTGGAAGAAGCCTGAGTTATCTTAGAGAATACAAAGGCAACAATTATAGTTGCATCTTGGAAGAGACCAGAACCAGAAGTCTGTCAGGATTTCCACGAGTCAGTTTTCTGTGTATCTCCGTCTCTGTCTGCCTTTTTCAGTTTCTCCTAGTCTCACTTTCCTTTTAAATTCCCCAACTCCATCTTTTCATTGTATGAGCTTTCATTTCTGCTTCTCTTAGTGTATCTGCTTCATTTTTATCTTTCTCTTTGTAGTTTGGCTCTCCCTTTCTTAGATACTCATGTAGCCAGAATTGATACCCTGGTGCAGCTTTGAATTTACATGTCATCAATTCAGGAGGATAATATAGAATGAAGAATATCTCAATCCTGCTTCTAAAACTTCTGGGAGAGTAAATCAGATTTACCCAGGTGTTCATCCCTAATCCAATCTGCTATGGCCTAGTGAGTGACAGGATCAGGTCGTGTAAACAAAATTACCAAAATATCACTTTCCCTCTACATCACAAAATTGATTTAGGGGCATTATTTTCTAAGACTGAAGGAGATCACTAAGGGAAACTGTATAGAGTGTGAGATGTAAATTAAGGGTGAACCATGATGTAAATTTCTAAGGAATGGGTGGCTGATAAGGAGTCAGAAGATTCAGTGAAGGAGTAGTCTGAGACAGGACAAGAACCAGAACTAGATATCCTAGAAACTAAAAGGAGAAAAAAAATTCCAAGTGAAAAGGAGTATCCAAGATATTAAGTAAGGTAATTGCTGAGAAGAATCCATTGACTTTGGCAATTAGAAGGTCATTAGTGTTAGAAATACTTTCTTTCCTCAGAAGAGGGTGGTGATAGTAGGTGTTGTTTTTCTATTTTAATGGGAACAAGGATATTTAAGGCAAAGGAATGAATCTTTAATTGTGGAACATCAATATGCAAGAGTGTATTACATTAGGCTAATACATTTAACCAAAAATAATGCCTCCCAAATCATTACAGAGGTTGCCTGATAATATAAGGCAAGCTTTCATAGTAATGTAAATAAAATCATCAAATTATTATTTTGTATTGTCAGAGCCATAGGCTATAAGAACAGAGAGTTTGTGTTTTGGCAGGACTTTGTTATTTCTAGGAGTCTACTCATTTATAAATTTTAGGAGCTATGAGAGGAGGGATGTTCTGGGTGGGGGTTTAGTTTGATTATATTTATATTCTTAGAGTATTTTTTCTGCCTTTATGGTAAAATGAACAAATTTTTATTAATATGGCGCTTTAATACCCAAGAGTACTGAAGGTTTTTTGCTTTCGATTCTCCTTCAACTTTGATATGACTTAAGGCATTCTGGAATTTGCTTATGAACCTCATAAGTTCAGACTTGAACTATTCCCTTAGTTCACAAAGCTGTGTAGTTGTCTTTTATGCCTCCTGATAAATTTTTCTCTATAAGTCAGCGATGAAATTTGAACTTTACTTCTAAGGGAGTGTTGCTGTACTAGTCATCCATTATTTTGATATATTAGCCAAACATTGACTGACAAATGAATCTACAGAAAGCAATCCAAAAAGAAACAATTGGATCTCTCCTACAGTATAAAAATTTAATATTTTAGAAAATTATCCTATTAAAGCTATACAGTTTTCTACCTCATAAAGTAGGAATAATACTATTTCCTAGGATTATTGAAAAAATAATATAAATAAAAGCACTTTGCAAACAAAAGCAACTATAGTAACATTGGCATGTATAAGTATTTGTTCCCTATCTTTGCAAATACCGTTTTTTTTGTTTTTTTTTTTATCTTTTGGTTTGCTAGAAGAAGTTGGCCTCTCATGGCTGAGGGACAGAGCAAAGGGGACTGATTTTTTGGGGGGTGCTGAAAGCACAATGTTGTTCACAGCTTCTAATGTTTCTAACTTAAAAATATCTTCAGATTTGGTGTGCTTTTACTTTAAACACGACACAAGGCTCTGGAAATTTTCTGCATTTTTAATGAGTTTGCTTTTTGGTATGTACTTTCTGAAGATAGTATATAACACATAAAAAATATCCTGGCTACTGAAGGAAACTTAGGTGTAATCTTCTCTGTGAATCATTATGTTTTAAAACATTAAATTTATAGCTGACCTTGATTCAGCACTGAATTAGTCATTCCTTACTTATGCAGGATATTACATCAGGAATTCCTAGGTCTGTGTCCAACCCTGTGAGCAGCCAACTGAAGTCCCAGAATAGCTCTCAGTTTAACAGACATTTATTGAGTACCTACTGTGTACCAATCATTGTAATAGGCTCCTGTCATCATTGTTATACAAGTATTTTCACATTTCAAATAAGATAAAAATACTTGAATACTATTGGTAATGAAATATCTAATCATTAGAAAAAGAATACCTGAGTAAATGTGTAAATGTAAAAATAAGACAATAGACTCCATTTATGTTCAGAATCTAGGACTCTGATGTTCTGGTTAGATTTCTACAGTGCTCAATGAAATGCCACATATAGGACACTTACTAATAAGTGGGTAAAATTATTAACTGATTGTTCTAGGAAATCTCCAACCACATGTTTCTTGATCTCTGTACTCATGTCTGAGCTCCCAAAGATCAAAAACTAAAACAACACCTTGATAAAGTGCTTACAGTGTTCATCATAACAATTCCATGGCAACTGCTAGAGGGTTTAGCAGCTTATTCAAGATCACACAGCTAATAAGTGACAAAGCTCTTTTTCTTTTCTTTTTTTTTTAATTTTCTTTACTTTATTGTGTTGGTTTTGCAATAAGTGACAAAGCTCTTTTTCAAAATCACCTCAGCATGACTACAATTACTGCTCTTTCCCGCAGTGCCATCCTTTTCCCAGTTCCCAACAGTCATGTAACTATGTATTTGTGCTGTTGATGGTATAAATAATGGATAATTTCTTTCTACCTTGCTTGACCAGAGACTTCTTGTTCTTTTTTTTTTTAATTTTTCCTTTTTAGTTTTTAGAAATGGATTTCACTTGAAAATATTAAAACTGGCTTACACTGTATTCTGAAATAAAATCCATTTCTATCTTTTCTCTCTTGCAGCGTTTCATCATGTTTCTGTTTACCCAAAGAAAGAGATTCCTTTTTTCATCCATTTCACAGCAGGACTATGTTCTTCTACAGCAATGATAGCTTTTCTTACACACCAGTTTCCTGAAATCATGGGTGTTTTTGTTAAAGCTGTAAGTATGATCTCAAGGACTTGTGTAGAATATTTGTAAAACACACAAGAAACCATCACAAGAAACCATCTCTGATCTGTTTGTGCTAAACCAATTGAGCAGTGGAAGATATTTGTTATAAAGTAAATTACAGGAATTGATTTGTAAAGTTGCTGCCATAAATATGTCAAACATAAGTTTTTGGTAATTTGAGCTATATTTTTGTTGCTTAGAAGTTTTGAAAATACAATGTCATAAATTATAAAGCTGGTCTTTGTAGATCACTTTGGTGGTAAACATAACCCTTGTTACTAGTTAAAGAATAATCCAGCCCTTTTAAATGCATTTTCTTTGGCATTAAAAAAATTTTTTTTCTTGTTTTGTACAAAAACCTTTTGGTTTTTCCATTTAAATAAAATCATTAGTTCTAAGGATTTGCTGAATGTTATATTTAAGAGTGCAGCTAGGATAGGGAATAAGTAGGTAAGATAGGACAGTTGAGACATTTGTCCTGGGTTCAGAATGTGCCCCTTCACTCAAAAGTCCTCCTTGTTATTATATCTGCATATTCTTATTGATCTTCCCAACCTTGGGTGTAGAACCATCTACAGACCTTTATTTTCATTTTTACCCTTTGGTTTTGAACCGCTTCCCCATTTTCTGACCCAGGTCCAGAAAGTACTTGAGGACTGATTTTAAAGAGAGTATCCTGTGATTATTAACTTTTCTACATAAACCTATTAATTAATGTCATTGACTCAAAGCAAAATTACCAAAGAGAAGTCCCTTTAAGTCTCTAAGCCTAATAAAAAAGACATGTCTTGTGCATCTTTGCATTTTTACCAAGTAATGAGTTCAAACCCAAAAAGAAAATGTTAATTCATTATACTCCCAAATAGAAAAGCACTGAGAACCATATAAATATTAGCCTTTATTTGGTAATGCAGTTTCTATATTTTTCTCTATGTGCCTCCATTATAACTCCCTGTGTCCTCACACTTTCTTTTCTTGCCTTAAGAATAGTTTATTTTGTGCCTTAAAGATTAGCTGGTTTTCTTCTGGCACCAGTAGTGAGAGCACTGGTTTCTCTTTTTCCCTGAAGGTCAACTATTATAATGTGTTAAGTTGCCACTGGCTGTAGGCCTAAGAGTTTGAGACTACAGTTGATTCTGGGTCAGGCCTCAAGAAGGATGACTTTTTACTGTTGGTCAGGGAGTATAGATATTTGGGTTGGAAACTGACTCTTCTACTTTCCTGTTAGTATAAAAAGCTTACTGATCACGCCATAACTCTATTGCTTGCAGTGGTGCTGATTGGCGAGTGTGTGTGCCTCAAACTGAAATGACCTCAGTGTGTAATCTGGCATGGAAAAAAATGGACTAAACAGAGAATCCCATCCATTTAATAAATAAGCAGAAAAAAATATGCAGCTGTGTATTTGAGATCATAGAAAAGCAGTGGGAGAGATGGTCTCTCAGGGCAGTGGGAAGGAGGTAAAATAGAGAGAGGAGGGAGATCTAGAATCTGGAGTAGAGATATAGTAATCGTTAGCAGTGTCCTTCCATGAGGTACTGGCTAAAATTAACGTGGAGTGTACTCACTGTCTGCCGTACCCATCAGTGTTAGTATATAGTGTCTGCCTTGACCTAAGAGATCTCTGATGTACCAAGAGCCTTTAGGATTACAGACAAGCTCCTAGCAGTGTCTGAGAATGAATAATTATCCATTTGAAAGTTGAAGCTTCTTTTTTAGATAAAAAGTTATTAATTTACTGTGATTCTAGTTGATGAACAATAAACAGACATTTGTTTACTATCTTTTGGTATGTGTTGCTGGTATGTAGTGCTTAAAATGTGCCTGACAGCAAACTTCTACAGCCAGATTTTATCCCTATGGCCTTTACATGTACAGTTTAAATTCCTGAAAGTTAAGTATTTACTGAAAGTACCTGCAAATCAACATTCGGTATGCAGCAGTTCCAAGGGCTGTTTCCGTTTAAGAATTAATGGGAAATGAAAACAGTATAGGCATACTCCAGTTTATAAACTCAATAAACAATTACCCTAGTAGACAGACAGCAAGAGAACTAGAGGTTCACATTCTTCTTACCACTTAATATTGTGTGGTCTCTGCCCCAGGAGCATTACCATCACCCAGGGCCTTGTTAGAAGCAAGATCCTCAGAGGATTCTATATACATTTAAAACTTAAGAAGCCCTTGCTCTACTGTACCCCCAATAGAGGAATTTAGAATTCCTGTATGGTGCCACCTTATCAAGGTGGAGAAGGGACAAGATTGTAGAGTCTTTATGATTAGAAGCTCTGGAGCCAGACTGTTTTGCTTCGGATTTCAGTTGTGACACTTATTGGCTGTGCAGCCTTGGGTAAGTTGCTTAACCTTCCCCACCCCCAAGTTGTGAAAGGAGAATAGTACTACCTCTTGGATTTTTGTGAGGGCTAAATGAGATTAAACTTCATCAAGAGTTTAGAACTGTGTCTGCCCACAGTAAAAAGTAGGTGTTAGCTGTTGTTGTCATTGTCATTGTCATCATCATTGCCAAAGTGCAGCTGTCGTGAGAAACCCTACCCCCTTCATGTTTGGAAGAGCTGTGTCCTACTAATAAACCAAAAGAAATAGTAGTAGAAATGGCTGTTAGGTATCATTTAAACAATACTTTTAGTACTATACTTCTGTTACATTATGTGCACCAGAAAGTGAAGAAATGTTTCAAATTCTAGGCACTAGCAAACTGCCTTATAGAGCAGAACCCATTGGTAAGTTGCAAACTGCCTGTGTTAAAAATTTTTAGTCAAGTCAGATATTTGATAGCCAAGTATAGTATCAATAAACTATGGAAATCAATGAAGAATCTTTGAAGCATATTTATTCTATTAAGTAAGGCAAAGCGGTTTAAGAAAATTTCCTAGTTCCTTCCATTGTTGTCATTGTCTCTTCTTCATCTAATAACTTCTTGTATTATTTCACATGCTAGAGTAAATTCAGTCTGAATTTGTTAAAATGCATTTGTTTCAAAAATTGCTTTTTTGTGAAGCAAGGCACTAGAGATTAGTAATTTGTAGTAATCCTCACTCAACATCAGATTTAGATAAATGGAAGGGAATGAACTAGAATGGTTAGTGTTTTATTGCCCCTTCTTTTGCATGATATAAAGCTATGGAAAAAGATTTCATCTTCAGCACATTAGGACTTTTTCTCCTGATTTTTCTCCTGGCTAAGATGAAAACTTAGCCTGACAGTAGACATAGAGCAATGGAAAAAAAATTGCATAAATCCCTGGAGATGTGGAATGTGCTGATATCAGAGCTGATAGTCTCTTAAGGCCAGAATTCCTGAAAAAGGAAAAATCGCTTTTAAGTGGTAGGTCATTTTCTCACCTGCTTTGAAGCCTGCTGGGTTAAATATGAGAGTTCAAAGTAAGGGTAGCCAGCAAACCAATGAACTGGAATCTGATTCTGCTTATCTGAAAGGCGCTTCTTTATTTAAGAGCAGCACTGCCCTCTCCTTAGAGAACCAATCTTCATCTACTCTGACTCCTTTCATTCCGCTCTTGCAAGAAAAGCTTTCTTCTTAGTAAAGCTTGGGAGGGCGTTATTACAACAGTGAAAAGACTGAAGATGGTGTTTGGAAATTTCATTAACTTACAGATAAATTCAGGCTTGTGGCATGTGACTTTAGTGCTTTTATGTTTGAATATAGAACTCCTTAGTTGGGTTATAACTAAACGGGGCAGCATTTGCAGTGTTGGCAGATAAGATGCTATGGGTAAAGACAGAAATTTAAAAGATTTCCAGATAAATTATTTGTTTCACAAGGCAAAACTTGGTTAAAATTTGTTTCACTGAACACATATTGTAGCTGTGCTAGGGTGGGAATGGGCCCCGTTTCCACATATTTCTACTAATCTTTATGTGGGAAAATGTGGTTGGACATGCCAGTGATGAATTTCTGAGCAACTCATAATTGGCTGGCTTCACTGTAACTAGGGCCTAACAATCTGCTTGATTAATTCTTTAAGGACTACATTAGCCAAGTTGCATGATTTCCAAAGATATAGAAGGTCAGATGTTACACTAACAAAAGACCTCTCTACAGAATGTCTCACTGGGATTTCTTCAGTTCCTTCCCCAAAATAATTAACATTTCTCTCCCTAAATTACATTTTAAAAATTAATAAGCAGATATAAATGCCAAGTGTCTTTAACTGAATAGTAATGAGAACTTTTGAGAAGGTTTGTCCATTATTATAATTTTTTCCAGGACAAAGATTGTCTTTATAACTAGGGGAGTTGATAGACCATTTTAACCATGTATTGATATATATCAGTTTAAAGGTTCCTAATTTTCTGTCGTCATAACCAGTGACATGAAATCTGTCTACAGGTGAAAGGTTTTTTAATATTCTTCATCTGACTTCACTAAAACTCTTAATTAAGAGAGTTGCATTCTAAATACCTAGGGCCCCATTCAGAAATTAAACTGAAATTAAATTGTTTCTTCACTTCAAAAATGAATTATTTTCAAGAACTAATACAGCTTTAAAAACATTTTGAATTGTAACTAAGAATAAATTCCAGGAAAATACTCTTCTATAACACGCTGTTTCCACAGTAATATATCTGAGGTATTTCCCAGAGAATATCCTTATAATAAAATGAATCTTTTGTAATAGGTCAGAATTTTTTAATGTTTACATTTTTGTTCCATCGTTAGTGCTGCCAAGTTCTTTATTTGGGCAGTCTGTCATATTCCAATTTTGATTTTCTTAATTAACTGGGATATTTGTAGCAAGAGAAAAGTTGTTCCCCGCTTTTTATAAGGGTAATTTCTCATACTTCATCCTCATTGTTCTCCTCCAAAAAGAACCAGAATGAGAAATTTATGGAATTGCTAATGTTCTTCTTCATCCAAATTTTCTAAGTACTGAACTCTTCAAAGACAAAAAAGAAAGAATAAAAGCTAGGGCAACGTACTTTTTAATGCATGTCTATATCCTTTCCCCAGGATTTAATTCAGTTTTGAAGTTTGTGGAAAGCACCCTCTTTCCCTAATAACACGTGCTTAACAAGTATGAAATTCATAAAAGCTCTCCCTGAATTCATTTGGCAGAATATTTAATCATCTTCGCCCCCCTCAAAGTGAAAGCCTCAGTGCCAAAGTCTAAGTTACTCTATCACTAACTGCTGTGAATATATTTATTATTATTCATTAGCGCTTGAGACAAATGGACTGCATAGCAGGTAGAAGACTTGTTCCCGGATATTGATGTAAATCACTCATTCCAAATCTGTAACACTAGTGGTATTAGAATTCATATTAGGAAACCTGCTGATTTTTGTTTTAGAAAAGATCTTTGCAGACCCAACATAGTCCTTTAAATGGAAAGGATAATGGGATACAGAGGAAAATTAAAATCTTGAGGAATAGTTATTTTAGCTTTTTTCTTGAGTGGAATTTTGCTCCTTCCCCCACCAATCAAATTTTTAATGCTCAAAAGAAGTAAGTTAAGTACAACTAATTAATTTATTATAATTCTAAACCAGGAGTAATGTGGACTTCATTAGTTTTCTTTTTTAAAAGTTTATACTTACACTCTCATTAGTTCTTACCAGAGGCATTGGAGGACAGATTGTGATCTTCCAGTGTAATAGATGAGGAAGTTTGAGCCAATCAAGTTGAGTTCCTTGAAATCACACAACAGATAGTCCTTTAGTCACATATATATTTGGTTTCAAAAATATGTCACCTCTCAACTTATACCAAAACAAGTACAGAAGAATAAATTTCAAACCAAATATAGTAATCCTGAAGGAATTATAGACTGATGGAATGATGACAGTAAAGTGGTCTTACTAGTGTCTTCCTATAGGAGATGAATTTGGAGAAGAGTTTTAAAGAGGCCAGTATGGATTGTCAGAAAGTAGAAAGGGCCCTTAGATTGCAGAAGTGCTTACTGAAAAAGATCTAAGTAGACAAATAAACTACTTGGAAATGTTCTTTGTTGTATAAGTCTATTTGATGAAGTCTGATGTTTTAAAATAAAGAAAGCCCATTTGCTTTTTTATTTTTAAAATGGTTCACTTTAATTTCATTCCTATTCTGGTTAGTAAATCACTTAAAGTACACTGATCATTTATATCGCATACTCATACAATCATATAAAGAACTTCAGCCTTTCTAATTGTCTAAAATATGCAGTAATACTGAAGAAACAGTAGGCACTCATTTGTAGTGATTCAGAGGGAATTTAATTAACTCTTTGAAACAGTAAAAAAAAAAAGAAAAAAGGAAAAAAAAGCTTAATATAAACCAAAAGCTGTATCTTGTGTTCCAGCATCACTTTGTTTTCAAAATCAAAGGTGAAGTTTGTCAATGATTGTGCGGGGAAGTTTAACTGAACAGAATAAACTTTTGGTCTAAAATAACATAACTCATGGGGCTTTTTTGTTTTTTTGTTTTGTTTTTCTAAAGTGGGATTTTTAGGTAACAGATGTGCTTCTAGCAGTAAGTAACAATACATTGGAAACTTCAATGTGTTCCTTAATGTTGATAAGCCCTCAGTGAAAGATTAGCTATTAATGGTATTTTATCTGAATTTGAGGAAAAAATAATCTCTCTTAGTTCTCTAATTAATATTAAGATTGCCTTATGTCTGTCTGAACTGCCAGCTTCAAGAAAAGAAATTATTTGGGCTTCAGGTGATGTTCAACAAAACTAAGAGAACTGATATTCAGAGAATTCAGACCACATAATCACCCTTTAACCTCATCCTGTATGTAATTTCAAGCATTCTGGAAATGAAATGTATATGTACTATTCAAAGTGTAGAAAAGGGCTATATTCCCATTGAGCACTCTTGCATATTATAAATAGGATATGTAGAGAAAAAAGCAGTTTGGGGAAGAATTTAAGAAGGGAACATACTCTCATAGTCTTTGTTAGGCACTTGCCAGCTCTTGTTTTCATCTATTCAGCATGCTGAAGTCCCATTTTCTTTCTGATGCCAGAGTTCAAGCTTTTACTCCCAGGTAGCAGCAGCTTTACTATTAAATTTTAATCCCTCAGTGTTGTTAAACTTCTATCTAGAGTATAGCCACAAGTATTCTTGGCAGGCAAATACACTGCTGCTTTTCCTTCAGTCACAGTGAGATAGAAGAATGTTCTCTGGCTGGGGCGTGGATGAAGGCACTTTACTAATCTTATACATAATTCATCCTTGGTTGCTGGGGTATTCAAAGTTGAAACTTTGCCCTCTGATAAAATTCAGATGGATTTTTTATTTACTTGACTCTGATCCCTTTGGGATTTAGCCCTTATTGGGAGCCCAGGAATTCTAATTCAGCAAAGCTCTAGCTGTGTAGATTTTTCTTATTAATTTACTCTTGGTGTATTTTAGCTTTGTAATACTGAGTCTTAAAAAAAAAAAAATGGCACTAGAAGATGCAGTTCAGAGTCCTGGATACCCTGAAAAGATTCTTCTTTCAGTATTGGCTTATTGGATGAAAAAATTCCAGTAGAGCTTATCTTCATTTGTTTTCAAAGTTTAGTTTTTAAAGAGTCTCAGCATTTAAAAATATGTTAACTATTGCTCTTTAACATGCTATAATATGGCAATGATTATCTTGTAACATAAGTTTTTAATGTTGAATTCATTGTATTAAGATGTTACTAATAATAAATTTGTTCGTTCATTCATTCAATGAGCAGATATTTATTGGTCACCTTTATGAAATATAAAATGCAACCCATGTTCACAAGTAACTCTTAGTCTAGTGGTAGGGGTTTGAGGTAGGCAAGAGATGTATAAGACAGAGGCTGCTGCTGCAAGAGTATTAAATTAGTTCATCCTTGCAGATTCATTTGACTGGAAGTGACTGATGAGTTATTAATATTTTCACATGCCTCACATAAGATTTAGTGACCCAAAAAGTTGATCTAGACTGATAGAGGCTTTTTCCTTTTAGAAGAATTTATTTGGTTAGGATTCCTTTCAGTCAAACAAGAGTAAATAGAAAGAGGTCTCTGTCTTTATTTTATTAGTTTTCAAATATCAGACATGAAAGACTTTTGTCTTTACACCCAACTGATGAAGTTCATGTTTTTGTAAACAGTGATTTTCATTATGTTCATTTAAACAGTTTAGAATTTATTAAAAAATGAAGTGCTCCACAACTCAGGATTGAAATAAGAAATGTCACCCCTCAGATTCATATATAGTGGCTGCTGTAAAATTAAAGCCTACTATCAGTTCAATTGAGTTCAGTTCTGTCGCTCAGTCGTGTCCGACTCTTTGCGTCCCATGGACTGCAGCATGCCAAGCCTCCCTGTCCATCACCAACTCCCAGAGTTTACTCAAACTCTTGTCCATTGAGTCAGTGATGTCATCCAACCATCTCATCCTCTGTCTTCCCCTTCTCCTCCCGCCTTCAATTTTCCCAGCATCAGGGTCTTTTCAAATGAGTCAGTTGTTCGTATCAGGTGGCCAAAGTATTGGAGTTCCAGCTTCAACATCAGCCCTTCTAATGAATATTCAGGACTGATTTTCTTTAGGATGGACTGGTTGGATCTCCTTGCAGTCCAAGGGACTCTCAAGAGTCTTCTCCAACACCACAGTTCAAAAGCATCAATTCTTTGGTGCTCAGCTTTCTTTATAGTCCAACTCTCATGTCCATACATGACCACTGGAAAAACCATAGCTTTGACTAGACCTTTGTCTAGTTTGATGGACCTTTGTTTGCAAAGTCATGTCTCTGCTTTTTAATGTGCTGTCGAGGTTGCTCATAACTTTCCTTCCAAGGAGTAAGTAGCTTTTAATTTCATGGCTGCAGTCACCATCTGCAGTGATTTTGGAGCCCCCAAAAATAAAGTCAGCCACTGTTTCCACTGTTTCCCCATCTATTTCCCATGAAGTGATGGGACCAGATACCATGATCTTAGTTTTCTGAATGTTGAGCTTTAAGCCAACTTTTTCACTGTCCTCTTTCCCTTTCATCAGGGTCTCTTTAGTTCTTCTTCACTTATCTGGCATAAGGGTGGTGTCATCTGCTTATCTGAGGTTACTGATATTTCTCCTAGCAATCTTGATTCCAGCTTGTGCTTCATCCAGTCTGGCATTTTTCATGATGTACTCTACATATAAGTTAAATAAGCAGGGTGACAATATACAGCCTTGATGTACTCCTTTCCCAATTTGGAACTAGTGTGTTGTTCCATGTCCAGTTCTAACTGTTGCTCCCTGATCTACATACAGATTTATGAAGAGGTAGGTCAAGTTGTCTGGTATTCCCATCTCTTTCAGAATTTTCCAGTTTGTGGTGATCTACACAGTCAAAAGACTTTGGCATAGTTAATAAAGCAGAAATAGATGTTTTTTTGGAACTCTCGTTTTTTTGATGATCCAGCGGATGTTGGCAATTTGATCTCTGGTTCCTCTGCCTTTTCTAAAACCAGCTTGAACATCTGGAAATTCACGGTTCACATAGTGTTGAAAGCCTGCCATACTCATTAATTTTTATCTTTGTTTTCTATATCCTCTCATTCCTAATAATGACAGATTAATAAGGGGTAAGGACCAACCTGGTTTAGAAAATGAAACAGTATGATGCCATTGTGAAACAGAATGGGACAGTGAAGAGTCAGGACTAGAATTATGTGCCTCTGTGGACATGTGAGAAAGAAGGGGAAAGAACCACTCAGAATTTCCCAGAGCCCACTATTCATGTCAAAGCTGCACCCAGCAGTGACTGATTCTCGAAATATATCCAGTTAATTGAGAAAAATAAAAGGATATTGGGTTAAGGTACTAAAATAAGCTACCTTTTCCCTCTCTTCCAAGCTAAATTTTGCTGACCAATTCTGAATCCTGGACAATTCTACTTTTTAATAAGGAGAACTGTCAAGATTTTCTAAGCAACTGAAAAAAGATTTCCTGTCTTTATTGGGTTCAGTCAGTATATGTACTAATTGGATAATTGGAGATATAACCCTGGAATACATATTAAAATATTTTTAAAAACAGGCACAGAACCTCTTCTTGGGGAATTTATACTGTTAGTCATGTAATCATTAGATGTGGTAAAATGATGACAGTCTTTTGAGTAAAAGAGGAGGCCTAAGGTTGTATTAGATGGTCGGGGAGCATACTGACTTAATTCAGTGAGGCAGCAGGAGAAAGTGGAATGATTTGAACAGACTTACAGGCCAGCTTTGGAGTTTTCTTGTAATTGTTACTTCTCTAGTAATTTATCTGAGTTTGCTTTATCTGCTGGAATAAGTAGAAATTATTATTCTTTGAGTAGGTGAACAAAATGTACACCTCCAAATAATGAGTTAAATGCCTCATGGCATTTTCCAATTCAGAAGTCTGATTTGTAACCTGCTGGTAAGAGATGTATTCATCTTTCTGGGTTGTAAGGAGCCCACTCTATCCATTCATTTGTGTTCCCATTTATAGTAGGCTGTGTCTGCTAACATTAGGTCTCTAGAGAAAGACTTAAGGAGACTTAAGGCCCCCTGAATTCCTATGGACTACCTCCTACTCCAATAGGACTTCAACAAACATAATGAACACTTAAAAAAAACTTTTATCTTTTTCATAGTATTGAGAGTAATAATATCTCATTTGGTCTCAAGTTCCATACTGAATTTTTTTTTTTTTAAACATTGCTTTTGAGCAGTAACTTTTCCCTGGTTGCTTAGCCAGTCATACAAGTTGAGACTTCTGTTTCTACCCCTGTTTTATAATAGCTGTTATGGGAGAACAGATGAAAAATAATAAGTTAGATATTTTATGAGTATTGAAATCCCTTCCATTCAGAAATGTAAATAAAATAACCAGCATGAGCAATCAGCTTATGTCAGATTCCATGGGTTTATGTTACATAGGGAAATTATAGTGCAACCTGAAACACGCTTCTTAATGAATTCATAGTGGTGTCACAGTTGAATGTAAACCCTTAAGCTTTTATATTGTGCAGAATTTCAGAAATCACCTTTTATAAACTGTTTAGGGGAGGAGGAAAAAACTAAGATGATACCAACAAATACTATCACTGTTAAGTGGTTGCTTCTCTTCCAGCACTAAATTGTGCCAGTTAAGTGAAGCAGAAACTTAATATATTGCTCACCTTTTGGCTTATTCAGTGTTTATAAATATATATATATATATACATATACACACAAATGTATATATGTATACACACACACATTTCAATATTCTGTTTTTGAAAGTGGCACCAGAAATGTGCTATGGAAGAACAGGGTTGCTCTTGTGGTTTTTATCCTCAGAGTTTAGGAAAGTTCAGTTAAAAAATGGCAGAAGCCCAATAAATAGCTCTGTTTTTACCTTCAACAGGTGCAAGAATCCAGAGACCTAATTTGAAGATTATGAAATGAGAATTTGTATCTTATCTTTGGTTGTTGCCCTAGCACCCTGTTGCTGTTGCTGTTCAGTCGCTAAGTTGTGTACGACTCCTTGCGACCCCATGGAGTGCAGCATGCCAGGCTCCTCTGTCCTCCACTGTTTTCCGGAGTTGGCTCAAATTCACGTCCATTGAATCAGTGATGCCATACAACCATCTCATCCTCTTATCACCCCCTTATCTTCCTGCCCTCAGTCTTTCCCAGCAACAGGGTCTTTTCCAGTGAGTCAGCTCTTCTTATCAGGTGGCCAAAGTATTGGATCTTCAGCATCAGTCCTTCCAATGAATGTTCAGGGTTGATCTCCTTTAGGATTGACTGGTTTGATATCCTTGCAGTCCAAGGGACTCTCAAGAGTCTTCTCTAGCACCACAATTTGAAAGCCTCAGTTCTTCAGCACTCAGCCTTCTTTATGGTCCAGCTCTTACCAGAACCATCCTCTCACTCAGTGAATTGATTTTGTAGTCCCTAAAACTCTTTCATAACTCTCCTCCTTTTCACTATGGCCTCAGCTCACTCAGCTCTGATGAATGTGCTAGCCTCAAAAGTCCAATATCCCTAATGTGGTATAGGAGACCATTCAAGTTTAAGTTTGAGAGTCAGGGAAAGAAGCATGTATTTTCTATTTTTAAAGAATTTCTTTTTTACATTCTAATTTCATGAGAATGGCTTGATTTGGCTTGATTTACACCAAGTTCTAGGCCTGTAAGCCTACATTAATGCATCACAGTTCTGGATAGGATATTTGATAGCTCTTATTTAGCCCAGAATCTCAAATGATAGGGAGCTAGAGTGAATGATTTTTAGCATTTTGTTGGGTTTTTCAGTGTAGCTCTCTTCTAGTCCCCGTATCTGTAACAAATGGACTCATCCTTGTGTTTTCGCATAGCTGCCCTGGTGTTTACTGACATAGATCAAGATGCTGTTTGGCTCTGTAGGGAACTCTGAGCCATTTGACAGTCTGGGCACACGTAGTCACCTCACATTATTTAAGCCCTGATCTCAGCATTCTAATTTCTCTGTATTCCCCAGTGTATATAATATGTACTTGCTTGAAATTCCTTATGTATTGCTTGCACATTCTTGCTTCTAAGTTTCAGCATAAACCAGTTCCTTCTATTTAGAATGCTTTCCTCTGTCTATTCTCAACCAAAACATATTGTATCTTGTAAAAATCCTGCTCAAAAGCCACCTCCTATAGAAAGTATGATTAATCTCATTCACCTGATTCCTTTATTCTGAGAATTCTGTTTCTCAGTCTGTTGCTTAAACTGTTTTGTTCCTTTGTAGTTATTGATTCCATACATTGTCACCAGTAAGCCTAACGGTTCTAGGAGTGATGAACCTCCTGCATCCCTGTCCTTGTATACATTATATTAATACACAGAGATTTCGAAGGCCTACTGACAACCTTTCAGTTTCCCCTGAGTTCTAGTCCACTTTCCATACCCTTTCCCTTTGTTCATAGTTACAGTCCTAGAGAAATGGGGCACATGTTCAGGGTTTGGCCTCCACTTTACCATGTGTGTGGCAACCTGTTGAATAGGTTCCTACAGTTGGGCAAGATTTAACCCTTTAGTTTGACAGTCCCTGCATTCTATTCAAACACATTCAAGAAGTAGATGTGAGACCAGGAGTAGAGAAATTTCCACTGAAAGCTAAGTTAGCTCTTTATACAAGACTTCTGAAGCTGCTGTCGTCAGCAGCTCACTCGACACTCTCCTGCTCTGCCTCTTTTCCAGGAGTCAGGGTTAGTTTAAGAAAAAGCCTCTTGCTAGAAGCCATGACCTCGTACTTTTATCCCCTCCATCTGGTGTGTGGCCTCATGGGGCTGTGCTGCTATGCAGGAGGTGAGCAATGGAATTCTTTAGATGATGACTTCTGAGCCCACATGCAGAGGCAGTGGGGGTGGGAAGCAGGGAGAACAGTGAGCGCCAAGATCGATGGACCAAAAAGTAAGGTTTGCCCTGGAAGGAATCCTAACTATAGGTAGATTGTTTTCATGAGGTGTTCTTCCCCTAGCTCAAGTGGGGCCCGGGTCAGGGAGCTGCAGCATCCCAGATCTATGATTGATGAATGTTCTGTTCCTGCAGTTTTCCCTTCTGCCTTCACAGTCGGGGTACAGGAGTGGGATAGGTAGGGTATGTAAGGGCTTATGCTGTCTCTAATGGAATGCATTCCAGGGTTGAACAGGGAAGGGTTCTTCTTGCACACATTATCTCTTAGAGCTGTTTTGTCTCACAGTCTCGGACCTAAACAGAAATCTGATTTTTAATAAATGTGGGAGGAGGGGTTGAGGGCAGCAAAAGTTTTTGATCAAGTGAAAATCTGTTTTCTGCCTCGTCTTTTAAGGGTTTCTCTGCAGGGTAGATACTCCTTGCCTTGGTATGGATAAATAGCTTGTCTTGGTTTGAGGTCTCAGGATTTTTACTAGGCTGTGAGTAGGCATCTGATCTGGGATAAGACCATCTGTGTGTGTGGTTTTTTTGTTTGTTTGTTTATTTAGCACTCTTATTCCCTGTTCTTACTTACCTAGCCCAGGAGTTGACAGTAGTTTAAAAAAGATTAAAGCCTCAAAGGAAATTCTAATACATACTTTAAAAGCCCAAAGCCTTAATAACTTCCTCTCATGTGTGACTACTGCTCTGTCTACACATTTAGCATCTTTAAAAGGACTAGATAAATGTCCTCCAGACCAAACAAAAGGAAATAGGAAATCTACCTGATAAAGAATTCTGAATAATGATAGTGAAAATGATCCAAAATCTGGAAAATAAATTGGAGTTGCAGTTCAATAACCTGCAGGCAAGGATTGAGAAGATGCAGGTAAGCTTTAACAGGGACTTAGAAGAAATGAAAAAGAGTCAAAATACAATGAATAATGCAATAAATGAGATCAAAAACACCCTGGAGGGAATAACAGTAGAATAACAGAGATAGAAGACAGGATAAGTGAGGTAGAAGACAGAATGGCAGAAATAAATGAATCAGAAAGGAAAAATGAAAAAAGAATTAAAAGAAATGAGAACAATCTCAGAGACCTCTGGGACAATGTTAAACACACCAATATTCGAATCATAGGAGTCCCAGAAGAAGAAGACAAAAAGAAAGACCATCAGAAAATTCTTGAGGAGATAATTGTTGAAAACTTCCCTAAATTGGGAAAGGAAATAATCACTCAAGTCCAAGAAACCCAGAGAGTCCCAAATAGGATGAACCCCAAGCAGAACACCCTAAGACACATATTAATCAAATTAACAAATATCAAACTCAAAGAGCAAATATTAAAAGCAGCAAGGGAAAAACAACAAATAACCCACAAGGGGAATCCCATAAGGATAACAGCTGATCTCTCCATAGAAACACTTCAGGCCAGAAGGGAATGGCAGAACATACTTAAAGTCATGAAAGAAAATAATCTACAACCCCGATTACTGTACCCAGCAAGGATCTCATTCAAATTTGAAGGAGAAATCAAAAGCTTTTCAGACAAGCAAAAGCTGAGAGAATTCAGCAACACCAAACCAGCGTTCCAACAAATGCTAAAGGATCTTTCCTAGATAGGAAACACGGATAGGGTATATAATCTTGAACCCAAAACAATAAAGTAAATGGATCATACTTAGAAGTAATTACCTTAAATGTAAATGGGTTGAATGCCCCAACCAAAAGACAAAGATTGGCCAATTAGGTACAGAAACAAGACCCCTATATATGTTGTCTACAAGAGACCCACCTCAAACCTAGGGACACATATAGACTGAAAGTTAAAGGCTGGAAAAAGATATTCCATGCAAATAAAGACCAAAAGAAAGCAGGAGTGGCAATACTCATATCAGATAAAGTAGACTTTAAAATAAAGGCTGTGAAAAGAGATAAAAAAGGACTAGATAAAACTAAAACAAAAGATGAACTGTTAATCTGTAAAAGGAAAAAGGAGAACAGAAAGAATTAGAAACCAGAGCTGATTATCTGTAGTATAGTGATCATTTGGTGGTGGTGGTGTTAGTGATAGAAATGTCAAAAAAGGGATTAATTGATAAAATTAAGAAAAGCCTAAGCTGTTGCTCTTGTAAATTCTGCTCATGTATATTCTCCTAGGATATTTTGTATCAATCTCTGTCCTAAAGGTGGTGGGATTCTCCTGCTTCCAGTCTAGGCACCCTCAGTTTCTGAGCAGAACACACAAGATTTGAAGTCAGAAGCCCTGGTTGTGAGTTCTGGCTGAGCCACTCAGTATCCACAGGACTTTGGACAAATCACAGAGTCTCTTTGAACAGCACTTGCACAATGAGCATAACTCCTATCACAGGGTTGGTGAGACAATTACATATAAGCAAAAGCATTTATACATAAGAAACATCACAGTTATTCTTGGGGAAGCCCCACCTTGAAAGCTGTCAAAAAAGAACAGCTGTGGATTAAACTCCTTCTTTTTATTCACTCAGTTGAGCTTTTCTGTTTGGTCAAGTCTGCTTACTCGGGTTGATGGGGTTGAAGAAAAGTCATCCTATTTCTGCTTGTTCTGGCTAAAGAAAGAGAATTCTAATGCCTAGCTGCTCCATCTGTAGACTCATAGGCAGAATGAGAGTGAGCAAAGGCAAATTTTAAGACAGAACAGTTCAGAATTAGAGGACAGAAGGCAGAGTGCTTACCTTGCTTTCTGAAATCCAGGATGACTAAAACATCTCAAGTAACTGAGGAATGTTACAGTGATGTTCAGAAATCATTTAAGCCATAAATATGTGCTCAATTGTGTCTGACTCTTTGTGATCTCATGGACTGTAGACTGACAGGCTCCTGTCCATGGGATTTCCCAGGCAAGAATGGGTTGCTGTTCCCCTCTCCAGGGGATCTTCCTGACCCAGGAATTGAACCCACATCTCCTGCATTGGCAGGTGGATTCTTTACCACGTACCATCTGGGAAGTCCTAAGCCATAAATGAAAAGTGGGAAAACACACCTATAGACTCCCTCTCTTCTATCCCTTTGATCTTTAGGGGCAGGGACAGGAATATTACTGACACCTCACTGGGCTCTGCCTGAAACCAGCCAACCACTAGCTTCTGGGAAAGCTCAGTCTAGTGCAGCAACTGTGACATATTTACCCTGGTAAAGCCACAGCTTGCTCTCTAGTGCCTTTCTCTTGTGGAAATCATCTCTGGAACCCAAAGTTATCCTGTTTTCTAATCAGTAAGAATTAAAAACGACAACAAAAGCTCATGAGCAGCAGGCTTAGTAATCATACCTCATGCACTCGTAGAAGACTGCCCTCTCACGCATAGCACAGAGGACACAGATTGCACTCGCTCCAGTGTGAAACGACCATGGGAAGTTCTACAGTCTCAGGCACACTGCCTGGTTGGGATTGTCCACTGGCGATCTCTTCTTTCCATGCCCTTTCTGTATCCTTCCCCTGCCATCTCCCAGAGGGGTGCCAGTCCCCAAACCAACAGCTGCTTGCATGTTGATAATTTTAAAATGTTCCTTGGTTACAGCTGAACATCCTGTTGATCTAATTTTTGAAGTGTTTGATTGAAATCTAGTTGCGTTTTTTCTTTATTGTTGGGGAGAAGGAGGATGATGAGAACCCGAATGTAGCCTAAGAAAAGCTATGTGTATATGCTATATTTGTGCATATTTGTGTGTATATACCTTCATGATTATGTGCAGGCTGATAGGGCAAAGAGAGAAAAGGAAACATCTCTTGCTTGTTTTCCAGCACTGCTTCAAAGATGCCCAACCCCCATAGTAGCAGGCAGTTCCCAAGTGGAGGGCGGAGGCAGAGGCCTCACCAAGGCCATCAATAACCAGGTGTGAGCTACAGGTCTCTGTGTAATGTGAAGCTCTCCCGTATTTCATTTCTGCACCCAGGGGGCAGCTCTGCAGGATTGCTTACGGAGAGCTCTGTGTCTGGCACCTCTCTCCACAAGGCCCAGGCGCCTAGGGTCCCACCGACCTGTCCAGGAATGTATTACATTGTTCACTGGTGCTGTAATTTGGCTGCAGGAGCTAGGCCTCCCAGGGATGAGAAACATATTCTCTCTGGCTTCCTCCCTTGGGCTTCTGCCCTATGCCACTGAGGGCATTTAAATAAAACCTCAGAAAGGCTGAGAAAAAAAAAATTTCCTTTTTATCTTTCTTATAAGGTCCTGAGTGGGTCTGAGAATTTGGCAAAGAACTTAGTGGTTGATGTGCTTACTAAGGGGAGGTGAGAGAACAGAAGAAACTACTCTGTGTAACAGGGAGACAGAGAAATGAGGCTGTGAGTGGTCATGAATCAGACCTACAAGACTTTGCAAGCAGATCCTCAGGGCCAGGATATGTTTGATTCTTTGAAATAATCTGAAGTCCCTGACTTCATTTTTCTAGCATCACTCTCAATAAGGATTCATGCTGTTATTCAAGCCCAGCAATAATACAAGTTGGCTTTTATCTGCAGGACTGTGTTAAGGCTCAGAGAAGGCAATGGCACCCCACTCCAGTACTCTTGCCTGGAAAACCCCATGGACAGAGGAGCCTGGTGGGCTGCTGTCTCTGGGGTCGCACAGAGTCGGACACGACTGAAGCGACTTAGCAGCAGCAGCAGCATGTTAAGGCTGGCATTACTTTTACATAAGAGGAACTGGCTACAGGCTGTGCAGGTGAGGTGTTAAGTCATGTGCCTTCTCTAAAACATTCTAAGATCCTTAAAGGATAATGTCTTTTAAGTTAACTTTGTATCCAAATAGTGTTTTCCACAATGCATTATACCTAAATATTAAAAGCCAAAAGAAATGAAGACCAACAGGAAGGAGTGAAAGACAGGAGGCTGGCTGAGAGACTCCTGATCTAAGGGACAGGCCCCTATTAAACAGAAGAGAGATGGGCAGGAGTTGGTGGGGGCGGGGATGGGATTAAAGGCAGCAGGTGAGTACCAGCAGGACTAATTGAGGCTGTGACTGCATCAAATAAAGTTCTCATTTTGCTGCTTGTTTCAAATAAATTAGTTTGTTTGTATAGTGCAGAATGGGTGCCAGTTGTATGAAGCCAGTCAGAATGCAGAGGCAAGCTAAGGAATAAGAGGAAATATTAATTGCTTGGCCATCATTCCTTTCTGGAGCCACATTAGCCTCTGTAATAGGGCTTACATGGGCCTTTTCCCCCTCACTATTCACCTCACTTTTCAGCCCCCTCACTGTCTGGACAGCTTGCTCTTCTCAACCATTTATAGGAAATTGCAAAACTTGGTCTTTATGAACTAGAACTTGGAGCCCAGGGAAAAGCACATAGCAGTATGAGATGCCAGAAGAGGTCTGCTTCCTTCCACAGGGTAAGAAGCAAAGAGAGAATAGAGCGCAGGTAGATTTAACTCAGGTTAGTTTCCCATGGAAGGCCTAGGCTATCATTTATGTGGTAACCTGGATATTCTTACAAGAGCTGAAGCTGATTGGTATCTGAGAGCTCTTCCTAGTGGCCCAGCAGACCAGATAGCACCCCTTTGTAATTCATTCAACTCTGTTCTTGAGTCCAGCCTGTCTGTGACCCTTACCTTTCCACTACCTTAAAGCTTTCTTCCTCTTAATCCCAGCTCAAGATGTCAGAAACCCTTCTCTTCCCCTCCCTCTTCCCCCTCCCTGATTGGCTCATTGGCTCATCAGTTATCCAGTTGACTCCATTCTGCAAGGAAGACATTCCCCTGGCCTGACTCACTCAGTCCTGTTTCTCCACAGGAATCCCCTCACCACAGACCACAAGGGCCCTGACTAGCTCATGTTTTGTGTTAATGGATGTGAAACCGGAGCAAACCCCCTCACCAGAAGAAAAACCACCCTCAACTCTCCCACACAGGTCTCAGCAGGTTACACAAATATTAGTCCTATCATCCAAATAAATCTGCCCCCACGGCCCAGAGCTATGGCTCCCCCATCCTCTTGCTGCCTGTGCAGAGAAATCTGCTCCACAAACATGTGAGGACCCCAAGGGGTGCCGGAGAGGAATTAGGGAAAGGGGTGTGTGTGTGCTCTATTCAGAATTCCCTGTATAGTCTCCTTAATCTGCAGCCTGCTGTCAATACCTTACAGTCCTGAACTGAAGATTTTAAGTCAGGATGGGCTAGACCAATTAGAGGCTTTGGTAAGAGGGTCTATTGGCTGGATTTGGGGGCAGAATTAAAACTCAATATCTGAGATAAGTTTATACCCTCATTTTAGAGATGAGAAGATAGAGGCTCAGAGAATTTGGGAATCTTGCTCAAAATATCATAGCTGGTACACCTGAAATTTTAGCCTAGGTATGTCATAAATGCAAATTTCTACACCACTCTGCTCCTTTAAAATATCAACAGGCAAGAGACAACCACTGTCCAAGTCACATAAAAATAGGACATCATGATTTTGGGGACTCTGTGTCCTACCCTTCTCTGGCTTACTAAGCCTGCTATCTCTGGAGATGCCACTACTGCAAGCTTAGTTAGGCAGTGGGTAGTAGCTTAGAAGGAACTGTGTTATTTAAGCCGAATGTGGATTGAAGGATAATAATCACCAAGACATGGAGAGTCACTAAATAAAGATTTGTTGAATAAATGAGGAAAGGCTGCTTTCTAAGCTGTATACCCCTTTGGCCCCAAGCCCTAGCTCTCCTTCCCTTTGTAACCACTGGTTCCTGCTCCCAGCTTCAAAGGCTAGGATCCTCTCCTAAAAATTACCAAAGCTAGAGATCTTTACCTGCCTAGTATACACTGATGCCTCATGTGGCCCTTGAGATCAGTCTTGTTACCCTCTCCCACCCTCCATGAGTCACATATCTTTTACTTAGTGTTTCCCAAACCTGGATGACCACCAGAATAATGCATGGAAAGTTTAAAAAAAGTAAAAAATCCCAAGAGTAACCAAATTACTCTTTCTTAGGAGTGTTCTAGGGTGTTCTAATGATCTGTTAGGCTGACACTGCATGCCATTCAGTTTATACAGGCAGCAAGGGAGCAAAAGAGGCAATGCTGGCTGATACAGGTTGAAAAGGAGAGATTGGAAGGGAATGTATGTTTGTATAGTTGTATAATTTTTTTTCTCCTACAAAACACAGCAGTTTACAAACATATGAGCATGAGAATGGAACCTTGTCCACTATGGCTAACTCATATCTAGCAATCTCAGGCTCTTGATAATGGAAGGATGTTGCAGAGTTTCTTTTGGGGTACCAGGCAGTTAGCTCACACTGATCCAGGGAAGAGATATGTGGTTTCATGTCTGTCCCATCTACCCTCAGCCAGGTAGGAAAAGAAGTTCTCTCCAGGTACACTTTCTCTTGCACACACAAGAAGTATCAGGAAGCCAATGCAAGGGAAGGGAAGAATGAGCCTTGACTGTGTGCTTTAGTGCAGCTCATATCACTCTGAAGACTCCTACCTCTTTCATTCTCCCTTCTAGCCTCCAGAGTGGGGAGTCAAGGAGCCGCTCTTTTTTTTTTTTTATAATACATCCCCTGTCAACTCCTTCCCAGGGCTAAGGAACCAGCTAGGACACCAGGGTCCCTCTGGAGTGTTCTCCAAGTCCTTAAATAGAAGCTGTAGCAGCCCAGGGTTGAGGGTGGAGGAAGGTGTGCATGCAAAGATCTTGTGCTTTTGAATCAGGAGGTTTGAAGTGGAGGGATGAGTGAGGTATTCTTATGTTCAGGTCTGATCCAGCCACTCTGCCTTCTTGGGGGCCTTGCAAGTATGGACGTCCACAGTGTTTCTGCACTCCTTGCACCGAACAGCACAGCACCAGTGGAATTTGCACTCACACTGGGTGACACGGGTAACTCGAGTTGTGTCATACCCTCGGCCACAGCACATGATTTCACAACCATCTGTCCCTTTAGATGTCTTGCTACAGACTCGGCCTGCAGTGCCTAGGGAACCTGGGTTGGGGAAGAGAGAGTGAGAACCAAGTTACCTCTTACTTCAGCTGCTCTGGGTTCCCTTACCCACATCCTCATGAGGAAACCATAAATAATCTCATTTCCTGAAAATATATCCACTAGCCAAAATGACCATCTCATTGCCCTCTGCACCAGGCCTTTTTCCTCCCACCATCAAGGCTCCCCAAAGACCACTGACTTTTCCTGCAGTGCATTCCCTACCAATACATATTTCCATATCCCCTTCAAAACTCACCCTGAAAATGTCATAACTGTTAAAGCTGGGTGAAGCTTCTCTACTTTATGTGTGAAATTTTATATAATAAAAAGTTAAAATAAAAAACAGCCTATAATTTATCTTTTCTAAGAAATCTTGCTACAACTTAGTTTATATTTCATTAAGTTGTACTATACGGGAAAGTAAAATTAAAAGCATAGGCCTGATGTCAAATTGTCTAGGATTAAAACCCAGTTCTACACTTCTTAGCTATAAGGTCTAGCAAGTTAGTTAATAGTACCTAACTCGGTAGATGAAGCGTGTGTGTAAAAGTTGCTCAGTTGTGTCCGACTCTTTGCGACCCCAGGGACTATACAGTCCATGGAATTCTCCAGGCCAGAACTCTGAAGTGGGTAGCCTTTCCCTTCTCCAGGGGATCTTCCCAACCCAGGGATCAAACCTAGGTCACCTGCATTGCAGGCAGATTCTTTACCAGCTGAGCCACAAGGGAAGCCCAAGAATATCTGATCATCTGAGGGGACAAACTGATAAACATTCCTGGCAGGAGTCTTCTCCCTAAGGAATTCCTAAATAATATCCCTTGCTTTACCCCTTATGGTAGGAACTCTTGAAGGGTATGGATGGTGTTACTCCCCCTGCAGAGAATGCTCACAACCTCATTCTGACTGATTTTTGCCAAAGAGATCCTGCCAACAGATCACAAGATCCTAGAATTTTTGGATAGGATGGATCCTAGAGAATACCTACTTTAGCCCTTTCCTGGAGATGGGAAAGTGACTAGCCTGGGGGTTCAAAAAGGGTATAATAAATTAACTGGTTTCTATTAGTAGTCTCCACATTCCACTAAATATGGATAGAAAATACTAGTACTTCTATATTTTTTTATCTCACCACTTTAAAATGTCTGCTTTGTATGTTTTATGATGTACATGTTAGTACAGTGAAACACAGACATAATTCATAAATAAATACACATGTATTGGAGGTACATGCTCAAATTTTTTTAATCATAGGAGTATACAAACCAAAACATTAGGGACCACTGCTCTAGAGTGTGGAGTGACTAGATCTACTTATAGTTTTCTGCCTAACTCCAGGAGTTAGGTCCTAACTCTCTTGTACACCAGAAGTCTCTTCAACACTCTGGAGCTGAGGTGGCCTATATAGGAGCCATTAGCCAATTGTGATCATTTAGATTTAAGTTAATTAAAATTAGGGCTTACCCAACCTAGATGTCCATCAGCAGATGAATGGATAAGAAAGCTGTGGTAGATATACACAATGGAATATTACTCAGCTATTAAAAAGAATGCATTTGATTCAGTTCTAATGAGGTGGATGAAATTGGAGCCTATTATACAGAGCGAAGTAAGTCAGAAAGAAAAACACCAATACCATATATTAATGCATATATATGGAACTTAGAAAGATGGTAACAATGACCCTATATTTGAGACAGTGAAAAAGACACAGATGTAAAGAACAGACTTTTGGACTTTGTGGGAGAAGGCAAGGGTGGGATGATCTGAGAGAATAGCATTGAAACATATATATTATCATATGTGAAACAGACCGCCAGTCCAGGTTCGATGCATGAGACAGGGCGCTCAGGGCTGGTGCACTGGGATGACCCTGAGGGATGGGATGGGGAGGGAGGTGGGAGGGAGGGTTAGGATGGGGAACACAGGTACACCCATGGCTGATTCATGTGAATGTATGGTAAAAAAAAACACCACAATATTGTAAAGTAATTAGCTTCCAATTAAAAAAAAAAAAACCTCATGGATCTAAAAAAAAAAAAAAATTAGGGCTTCCCTGGTGACTCAGTCATAAAGAATCTGCCTGCAGTTCAGGAGACCTGGGTTTGATCCTTGGGTCGAGAAGGTCCCCAGAAGAAGGAAATGGCAACCCACTCCAGTATTGTTATCTGGAAAATCCCATGGACAGAGGAGCCTGGTGGGCTAAGTTCATGGGGGTCACAAAGAGTTGGGACATGACATAGCAACTAAACCACAATTAAAAGTACATAAATTTTAATACTTAGTCCCTCAGTCACACTAACTATATTTCAAGTGTTCAGTAATCACACATAACTAAATGGCTACTGTACTGAAGAACATAGATGTCGAACATTTCTATCATCACAGAAAGTTCAATAGGACTGTACTGCTTTAGAGGGAAATCCTGGATCCATACTCCCTTCTGGGATGACTTGTACCCTTTAAATTCCAGGCCCCACTCTGGATTTTACGAGATCTAATTTTATACCTCTGAGAACACCCCATACATATATGAGTCACCTTCCCTCCTGACTCCAGAGATCCTTCTCCAAAGGTGCATTTTAGGATGATAGCATAGGCTTACAGCTTACACCTGGGTGATATATAACTATTTCTAGGCATTTATAGAGTAACCCTCTGAATTATACCACATGGGAAGAAAACAAACTTGGTGATAGGAAATCATGACAGATGATACCACTCTTATGGCAGAAAGTGAAGAACTAAAGAGCCTCTTGATGATTGTGGAAGAGGAGAGTGAAAAAGTTGGCTTAAAACTCAACTTTAAAAAAATTAAGGTCACAGCATATGGTCCCATCACTTCATGGCAAATAGATGGAGAAACAGTGGAAACAGTGACAGACTTTATTTTGGGGGGCTCCAAAATCACTGCAGATGGTGACTGCAGCCATAAATGCTTATTCCTTGGAAGAAAAGCTATGACCAACCTGGACATCATATCAAAAAGCAGAGACATTACTTTGCAAACAAAGGTCCGTCTAGTCAAAACTATGGCTTTTTCAGTAGTCATGTAAGGATGTGAGAGTTGGACCATAAAGAAAGCTGAGCACCAAAGAATTGATGCTTTTGAACTGTGGTGTTGGAGAAGACTCTTGAGAGTCCAACCAGTCAATCCTAAAGGAAATCAGTCCTCAATATTGATTGGAAGGACTGATGTTGAAGCTGAAACTCCAATACTTTGGCCACCTGATGCAAAGAACTGACTCACTGGAAAAGACCCTGAGGCTGGGAAACACTGAAGGCAGGAGGAGAAGGGGACGACAGAGTTTAAGATGGTTGGATGACATCACCGACTCGATGGACATGAGTTTGAGCAAGCTCCAGGAGTTGATGATGGACAGGGCAGCCTGGCATGCTGCAGCTCATGGGGTCACGAAGAGTTGGACACGACTGAGTAACTGAACTGAACTGAACTGATAGGAAATCACTAGGAGAATCAGAAGTGCTTCCTCAACCTTTTTTCTCCTGAAAGTGAAAATGTTAGTCACTCAGTCATTTCCAATGCTTTTGCAACCCCATAGACTACAGCCTGCCAGGTTCCTCTGTCCAAGGGGTTCTCCAGGCAAGAATATTGGAGTGGATAGCCATTCCCTTCTCCAGTAGATTTTTCCCAACCCAGGGATCAAACCTGGGTCTCCTACACTGCAGGCAGACTCTTTTCAGTCCGCGTCACCAGGGAAGCCCCTAGCGCCCATGAAAGCACTCTGGCCTCTCTTCTCTGGGACGTGAGGAGAGCACCACCATGTCTCTGTGCCCAGTTTTGCTCCTAGCCGATTGCCTGTCCAGGAATGACAGTGATAGGTGGAAGCAAATAGTGTGGAAGACAGCTAAGGTTTTGGCTTCCCCTTACTGAAGCCCTGACTGCTGAGACTGCAGAGACGAGCCTGAGAGCCGTAAGAATAACCAGGGGAAGAGCAGTTCTGTCACACTGCAGGTTGTACTTAGTTTAACCCATCTGAACCTGAAATACAAGCCATGATGGTGACTTCCACTTTTCTAGGGGAATACTACATCACCTTCCAGCATTCCCAAGAATTCCACCCGAAATACATGGAACAGATTGAAAAATGATTTGCTTCTTTCTGCCGATGGTTAGCCATTGGTAGGGATCTCCTCTCTCCTTGCTTCCCCAGTTCCATTTTAGAATTTACAGTGGCAGCACACTGGATAAGCTCTCTCAGGGTAACTCATGGTCTATTTCCAACCTATTTTTCTACCTTTAATCTCCCCTACCCTAAACCTTAGTCAGGTTAACCTGCATTCTGCTTGTGGAACAGATCATGTGTTTTTCTACCTACCATTCTACTCATGTGTAGAGAATATCTGCCTGTCCTCCTCTCTAGCTATTCAGATAATCTCCACACTTCAAGAAACAACTTAAATGTGAGATTTTCAAATAAACTTTTTTTTTAATCTCTTTTGCAGGTGCATTGTCTACCTGTTATCTCTCATTTCTTTAGCTAGATTGTAAAGAGCCAAAACTTGGTCTGCATCTTATGCCTCTGTATAGCCCATACCTTAGCTTGGTACTGAAAGGGGTGAATCATTCAAACATTCACCAAGCAGTAACTACTGTATCCCAGATGCTGGGAATATAAGAGTGATAGATGACCTCAGGTCCAGGGAGCTCAGTGTCCTCTCCTCTCTAGGCAGCTTTGGGCCTGGCAGGCTGAGGCATAAATCAGTAATCTTATTACAAGATTATTCTCATATCTGACTGACTCCTCCAGCCTCCACGCCTAACTCCTGATGCTGAATGGACGACGATTAACTAGATGTGCCTGCACTAAGAACTGGGGCTCCGTGTCCCTACCTGCTTTCCTTACTCACCCGCAGCCTTATCCAAGACACAGTAGTCTGGGGAGTTGTCAAAGTAGACCAGGTCAGTCCGGGTAGCACGGCGATAGCCTTGGCGAGCGGCAGTGAAGTTTGCACCATCCTGGGTGGCCGTTACTTGCACAGCCCCGTCATAGCGCCGCCGTAGGTAATCACCTGTGCGGCGGAAATCTGAGAGTGCGCGCCAGCAGGTGCGCAGAGTACAGGAGCCACTCACGCCATGGCACTTACACTCCAGCTTCAGAAACCGCCGCACAGCCTGGAAGATGGCGATGCAGTGAAGGGAAAAGCAGTCAGGATACTTTGTGGTCATCCCTAGGGCTAAAAGCATGAGTGCCCTGAGGTCTGCTGGCCCTGGTCGGCTGGTGGAGCCATTGGTTCTTCTATTCTCTCCCCAATCAGATCGCACTCATTCTTCCTGACCAGATTCTTCCAGGAAACCTTCCTAGACCAGCAGTGCTTTTATTTTCATGAAAGCCCACTTGAACTTTCAAGCCCCAGGATTTTGTTCATAGCTATTGGCACATCCTCTATTTTTCTTATGTTTCAGAGTTCAAGGTACCGTGCCTTCTGCTTTTGTGGCACGTCATTTTCCAGCACAGTGCTAGGCATATAGGTGGTGCTCAAAGGCCAGTGCACTGATTGGAATAAGCTCTAATCCTCCTCAGACTTTAGGAGGTGATTCTTTTCTTTGTTTAAAAGTTATTTCCCTTCTTTTCTCCACCTTGCCTTAATGCCCACCTATGTGAAGGCTCTTTATGCTCCAGGTTGAACCCTGGCATTCCCAAAGGTCCCTTGCATTTACTGCTCCTCTTCCAAGGGTCGGGGCTTTTGGAGGTAATCCAGAAGCCTTCACCCCTTCTACCTTCAGATTCACTCCACGATCATAGATACTGGCCAGCCCCAGCAAATACAAATGTACGTGCACAGATAGGAGTACTGACCGTGCGACCACAGCGATTGTTATGTAAGTTCATGAGAGCCCGGGCATCCTTAAGCCTCTTCTCCTTGGCATCCACGAAGGCTTTGGCAAAACGAACACCATAGTGGATGTTGTCACTGCAGCCACCCCAGTCAAAGTCCCCACGTTGGTCATGGTGTCGGCCGCGGGTATAGGGGTCACAGCTGCACACACTCAGTTCACCCTGGCTACAGGCACGAGTGATAGCATGGACCACCCCTGCTGATGAGATGGCATATACAAATGCTGCCTCCCGGCTACCTAGAGAGAGAAAAGAAGTGTGTTTCAGGAAAGAGGCCCACGTCTGTCCCCTTCTTCAGCCCACACAACCTCCAACTCTAAAACCTCTTTTCCTTTTCTTTCCCAGGGAAACCCCTATACTTCCTTTATTCGGAGTACCCTTCCCTTCTGAACATTCCCCAGAGTGTCTGACCTCTTCCCCTCAGCCCTCACAACTCTCTACTTCTTTGTACATTTGACCTCTTGGGCTGACCTGTACTCCTGCTTCCTTCCAAACTCCCTGGGTCCAGCCATTGAAAACTTTTACAGTGAATCATTCCCTCCCACTGAGTGCCAACCCCTGCTTAGCAAAGTTAGCCTCAGTCCACATTCCAGGCCTTTTCAGGCCCACTCTGCTGGACAGTTCCCCTACAGTGGAGCCCCCAGCCCAGGGGGCTTTCAGCCAGCTTTCTTCCTTCCCTCCTCTTGGGAATTGATGAATCATCACTCTTGTCCCTCTGACACCTCCAGATTTTCATCTCATTCCCTTTCTCCTAGTTTACTGTTTAGCTCTGCTTAGCTTTTTTGCTGAGCCAAGTCCAAGCTGCTGACTTCCCAAATATTTACATATCACCTTTCTGTTTATCTCTTGCTCCCATTACTATAATGTTGGGAGTGTTGGCTGAGGGCAGTGATGGTGTTGGTAAGAACAGAGCAGCCATTTCTAGTCCTCAGTCTTACAGTTCATGGATGGAAGTCTGAAGGCTGGGGGGTTGGGGAAGGAAGAAAAAGGGAGGATGAAGGATGGAGATACCAGGGAATGCTATTGCTCTGACCCGTCATCCCAGAACCCTGGGATTTAGAAGGGCCACTGACTACATATCAAAAGTACTGAGGGTCTGTTTCCAACTGTATCCTGGGCTCTGCCCACAGTTTTTACTCTTAATTATGAGGCAGAATGTAGGAAAGAGGCACTCTCCCCACTACCCACTCACCACACCCCAACCAAGCACAGAAAGAGAAGGAACTGGAAGAAGCCCCTACTTCTGAGCATGACACGGCCAAAGACAGTGTGGTCCCGGTCCAGGGTGGTACAGTTCCAGCGATGGTGGCGGAACTGGTGCTGACACTCTCGGATCCATTCTCGGGCACCTTCGCCCACCGAGCGCATGATGTCTGGGTAACGCTGGCACAACTGCCGCTGCCGGCTCACCAGCCCAGGGATATTGTCACAGATCACACGGGCCCCTAGTGCCCCGATGTACCTGCAAGGTGGAGATGGCCCTGTCAGAGCATCCAGCTTTATTTTGCAATGGGTTGGGGGGCGGGCAGGGAGTAATGAGGGGAAAGGTTTGGCATTCAGATCTTGAGAGGTTCCTTCCCCCTCCTCCAACCTATATTCTCCAAGGCCACAGGAAAGAACCAATCCCCACAAGCCTTCAAGAGATAATCTGTTTCAGAGAGAGTAATTGAGTGGTTTCCCACCATCACCAGTTCCTCAACCAAAAACCAAAGGGACACACAGTCCCAAACACAGGCCAGGCATGTGTCACGTACACAGAAGCTATGGGCATGTCACACAAACCCCACTACCTGTTTATCTAATCAATGTTTAGAGCCTCATGGTGAAAAATAATAGCGTCTGAGACAGCATTGTTACACCCACATGTTAGAGACATGTCCTACATAGCTGGTGCATAAAGCATGGCTTGGGGGAAGAAGGATGGAGATACGGGGAGGGGTCAGTGGGAAGAGAGATAAGCGGGCAGTTCTGAGTGATGTTTACAGCTCCAGTCAGACCCACATAGCTAAAAGTGCTCATTCCCAATGGTGAGGTCTGGGAAGGAAGACCCTGAAGACTCTTCCCCATACCCTTTACTTTTATGTCCCATGACTTTCCTTAACTAGTGAGTCTTTCAAAATCATCCTTCCCAATATATAGGGCATAATGTCCTGGATGAATCTGCATGGGCAGAGGGCTATTTGCAGTGAGAAACCAAAGGCCAAGATTAAGCAACAGAGTGACACTCCCCATATTCCAGTCCCCAGTCTGCCTGGGTGAACAATTAGAAGAAGATCAATTAGATTAGGAGAGCTACTAAAAGATATGTGGGTTGCTAGAGTCATTCTTAATTTTCTCAAGGAAGTGCTTTTTCTCCATTCAAACAAAATTAGCCCTGGACTCCACCACAAGCCTCAGGAAGAATGTTTCAGAGAGAAGACAGGAGTTCATCATCACCTTTACTCCCCACAAGACCATCAAATGAGATCTGACCCATATATTCATTTCCCACTCCCCTTCTCTGTTTCCAGCACCCAGCACTGCCCTTGATTTGCTGGGAATTCTTTATTCTCTTGTCCTAACACATCAGGGGATGCCTTCACTCCCCTTTTCTACACAGGTGGGGGCTCTGGAGGGTTGTTGCTGCTACGAAAAGATTTGATTTGAACTGTGAATGAGCCTGTGGTTTGGGAAAGGCCCCAGAATGGGCCTAGAAGTGGGTGAGGAGAAGGGAGGGCAGCCAGAGGGGAGAGGCAAAAGCTGGACTGCCCTGGGCTCTGTGTCCTCTGCATCACTTCCCCCTCCCCCTGCACTCGCAAACCCAGCCCTCACCCACAGACTGGATCACCACTGGTGACACCAACTCAAACAAACACAAGGAGGGCTGATGCTTGCCTCTTCTGGAACTCAGCAGGGCTGATGGGGCCCATCTGTCCCGGGGAGGGGTGAGAGGGCTGGTCCACCACTAGCAAATCCCATGGAATCAGCGTCCCCAGCACTGTCCATCAGGGCAACAGCTTCCAGGAACAAACAAAATAAACACCCTGGTCTGGGCCAGGCCGGAAAGGGCTGCCTGACGCACAGCCGGGAGTTACACCCACTGCCGCGGTGCTTTGTTTGGAGAATCAAGACGTTGGAGTTGGAGCCTGTCCCTGTCTCACCACCATTCTGCTTTCCCAGTTCAGCCCTGAGTACTGCTCCAGGCAATGGGTGTTTGTTTTTTTAACTGGGGCTTGGGAAGAGGGGGGTTGGACGGGAATGGGAGACCAGTAATCCAGCCCTCATGAGACAGTCTGGAGTAGAGCAGGCCAAACTCTGGTAAAGAGTCCTTCCTGTGGTCTAACTTAACTCCATTCTGCTGCAGCCCACAATGGTTCTTCCTTGTTACATCTTTGCTGAGCGTGGGAACATCTGCTCAGTATCTCCTATGGGAAGATAACTCCCTCTACTACCACTCTTACCCCACCAAGTAGCTGCTTCGAGAATCTGCAGACCAGGGCTTCCAATGTTCAACACCTTGTAGTCAGTGTGAAAGTGAAAGAAAGTGAAAGTGAAGTCGCTCAGTTGTGTCCAGCTCTTTTCTACCCCGTGGACTGTAGCCCACCAAGCTCCTCCATCCATGGGGTTCTTCAGGCAAGAACACTGGACTGGGTTGCCATTTCCTTCTCCAGGGGATCTTCCCGACTCAGGGATTGAACCCAGGTCTCTTGCATTGCAGGCAGATGCTTTAACCTCTGAGCCACCAGGGAAGCCAGTAGTCAGTGTGGGAACCTCCAATAAAGCAGCTTGAGGTCCACCCACCCCTATCTTCCTGTAAATTCAGCATGTGCCTACAAGATGCCAACCATATGCCAAGCACTGAGCTCAGCTATTAGGGGCACAAAGATATTTAAGGTGTCTCCCAGCTGATGGGCCATTAGAAATGCCCCTGACTCTCTAGCTCCATTCCCCTTCCAGAAGTTTTTACTTTCTTCCCAGCTTCCTGCTCCAGAATGCTCTCTTTGCCTGCCTTTGACCAGTTCTTATCCCTTCCTTTGACAAAGTGACTCATACCCTACTCTAGCTCCTTGCTGCTCAAAGTGTGGTCCCCAGAACAGCAGCATCAGCATCTCCTGGGAACCTGCTAGAAATGCAGTGCCTCAGGCCCCATTCTAGGCCTACTGAACTGGCATTTTACCAACATCCCCAGGTGATTCGGACATGCTGCTCTTTGAAGGCAGGGGTTTGTATTTGTTTTGTTCACTTCAGTATCTCCAGAACCTTGAACAATGTCTGGCACAAAGCAGGTACTCAATAACTATGTGTTGAATAAAACAAAACCTGACTGCTCTGATTTATTCCCCTACTCCATACTCCTCCTAGCTAGCCATAAGTGCCATTTCAATTACAGCTTTACTCCTTGTTGACACTGCAGATGTTTTAAGTTTGTATCTTTTTAATGAGGCCAGGGATCCTCTTTTTATTTACTTCCTTTCTTTTACAATCCTTAGTTGTGTGTACATGGTTTAGCCCAGCCCATATTGGACTTTGAATACAAGGATAAAACTATTATCCCCCCTTAATATCTTGAGACAGTATCATTTATATGATACTTGACAGTTCACAAAACATTTTTCCACACAAAAATCCTATGAGAGAGTGCTTCCATTTTACAGGTGAAGAAACTGAGGTCAGGGAGATTAACAATACTCAGCGCTGTCCATCAGGGCTAGTCAAAGGAGAACTGGGGTGAACCAAGGACATCTGACTCCAAAGTCCAAGCTTATTTTCAATTCCAAGCATAAGAAGCACACAATGTTTAACCAAGAGTAGACCAATCAGGCTCCAAAACTGGTGTGAACTTGAATTTCTTACTATGCCCCTCCTAGCCTTCAGTCTCTTTGTATGTGAAATGGGGCTAATATTATCTGTCTTGCTAGATTATTTTAGGAATTGAAGATTGTGCTTATAGGCGTTTGTCCATAGTATCAGGAACTTAGGAAGGGCTCATTAAATAGCAGTTGTTGATAACTAATGTTAATGTTGGGGAATTCCCCAGGGGTGGGGAGGGTGTTGGTTGGGGAACTGAGATCCCAGAAGCCTAGTGGCAAGGCCAAAAAAAAAAACCCCAATAATATTAATGTCATGATACCACTTTGTTCTTTCTGTGAACCACAGTCCGGAATACAGTCCTGCTCTTGTGATTCCCAACAGCCAAGCCCCTGCAGAATACAGAATAGTACAGGGAGGCACATGCCAGGAGACCCTCATTTCTTGTTCTGTTTTTCTTGGTTAGAAGAGACCAGAAGAGGGAGGGAGTGGTTGGAGAGTAAGAAGAAGGGCTGTAAGGAAGATCAGACTGTGATAGTGATGACATTCTGCTCCTGAGTGGAACGTGGATACACACAGAGTCAACAGGCATCTCTCTCTTCAGGGGGTTGTATAGAATATCAATCTAGCTGATTTTTTTTCCTAAGGGAAAGAGAGAATCACCTTGGGGGCCTGACCTGCCTTTGGAAAGCAGCTTTCCACTTTATCCCAGAAGTGATGACTACTGAGGCAGGCATCTGGGGCCTGCAGCTATGACCCCTATGAGGCAAGCAGACTCAAATGACCTCGCACTCACTGCCCATCCTGGCCCTGTTGCTGCCTTCCTCCATTTCACAGGGACTGCTGAATCCCTCGGTATCACCCACTCATCTGTTTCCCTCCCTCCCTAGCTAGTTCCTTCCAAAATCTTTAATATGAACCACATGGGGGGAGAATAATAGAGGGAGAAAGGAAAAGAGAGGATAGCCAAGGGGACAAAATGGGGACTCGGAAGAGCCCCAGTTAGGTCTTCAGGAACTGCTTAACCAGGTTGCTGAAGTTACCAGAGTGACATTTCCTCACCTAAACAGCAGGTGGACCAAGGCTGCCTCCCAAATTGGTAAGAAGCAATCAAGAGTCCCTGATTGCTTTCCCTAAAAGCAAACTTATCCGGAATGGATAAAGATGCACAGTGACCACTTCATTCTCTGTCTGCAAGGCCACTGAAGGCACAAGTCTCCAGCCAAAACCAAGCCCATGAAAGTAAAGGATGGCTTTGATCTCACACTAAACTTTGAAGGGCTTTTCTCTTCATCCCCTTCTTCCTTTTCCTTTTCTAAAAGAATGTTTCAAGCCAGATGTAAGATATGGGCCTCCCTGCTCCCCCATCCAGAACCCCCCTCTTTGCCTTCCCCAACACTGCAGAGATAAAAAAGATCCCAAGGAGAGATTTTTCTGAAACAGGAAAATGGGGGGGGCGGGGAGCGCAGGGCAAGGGAAGATGGGGATGGAGAGAGACTCATCGCATCTCGAAATGATAGGAATCTGCGGCCCAAGCTCGCTGGCCCTTCAGCCAGCTACCTCTCACCCTTCTTTAGCCAAGATTCCAAATCCAGAGTGAAGCCACAGGGTGCAAGGGGGAAAGAGACCACACTTTGTGAAGGAGGTGGAGGTCTGGGGGGAGGGGCAGAGTAAGGAAAAGAAGGCGGGCACTGCATGGGTAGAGAAGGGTAACAGCCCAGTCCAAGAGGCCAGTTTAACTGGGGGGTGAAGAGGGAAGACATGACTATTGAGTCATTTCTCAGTCCCATTCTCCCCCTGCTCAGCCCCTAGAAGGTGGGGGAGGAGAGAGAGCAGCTCAGTTCTGGGATAAGTTGTTCTGGGTGCCATCTAGACTGGGGGTGGGGTGGGGGAGAGAAGAACAGATACCCAGTGGATTTGTAATTTCTTCTGCCTCATTTGCCCTCATATGAAATGCCTGGCAGGCCTGCAAGAAATCTGAGGAGAGGATCTCTTAATGGTTTGAGATTCTAGAAGCCTCTAGTTCTTAGAGGGGAAAAGATGGGAGATGGGTCCATCTAGGGAAGAAAATGGAAGCGGAGAGGGAGATACAGGTTCGAAGTGAGATCCTCAAAACAGGCTGAAGACAAAATGTCTCAAGTATGCAAACCCAAGTAATCTGTTTGTTTTAGTTGTGGGAGTTAATGGGGATAGTTTTTGCTTTAATTCCATTTCTAAACCTTGCGCTGTGCACTGCTGCCTCACCGGAGCCTTACTGCGTGGTGGGGTGAGGGTCGACCAACGAGAGGCTCGTCAGAGCTTGCCAGCTGCCTCATTCTCCAACTCCCGAGGGCAGGCGGGGGGCAACCTCAGGGGATCAGAGAGTTCTCTTGGACGGCCACTGCGGCCCCAGATGGGCGACGGGTTCCTTGAATCCATCCTGAGAGAAACTCGTAAGGTAGCTTTTGCCCTAAGAGAACTGAGCTGAAATAGAGGGGGTCTGAGAAGCCTCGTTTACCCGGCATCCCTGCTCCAAATACCTAGCGCCCTCATCACTGGACAGGAAGGTGCGGCGCCACCTTACCCGCTCCCCATGCCCCTGCTCCCCTTGGCGACTTCAGTGACAGTCGAGCCCAGACTGTTTCTAATTCCCGTTACAGCGACAGCCTGGTCTCCTGAGCAGCGGGGGCCGGGAGCTGTATATTCCCTTTGGGCTCGTCTAGCCTCTAACCCAGCACCTCACTCTCCCAACCCTGAAAGCCACACTCACCACCAGGACGTGTCTACGCGGGCCGGCAGCGTCAGCAGCAGTAGCAGCAACAGGAGGCAGGCAAGACTTAGCCGGGCCGAAGCCCGAGAGCCGTCGGGGGCCGTGGGTCTGGGAGCGGACTCGGGGACAGGGGCGCGGACGCGTCGAGGGGGTAGCTGCGCGGCTTCCTTCGCACCACCCGGCCTCAGCATAGCTCCCCAAAGACTCCCGCCACGCGGCCCGGAGGGGCGTGGACGGGGCACCAGCTGAGGGTACTCAGGCTGCTCCTACTTCACCCCCCTGGGGGGCCATAAGGCTCGCCGCCGGGCGGGGACCTAAGGGCACCTAGAGTCCAGGAGCCGGGGCGCCAGGTCCCGGAGAGGGGCGCAGGGATTGGTGTCTGGAAGCCGACGACACCGCGCCGAACTCAGGATCTGGGGCGAGCTGCCCAGGCGGGGATGCGGTGTCAGGGGGTCGGCGGCGCGGAGTGGGGCTGCAGACAGAGTGTGCGGACAGCCCCTCCGGCCGCGGGCTCTCATTGGACGGCGCGGGGCGGGGCCGAAGCCCCGGACACGCGCGGCCCCCAGGGCGGCTCCGCCCGCGTTAGCTCCCGGCGCTCCGCGTCGCCCTTAGGTGTGGCGGCCGCCTCCGCCCCTCGGCGCCCCCAGCACCGCGCCGCGCCCCCACCTGCTCGGGACGGACTGGGCGCAGTGGCGCCCTTCTGCGCCCGGAGCACCCAGTCCCTGCCCGCGCCGCGTCACCGGGTCCTAGCGCCCTGCATTCGGCAACCGCAGCCTCCGTGGGTGGTGGCCCGGGGGGCGGGTGAGGGGAGCTGCAGACACTTTCCCCTACAGTCATCTAACCCACTGTGACCCTGGAGTGAGCCACAGAGGACTCGGTCATTTCTTCGGGTTCTCCCTCGGTTCTTGCGCTTCTGTGAAATGGGTAGAATCTCTGCCGCGGGGAGTTGCGGGAGAATCTTGATTCCCTTTCCAACGCCGCCAACGCCGGCGCCACCGGCAAGCCGACCTCAGGTAGGGGCTTCTCTCATCGACCACCCGCTGTCCCTGGTTCACACACACACACAGCCGACTTCAGGTAGGGGCTTCTCTCGTCGACGACCCGCTGCCCCTGGTATACACACACACACAGCGTTTAAACATAGGCTTCCCCCGCCGCACGCACACACACCCTCACCCACATCCCATTTAGACACAGGTCCCGCCTGCCGGCCGGCGATGACCAAAACCAAGAAGCACACCTGCGGCCGGACGCGAACTCCCAGCCCTTTGCTGCCTGGGTTCAGCACAGCTCAGTCTCTCCTAGTTCTCCCGAAGCTTCGGTCCCCCACCCCTTCGGGCGGGGCTGCGAGTACAACAGAATCAGAAACAGCTGGGCGGCTTTCCCGAACCAGAGGCCAGGGTGGGGGTCCTGCTGAGAGAGTGGGAGCCCCGGAGCCATTTCTCTCCTTCGCCTTTCCCCCCCGTCCTCCTCCCCACTGCTCCCTTACTTCCCGCCCCCGCCCCACGCCCCCCGCCAGCCCCCCAGCAGCCTGGAGGCGTGGTAAATTGTGAAGGGGTTGGGGGGCTGGCAGCTGTAGAAACTGACCCCCTTCTTCCCTCCCCCTTCTTAGGTTGGCAGGTAGAGCTTCTGGAGACAGGGTCGCCCTTACTGAGACCTAAAAATTCTTTTTGAAAAACCCTGGATCTTCCGACTTCCAGAATACACCTGGGGTCTGGCCCCAACCGCTTCTCCAGCCTCAGTTTCTCCTGCCTAGCCCCCTAATTCCCAGGTGTCTTTCATGCCTCTCCCCGTGATTTATCTAAACTATAAAGCCCTGGTGTAAACAACGCGCTGGAAACTGCCCAGCCCCTTCAACCCAAAACTCATTGTCAGTTCTTGGTTGGGGGGGGAAGGGGGGTCGGTGTTAGAGACTCCGGAGTGTGAGCGGACAGGGCGCAGCTGGCTGCAGAGAGGCTGCAAACATCCCAGAGGCAGACATGAGGGAGAAGGGCTCAGGGAGACCTTTATCCCCTCTCGCCATCTCTCACCCCTTCACCTCACTTTCTGCGGTAGGGGGCGGAGTGAGTTCATTAATTCAACAAATATTTTTTCCCTCCCATGTGCCAGACTGTGCTAGGCACATCAATGAAACAAAGCAAAACGAACAATGTCTGCCTGTATGGAGTTTCACTTGTATCGGAAGAAGATCGACAACAACCAGTAAACATCATAAGTAAAACATATAGCATGTTAGAAAGTGATAAGTAGAGGGGGAAACAAGAGTTTTTCAAGGTAGGCCCCATTAAGGAGCCTACATTCAAAGTCTCATGCAACAGAGAAGGTGCCCACCCTTGCGGGGAGGTAGGAAATGGGGGATGGACAGGAATTAGATGGGAGTGAGCAAGGGGTGAATACAGAGACCAGGCAGGTCCACAGGCTAGCCATATTCTTCCCTGCCAACCAGACCCTTCCCCTCTCCTCTCTCTCAGTCTGGGAAGCTCCAGTCCATCCTTCTGTTCCCCGAAAAGAAGCCAACTCTATACTGAGCTTCCCTGAGAGGGGCAGGTGAAAGAGGAGTAGGCCCAGGCTCTTTCCTGTCCAGACCCCTTTCCTTCTACCCTTCTTTCACCTCTTCCCAGCCCAGCCCCACCCTGATGCGGGGCAGCAGTCTGCAAGCTCTGCAAGCTCTGGCAGCCTCTCCTAGACTCCCCTGTGTGCAGAGGCTTGGGTGTGACTCTGGCCCTGTGTTTATTTCTACATATGGGCCTGAGGTTGTAGGGTGGGGAACTGGAGATGACCACATCAGCCCTAACCTTGGGTGGACTCGCCCACATGGGCCCCAAACTCACTTACGAGGCCCCTTCTTTGGCTTCAGCTGTCTTCATAGTCAAGTGGGACCGTGTCTTGGCACAACATAGATGCTCAACTATTAAAGCATATTGCTGAACTGAGGGGGGCCCCAGAAACATCAGCAGCTCCAAGAGGGAGGGAAGTGGGTGAGGGGACAAGATTTTCCCCAGTGCTTACAGGCTACCTCTGCCCTAGAGTGGACAACCGGGATAAGGCTTTGCTCCTTCTTCTCCCCTCTCCCCTCTGAGCCCCTAGCTCCCCAGGAGGAAGCCCAGGCTGCAGGAGCCAGCTGACTGCAAGAGCTGCACTCAGCCACTTAACTAGAGAACAAATACGGAGCCAGAGAAGAGGTTTTCTGGGATCTGCCACTTTGGAGTTCAAATCTCAAAATAAACTTCCAGTCTCAAGGTCCTAGATTCTACTGGAGAGCTCAGCTCCTCACGCAAGGGCCTGTTGTGGAGCTTCCAGGCAGAGGGTCAAGGCCAGAGGCTCAGGCCAGCGCCTGACCTGCTCTTCCCTCCCACCCACCCCCCCCCCTCCCCCATAATGGGAGCCAGGGGAGGAGTCACAGACTTGGGAGGCAAGCTCTGCTCTGCAGGGTCCTGCCTGGAGTCAGGTCACTCACTGAGGTCTGCTATGCTGTGTGCCCAGCCTGGCCAGGGCCTCCTAAGTGACACTGAAGGAGTGAAAGGGTCTTACTCCAGGGTATTTTCATGAAAATACAATAAAGTCATCTGAGGCCTCGGATGCTGGACTTTCACTGCTGACCTCCCCTTCCCCCAGGCCTCTAGATTCCCTGGGGCCTCCAACAGGACTGCTTCCACCCGGCTGGCAGAGTTAAACTTTCCTCCTCCTTCAAGGTGCACCAGAGCCTCTTGCCCTCTCTAAAGTGGGTGCCCCATGGAAAAGGGTCTTCCTCACCCCTGTACCACTTCCCCCAGGGGGCCACTCAGAGCTAAGTGAGTAGCCACTCTATTCTCAGCTGTGTGTAGCTGAATGATTTTAAAATTTGACTGGCCCTTGGATGGGAAAGGAGATGAGCTAAGGGGAGCTAGGGTGTGAGTAAACAGCTCTTTCTCCACCCAGGCCTGCCCCCCTTAAAGGCCCCCGTTCCCTGGGCCCCTTTGGTGATGACCTTCTCTCTTTCCCCGTGGGTGGGAGGTGGTGTGGATGGTAACCAGTAGAGAGAAAGGCCGAGAAGGGGCTGGGGGGAGGTTTGGATAGGAGTCAAGGAATTCCTGAGCCTGCTGCTTGCACAAGGGGCCCTGAGACGCCTTTCCTGAGATTTCTTTGCAAACCTAGGCAAATCTCATTTGAAATGGGGCCAGGTTCACCCAGGCCCCTCATGCCCCCACCCCATTCCCATTTCTTCCTCTCCAGCCACCCCAGGCAGGTGTCTGGGAAGAGTGGGGAGCTTGGGAAGAACCCAGGAGCTATTAAGGGGTGTGGGGTGGGGATCTATGCTTTGTACACAGCCTGACCCGGCCTCTCCTTGGTATTTATGAGCTCCCAGGCGAGGCATGGAACGTGTCTCAAAGAGGCCAGGCCAAGAGGGCTTTGGAGGAAGGAGCATCCAGCCCCAAACCAGGGAAGGGGGCTTGGTGGGGCGGGGTTAGAGACCCTCTTCTTCCCAGCCAGTGATCAAACAGGGGAGTAAACAGCTCCCCTAGGGGGCCTGGAGAAAGGAGAAGCGGGAAGGGGAGGCCTGGGGAGGTGGAGCCATGGGGCGGGGCATGGGGGGCGGGGCTGGAGCCTTTTAGCACTTTGGCTGCAATCAGACCGGAGCCAGGCGGTGGGCGGGCTGACAGCCATCCTGGGCTGGTGGCCCAGGTTCTGTGTGAGGCCGCTGGGTGTACTGCTGGGATCCTGGGTGGTCACTGACCAGCCTAACCCCAAGGGAGGGTGGTCCCATATTGCCCCCAGCGTCTCCCGCCCCCATCTCCCTGGATCAGTTAGGCTATGCTGAGCTCTCTTTCTCTCCCCACCACCTGTTCTATTCCCCAGAACAATCTGGAAGTGAGATTTGCTTCCAGTAGAACAATTTGCACAGCCCGCTATCTGCCTCCCTCCCACTGTGCCTTCCTTGGTTCACTCTTCCTCTCTCCCAGTCTCTTTTCTGAGTCTCCATCTCTCTGGGTCTGTCTCTCTCTGGCTCAAACTTCTGTCATTCTGTGTCTATTCCTCTTGGTGTTTGTCTTCATTTGTCTGTCTGTGTGTCTATAACTGTCTATAACAGTCTCCCCTCTTCTGTCGGAAGCTGTCTCCCTATCAATCTCTGTCACTCATCTCTTGATATCTCTGTCTCTCCATCTTTCTCTCTTAGGATCTGTATGACCATCTCTTTCTTAATCTTCTTTTACTTGCCTCATCTCTCTTTCTATATCTTTTCTGATTCTCTCTCTCTCTTTCTCTCTCTCGCTGTGTCTGTGTTCCTGTCCATTTTTCTTGGTGTGTATGTTTATTTCTCTTTGTGTCTTGCCCTCTGCTTCACACCTTCTTCTGCAGTCCCTCCAACACAGTAAGTACCAAGAGCACTGAAAGAAATCAGAGTTTCTTTCCCCCCAGCTCAACAATATGCATGACTCTAAGCCACTTTGCCACTCCGGGCCTCAGTTTCCTCACTGGTGAAACAAGTACCGTAGATATCTAGTTCCCCTCTGTCAGTCTTATCTTTCTGCCTTTATCTCTGGTTGCTTGTAGCACAGCCCATCCTGTCTTCTGAGGGTTCTGCTTCTCTGCTATCTAAACTTCGCCCTTAAGTTAGGACTCCAGCCTCCTCAGATCCTGTCAGCCAGCAGGCCCCCAGAGGAGGACCCCTCACTTCTTCACCCTCTTGAACATCAGGGTAGACAAGGTCCCTTTCTGGGGCCATGTCTGGGATACAAACCAGATTAGCTCATCTCTCTAATCCTCTTTGTGCTGGGGCCTTTGCCAGGCATGGACACCCACAGCGAAGAGCAAGTGTGTGTGTGTGTGTATGTGTGTGTGTTCTTGCACACACGCAGATTCTTGGAGAAGGCAGAACCAACGTTCTTCTCCTTCTGTTACTCCCTCCTGCCTGAAAAGCCCAAATTAAGCCCTCATTGTATAAGAAACCTTATCTGGCTTGAACCAAATCAGGGTTTTCATAATCCTAGTTGGTTCCTCTCCTTCCCTGCCCCCATCTCTTTTTTCTTTTACAGCCTCTCTAGGGCTGGAGAAATCATTCCAGCCATTCCCCGTTCGTGAACAGCCCAGAACCCTTCCACACATATATATTCTTCTCCAGTCATTTTCTGAGAAGGGTCTTTCCATCCCTTCCGTAAAAGTCTGGGTGTCTGGGCAGGGAGCAGGGTGTATGGGGGAGGAGGGAAAGCAAGCAGGTAGTCCTTGGATTTCACACTTGCAGTCAGAGGACTCCAGCCTCCTCTCTGAAATTTCATTTGGAGCGGTCTATCTTGGCTGATAAGCTTTCAAAGCATTCCCTCTGCCAAATCATTACCTTATTTTCGAGGCAATTATAGAACTTATTGTATCAATTAGTCTGGTCTCCAGCTGCAGCCGTTTATCTCTGTCTCTCGCGGTGCGCTGCCGAGGAAAGGGTCTGCCCAGCCCCGCGCCGCCAGCCTGGCCGGCGAGGGGAGGGCGGCCAGTAGGGCCGCGGCCCCGGGAGCTGTCCGGCTGCTTTCAGCGGGGATGGGGTAGGTGGAAAACCTAGCGGGTGCGCTTTTGAGGTTCGGAGATCCGGCCAGCTCCTCCTTGCACGCCCAGCCAGTGCCGCAGGCGCGCTCTTTCCCGCGGGCACCACACCTGCACGCACGATGTGGCCCAGGAGGACGCACCACGCAGCCTGGCGCGGGGATGAGAGCCATCAGGCCAGACCAGGGCGCGGGCTCCGCGGAGGAAAACGCTGAGCCGGAGCCAAGACGCAGGCTCCTTCCTGACTCTCGGGTGGGTGACTCATTCTGTGAGCCGTGCGCCCCGCAGTGGCGTTTTCTGGGAAGGCGTGGTGGCGTGAGTTTCACCTCCGTGGAGACTCGTGCGTTTGAAACTGGAAGAAAACCTTAGGAGGGGAGAAGTGGGTGCCCCATGGTTGGGGGGAGCATGGCCTGCTTTGCCTCGCCCCGTCTGCAGCCTCTTCCTAAAGACGAACCATGCCCACACCCCGGTGCTGGGGTCAGGTCGGGGGGTCCGTTAGAAAAGTGTTTCTTTGAAACTTTTTGAGTCTCAGCATCCCTTTACACTCTCCGAAATTATCCAGGACCCCAAAGAGCTTTTATTTATGTGAGTTCTATCTATTCGTATTAAAAATTAAAATGAACGCAAGAGCCAAATTGAAAGTGACCCCAGTGGCCAAGTGTTACCCTTGTAGCTCAGTTGGTAAAGAATCCGCCTGCAATAAGGGAGACCCGGTTTTGATTCCTGGGTTCCCAGGAAGATTCCCCTGGAGAAGGGAACGGCTACCCACTCCAGTATTCTGGCCTGGAGAATTCCATGGACTGTATATGGTCCATGGACACGACTGAGCGGCTTTCACCAGTGGCCAAAGCGGGATAACTTGAGCAACAGAGTAGTTTAGATTATAACCCAAAGTATAAAATATATATGCATGAGTCCATACTGATATAAATAAATGATTGAATAAATAAATATATTGGGAAAAGAGACAGATCTCCCATACAGAAGAATTCCAAATATTTTACTTTGCTTCCTTAAGGGAGGTGGTGTCTCTGGTGGCTCAGATGGTAAAGAATCTGCCTGCAATGCAGGAGACACAGGTTCTATCCCTGGGTTAGGAAGATCCCCTGGAGAAGGAAATAGCAACACACTCCAGTATTCTTGCCTGGAGAATTCCATGGAGAAAGGAGCCTGGAGGGCTACAGTCCATGCGGTGGCAAAGAGCGAGATAGGACTGAGGGACTAACACCTTCACTTTTTTCACTTTAAGGAGATGAAGTATAACTCCCCATTCCTATGTGTAGGCTGCGGGTTGTAACTTCCTTCCAGAGTACAGAGCAGAAAAAGAGGGTGTGTGGGGGCTAGGGGACAGGGAGTGGAGGAGGAAGTGACTTTATGGTGGAGAAACCCAGCACGTCTCAGCCAGGTGTCAGGGTCGGCGTCAGCTGTGATGAGTTGTGTTGTTAGTTGTGTCTTTGGTGCATGTGATGAAAATGACACCAGCTCTGGTTTTCGTCCCCATAACCCACACCTTCTTGTTTATTTGGCATGTGCGATCTTTAGTTGCAGCATGTGGTGTGAGATCTAGCTCTCTGACCAGGGATGGAACCCAGGCCCCCTGCATTGGGAGCGCAGAGTTTTAGCCACTGGACCACCAGGGCAGTCCCCACACTTCCTAAGAAGAACATCAGACCAATTCCAGTGGAGGGACATTCTACGACATACCTGACTAGTAAGTACTCCTCAACTGTCAAGGTCGTTCAGAAACAGGGAAAGACTCCCGGACTTCCCTGGTGGTCCAGTGGTTAAGGCTTAGAGCTTCCAATGCAGGGGGCAGGGAGGTTCCATCCTTTGAAGGAGAACTAAAATTCCACATGTCTCATGGCCAAAAAATGTAAACAAACAAACAAAAACCAAGCAACATGTGAAACTGTCATGGCCAAGAGGTACCTAAGAAGTCATGACAACTAAGTATAATGTATCCTGGTTGGGATCTTGGAAAAGATAAAGGAAATTAGGGGAAAACTGAGGAAATTTGAATAAGGTATGAAGTATTGATTTGAATAAATAGTAATAATGTGTCAATACTAGTTCATTAATTTTGACAGATGCATCACACATTTGTAATGTAAGATGTTAATAACAGGGGAAACTGAGTGTGAGGTGTATGGACACTCTGTACTATCTTTGTAATTTTTCTACAACTATGGAACTTTTAAAAATAAAGTTTATTTTAAATGATTACAATATACACTTTAATTAATTTAAAATTAATAATAAACCCAATACTTGCTAATATTAATGTCATGTTTTTATGAAAAATAACTATTGGGTTGGCCAAAAATTTCATTTGGGATTTTCTGTAAGATGTTATGGAAAAACCCGAATGAACTTTGGGGCCAACCCAATATAATTTTCAAAACAAAAACAGGAGAATGGGATTATGTAACATTTTTGCAACTATCTTTAAGATCTGGCTTAATAGCAGGATTCTCATATTTGCTTCTACATTCAGCCAGTTGTGATATCACAACCAGTTGTGATATTGCATGTCTTATAGCCTCTGGAAAGCTCCACTGTACACTCAAGAAAGAATGAGTGTGAGAAGGTCAAATAACATCTTAGTATTATTATGAACCTCTTTGAGAACTGCCACCTTAGTGATATCATCCATTACTGTGATTCTAGATTCCCAATTCAAAATCCCTAGCTTTGAAACATCTCTGTTGAGTTCTCTGGTCACATTTGTCACTATACCCTTGCCTTCCCCTCACCCTCTATTATCTACCTTTTTGACACTTGGCAGTCCATGTCAGCATGATCACATCATTCCTCTGGTCATTGTAGAAGTGAAGTTAATGTGCAAAAACACTGTGAAGTTAATGTGCAAAACATTGTGCTTCCATCCTGTGGTGCAAAATCCTTGAGTAATGGGACAGTTGCCTCTCTTGTTTTTCCTAGACAGCTAAGTATCACAAACCCTAAAATATCAAATGCATAATAAATGATTGTTGAATGTCTGTAGATGATTCCAGAATCAGAGCTCTTTCTAATGAAGTCTCCCTCTTGCCCCTGTATATCAGCCTGAGTTTCCGCTGTGAATGATAACAGTCTGTAATTTAGTAAGTTTGATATCCACTTTGATTTAGCAAAGATTAATTTCTCTCATTGCCATAGCCAGGCCAAAATACCCAATTTGGACAAGGGATACACCTTAAGGGCAGATTCCTGACTTCAGAAGTTAGGTTTGGGGCATTCAGTTTCAGTAGCGATGTTTCCATCCACAGAATGCTATACAAACCACAAAGGCTGCCATCCTGTCACCCAAATAATGAGCATTACTGGTCCACTCGACAAACAGCTTTTGGGCTTCAGTCTCCCTAATGACCCAGATACCACTGTCATTTTTTGAGTCATCTTATATACTTTCGTGCCTCAGATTTTATTATGTGGTTTTCTTTCAATGTTGCTCCCATATGCTGTTCTGTTTCCAGAGCCTCTACCCTCTAGCCGTCCTTAGACCCTCTTCCCTGAGCTATCAGAGAAGCCCCCACTGGATATGCTCAGGAGTTTCTGTGTCACCATTCAGGCAGTGGGAAACTATTGAAGGTTATTAATGATGGAGGAGTGTGATAAAGGCAGACATCTGAGGAGAAGGGTCTCACTGCAGGCTGAGTTCAGTTATATTCTTACTGATTTTCCGCCTGCTAGATTTGGCCATTTTCTGATAGAGAAGTGTTTGAAGTCTTCCGTAATGGTGGATCCATCTCCACCTATTTCTCTTTGCATTTCTATCCATTTTTCCTGCCTGCATATTTCCCTTTCCCCTATTCAGTTAGGCTTCGAAAAAACACCAGTAGTTTAGGCTCAAGTGAAATAGTATCTCCCCAGGGCAGGCATTGTTAAAAATGTTCTGAGGGGTATAGACCGGATGGTAAAGTAGGAAGACCCTAAGCTCACCTCCTCCGCTGGGCACACCAAAATTACAACTATTTACAGAACAACTGTTGATGAGAATGACCTGAAGACTGGCAAAAAAGATCTTCTGCAACTAAAGGTATAAAGAAGGAACCACAACCAGATGGGTAGAAAGGGCAGAGACACAGTATAGTCAGGACCCACACCCCCAGGTTGGTGACCTACAAGTAGGAAGATAATCACAACTGCAGAGTTTCTTTCTAAGAAATGAGAGGTCCAAACACTGTAACAGGCTTCTCAGCCTGGCGGTCCTGCACTGGGAAGATGAACCCCCCAGAACATTTGGCTTTGAACGTCAGTGGGGCTTGCTTTGGGGAGAGCCAGAGGGTAGCAGAGAATTCTCTCTTAAAGAGCACACACAATGTCTCACACACTCTGAGACCAAGAGCAGAAGTGGTCATTTGAAAGAAGCCTGAGTTAGGAGAGCCTCCTGCTGAGCCTCCGCCTGGACAGGCAGGAGGGAACTAGAGCTCACTCTGGGGATGTAGACACTGTGGCAGGCGTTTTGGGGAGCTCATTTATTACAAGGACACTGGAGCTGGCAAGCACCATTTTGGAATCCTCCTTCTAGCTTATTAGTGCTGGGACCTGCCCCCGCCCAGCAGCTCCAGACTTGGATGAAAAAGAAGTGAAAGTGTTAGCCACTCAGTCACGTCTGACTTTTTGTGACCCCATGGACTGTAGCCCGCCAAGCTCCTCTGTCCATGGGATTCTCCAGGCAAGAATATTGGAGTGGGTTGCCATGCTCTCCTCCAGGTGATCTTTCCGACCCAGGAATCGAACCCGCGTCTCTTACATGTCCTGCATTGGCAGGCAGGCTCTTTACCACTAGTGCCACCTGAAAAGCCCCACATTTGATCCATACTTCATACCATATATAAAAATTCCAGTTTTGTTGAGATATAATTGGCATATAGCACTGTATAAGTTTAAGGTGTACAGAATAATGATTTGACTTACGTACATCATGAAATGATTACCACAGTAAGTTTAATGAACATCCATCATTTCACACAGACAGAAAATTAAAGAAATAGAGAAAAAATTTTTTTTTCCTAGTGATGAGACCTCTTGGTACTTACTCTGTAAACAAATTTCATATATAACATACTGCAGTATTAATATATTATGTTGTATATTACATCCCTAGTATTTATTGGAAGTCAGAAAAACATCTTCTGCTTTATTGACTATGCCAAAGCCTTTGACTGTGTGGATCATAATAAACTGTGGAAAATTCTTCAAGAGATGGGAATACCAGACCATCTGACCTGTCTCTTGAGGAACCTGTATGCAGGTCAGGAAGCAACAGTTAGAACTGGACATGGAACAACAGACTGGTTCCAAATAAGAAAAGGAGTAGGTCAAGCCTGTATATTGTCACCCTGCTTACTTAACTTATATGCAGAGTACATCATGAGAAACGCTGGGCTGGAAGAAGCACAAGTTGGAATCAACATTGCCGGGAGAAATATCAATAACCTCAGATATGCAGACGACACCACCCTTATGGCAGAAAGTGAAGGAGAACTAAAGAGCCTCTTGATGAAAGTGAAAGAGGAGAGTGAAAAAGTTGGCTTAAGGCTCAACATTAAGAAAACTAAGATCATGGCATCTGGTCCCATCACTTCATAGGAAATAGATGGGGAAACAGTGTTAAAGTTTATTTTTTGGGGTTCCAAAATCACTGCAGATGGTGATTGCAGCATGAAATATGCTTACTCCTTGGAAGGAACGTTATGGCCAACCTAGATAGCATATTGAAAAGCAGAGACATTACTTTGCCAACAAAGGTCCGTCTAGTCAAGACTATGGTTTTTCCAGTAGTCACATATGGATGTGAGAGTTGGACAGTGAAAAAGGCTGAGCACTGAAGAATTGATGCTTTTTAACTGTGGTGTTGGAGAAGACTCTTGAGAGTCCCTTGGACTGCAAGGAGATCCAACAAGTCCATCCTAGAAGAGGTCAGTCCTGGGTGTTCATTGGAAGGACTGATGTTGAAGCTGAAACTCCAATAGTTGGGCCACCTGATGTGAACAGTTGACTCATTGGAAAAGACCCTGATGCTGGGAAGGACTGGGGGCAGGAGGAGAAGGGGATGACAGAGGATGAGATGGCTGGATGGCATCACCAACTCTATGGACATGGGTTTGGGTGGACTCCGGGAGTTGGTGATGGACAGGGAGGCCTGGCGTGCTGCAGTTCATGGGGTCACAAAGAGTCGGACACGACTGAGTGACTGAACTGAACTGAACTTTCTTACTACCTGATCTAATTCCTTCCACCATCCACCTCTGGTAGACATGAGTCTGATCTCTTTTTCTATGGATTTGTTTTTGTTTTTGAAGTACAGTTGACCTACAATACTGTATAAGTTCCTGGTGCATAACAGTGATTCAGTATTTCTATGCATTGGAAAATGGTCACCATGATAAGTCTAGTTACTATCTGTCACCATATAAAGATATGGCATAATTATTGACTGTATTCCCAACTGTACGTTTCATACACACACTTGTTTATTTTGTAACTAAAAGTTGATGTCTCTTAATCTCCCTCACCTATCTCTCCCTTTCCCCCATTCCTCTCCCCTCTGGCAACCAGCCCTTTGCTCTCTGTACCAGTGACTCTGGTTCGGTTTTCTTGTGTGTTTGTTAGTTTTGATTTCAGATTCCACATGTAAGTGAGATCATGCAGTATTTGGCTATAGTAAATAATGCCGCAACAAATACAGGGAATCACATGTCTTCGATTTCTTTTTCAGTTTCTCCCAGCAATGTTTTGTCATTTTCAGTGTGTGAGTCTTGCACATTTTTTGGTCAGATTTATCCTTAAGTATTTCATGTTGTTGATGCTATTATAAATGGTACTATTTATTCATTACCATCTCCATTGCTAGTATAAATACAAATGATCTATTTTGTAATTTTGCTAAATTCACTTATTAGTTCTGGTAGCTTTTTAGGGGGCGGGATTGCATGGCATGTGGGATCTTAGTTCCCTGACCAAGGATCGAACTCACACCCACTTCAGTGGAAGCAGAGAGGCTCAACCACTGGACCACCAGGAAAGTCCCTCCGGGAACTTTTTAAAGAAAAATAGAATCCATTAGATTTTCTACTTAGACAGTTATGTTTTCTAGAAATAAATGCAATTTTATTCCTCCCTTTTCAAGTTGAATGCATTTATGTCTTTTTCTTGCTTTAGTGCACTGGCTAATACCTCCAATATAATATTTGAATAGAAAAGTGGTAAAAGGAGGCACTATTGCCCTATTCCTAATCTTTAAAAAGTGAAAGTGAAAGTGTTAGTCACTCAGTTGGGTCTGACTCTTGCGACCACATGGACTGTAGCCCACCAGGCTCCTCTGTCCATGGAATTCTCCAAGAAAGAATACTGGAGTGGGTAGCCTATTCCTTCTCCAGGGGATCTTCCTGACCCAGGGATCAAACCCAGGTCTTCCGCATCGCAGGCAGATTCTTTACCACCTGAGCCTAAAGATCTAGACGTATTCCTAATCTTAGGGAAAAGTATTTAGTCTTTTATGATTAAATTTGATGTAAGTTGTAGGTTTTTTCTTTGATGTCCACTTTTAGATTAAGGATGTTCCCTTCTATTTCTAGTTTGCTGAGTTTTTATCTGAAATGGATGTTGGATTTTGTTAGATGCTTTTTTCTGAATCTATTTTTCACTAAAAATCTGCATTTATTTTCCTCAAAACCAAATGCTTTTTATTGCATCAGACATTGGATTTATTTATTTATAATTATTCAATACAACAGATACATTTCAAAAATCTATTTTTTTCATTGAGAGTAAACTGTATTAAACTTACTTTTCCAGAAGATGCATTCAATAAATATATTCAGCAACAAACTTGGGCTCATAAGCCTTTGAAAATTTTAAGTAATCTTCAATGATGTTGGTCAGGAAATTCTTCATTGGTGGAATCAGTTATCACCAGAATTATACCACCTGGGAATACTGACATTGATCATATAGTTTTTATTTTTTGAACTGTTAATATGGTGAATTACATTGCTTGGTTTTCAAATGTTAAACCAATCTTACATTCCTGAGATAAACCTCATTATGGTTGTTTGGTTATTATGTATTGTATTTTTATATACTATTAGATTTGATTTGATAAAATTTTATTAAGATTTTTTTGAATGTTTGTTCATGAGGGAAGTTGGTTTGCAGCTTTCTTGGTCATGTTACTGCTTGGTCTCATAGAATGAGTTGGAAAGTGGTCTATCTCCTCAATATTTTGGAGAAATTTCTGTAGAATTAGTATTTTGTGTCTTTAAATGCTCGTAGGATTCATAAATGAAACTATCTGGGTCTGGGCCTTGAGTTTCTTTTGAAGAAAAGCTTTAAACTAAGAAATCAGTTTCTTTCGTAGGTGTGGGGCTGTTCAGGTTACCTATTTCTTCTTCAGGTAATTTGTGTCTAATTTGTGTCTTTCAAGGAATTTGGTCATTTCATATAAGTCATTAAATTTATTGATATAAAATTTGTAATATTCCTTATTCTTCTTTTAAAATCTGTGCACTCTGTAATGATAGCACCTCTCCTTCCTGATGTTAGCCATTTGTGTGTTTTCTATTTTATTCCTAATTACTCTGGTTAGAGGTTTGTCAATTTTATTGATCTTAAAGAACCAGCCTTTGGTTTCATTGGTTTTTCTCTATTGTTTTTGTTTTCCATTTCATTGATTTCTGCAGTTCCTTTTCCTCTACTTATGTATTTCTGCTTAACCAACTTTAATCCTTTTTTTAAATGTAGATATTTAATGTTATAAATTTCTCTCTACATACTCCCTTATCTGTATCCCACAAGAATTGATACATTGTGCTTTCATGTTCATTTATTTACAAGTAGTTTCTAATTTTCTCTGATTTCCTTATTGCCCATGGATTATTTAGAATTGTGTTATTTTCCAAATATTTGGGGATTCTCCAGAGATCTTTCTGTTATCATTATTATTGTTTTTGCCATGGTAGCTGGCATGTGGGATCTCAGTTCCCCAACCAGGGACTGAACCCAGGCACGGCAGTGAAATCCCAGAATCCTAACCACTAGGATTAAGGAACTCCCTCTGTTATTAACTTCTGATTTAATTCCAACATAGTCAGAAAATATGCTTTGTATGATTTAAATTCTTTTAAATGTATTGAGACATTTTAATGGTCTATCATAATACATGTTCTGTGTGCGCTAAAAATAAAACATGGATTCTGCTCCATTTGGTTGGAGACTTGTGTAACAATTTCCCTTATTTTTGTCTTTATATTTAAAGCAGATTTCTTGTAGGCAGCATGTATTTGAGTCTTGCTTTTTTTACAGGCAATCTCTTCCTTTAATTAGATTGTTTAGATCATTTATATTTCATGTGGTTATTGAGATGGTTGGTTTTGAATCAACAATCTTACTATTTGTCTATTATCTCTTCTCTCTCCTCCCCTTTTCTTTCTGGATTATTTTTTATAATTACCTTTTTTTCGCTGATGACAAGTTATTATAATCTGTTGACAGCACAGAGAAAGATATTAATGGGACCAGAACTATGTCTACATAGAAGCGGGCAGTGATACGTAGCTATTTTGTGGGGAACTGCGTATACTTCATCATCATGATCATGTTTTAGTTTCTGTGTTCCTTTCTTGTGCTATTCAGTATATCTCTGCAGGTGCTCAGTCTCCTTTATATGATGAGTGATCTCATCTTCATGGTGTTCTTCAAGGCTGTCAGTTGTTCTTTAGTCTTGGTTTGGATTTATCCTTCCTCTTCAGCCTGTTCTCTCTTTCCAAAGGCCCAAAGTTCTGAATGACATCCTCACTGGGGTGGAAATTTTCTGACCCCTTGGGACAGACCATTGGTAACAGAAGTGTAGGGCTTGCATGGTTCTGATGTCCCACATGCCGAGCAGCATCTGTGCCCACACCCCCATGACTGATCTTGTCCGTGCAGTATCTCTCCAGTTGCTATGATTCCATTTTTATCTCATTCATCTTGTTTTGCTTCTTAGAGATTGCTTTAACTTATCACATACTTCCCCATGTATCATACTGATTCACACATCGTATAAGAATCCTACTTTATCCTCTCTGTCTTTGTGCTGTTGTTGTCATACATTTTACTTCCGCATATTTTATAAACCCTACAATGCATTGTTATAAATTTTAAAGAGATTTAAAGAATAAGAAAAATAATATTTCAAATTTACCCACAGTTACCATTTCTAGTGCTCTTCATTTTCCTTTTGCCTTGTATAGCTAAAGGAATTTGTGTTTCTGTATTGCAGATTTGCTGGTGAAGAGGTCTTTCAGATTGTGCGTATTTGAGATAAATCTCTTATTTTGGCTTTGCTTTGAAAGTCTTTTTTTTTAAACCTGGTATAGAATTCTAGGTTGACAGTTTTTTCCTCAGTACTCTAAAGCTATTACTCCACTGTCTTCAGGATTGTATTGTTATCAAAGAGAATTCTGCTTTAATTCTTATCCTTGTTCATCTGCATAGAATATGGTCTTTTCCTTCTGCTTGTTTAGAAGATTTTTATTCTTTGTTTTAAACAATTTGATATGATGTTCTTGTGTGTAGTTTTCTTCATGTTTCCTGTGCTTGGGGTTCTCATTTTTATCATATTTGAAAGAATTTAGCTATCATTTGTTAAAATATTTTCCTTCAGGGACTTAAATTACATTTATTTTATGTAACTTTAATTTGTACCAAAGCACACTAATGTTCTGTTCATTGTTAAAAGTCTTTTTTTATGTTCTATGTTTCATTATTAGTTTTTTATTGCTATTTTTTTCAAGTATTTCTTCCATAGTGTGTAATCTTCTATTACTACCATCCAGTGGGTTTTTTTTTTTTTTTCATCTTAGATAGTGTGGTTTTCATTTCAAGAAGTCTGAGTTAGGTCTTTTCTTTATCTTTCGTGTCTCATATTAACAAACTCAATCTTTCCTCTGTCTTCGTAAACATTAGGAATATAGTAATATGTATTCCTGTTTTAATATGATAAGTGAGCATGCGTGTGTGCTCACTCAGTTGTGTCTGCTCTTTGCAACCCCATGGACTATAGCCTGCCGGGTTTCTCTGTCCATGAGATTTTTCAGGCAAGAATATTGGATTGGGTTACCATTTCCTTCTCCAGGGGATCTTCCCAACCCAGAGATCAAACCCATCTCTCCTGCATCTCTTGCATTGGCAGGCAGATTCTCTACCACTGAGCCACCATGGAAGCCCAGATTTTGGGGCTGCATCTTGCAGCACGTGGGGTCTTAGTTCCCTAAATGAACCTGTGCCCTTTTCAGTGGAAGCTCAGAGGCCAAATCACAGGACTACCAGGGCTACCATCATGTCATTTTTGATTAATTTCCAATTGATTGTTTTTTCTCCTAGTTATGGTCCAAATTTTTCTGCTTCTTTGTGCGCCTGGTAATTTTTGACTAGATGCTTTTTTATTGTGATTTTAGCTTTTTGGGTGAAAGTATTTTTGTCTTCCTATACACATTCTTGAGCTTTGTTTTGGGACATAGTTATTCAGAAATAGTTTACCCTTTTGAGTCTTTCTTGTAAACTTATAAGGCAGGAGCAGAACAGAATTTAGTCTAGGGCTAATTTTGGCCCACTATAGAGACAAAACCCTTCTAACTGAATACTCTATCTCATGTTCCATTAATTATGAGATTTGTCATTCTGGTTAGTGAGAACAAAAACTACTCACAGTCTCTTGAGAGATCTGAGTACTGTTGCCTCTGATCCTTTGGGTGGTTCTCTCATTGGCCTTTGATCCTTTCCTCACATCCATATACTGATTAGTACTCAGTTGAAGATCCAGAGAAAGCCTTTGAAGATCTCTGGACATCCCTCTCATTGCAGCTGTCTTATCTTCTCTCCCAGCTATCAGCTTCATCTCCTCTACTTAGGCAGATTGCCAGGCATACCTTGATCCCCTTTTCACTGCTCAGTCAATCAGAGGACTCACTTCATTTGTTTTCCATCTCTATTCTTTGTCGCCTGATATCCAATCTCTTGAAAATTGTTGTTTGATATATTTTGCCCAGTGTTTAGTTGTTTTAGATGGGAAAGTAATAGTTGCTATTATTCCATCTTGGTCAGAAGCAGAATTCTCTAAAAATTTGAAAAACATATTTTGTTTTCCTACTCAAATTATATCTTCATATCTATGATGTATTTTTAGTTGTATATACTGCATTATTAAATATTTTCCTGAAAAAAGGGAAATTTTGTTTTGACTAGCATTGATGAGATTTTAATTGTCCATATCCAATAACTGGAGGAATTTTCTAGAGACCAACTTCTGACTTCATACATTTAAAACATTGTCCTCCATTTCAGATTTTACTTTTAGAGTCAGGTGCTATAAGATATGGGCTTTCCTGGTGGCACAGACGGTAAAGAATCTGCCGACAATATGGGAGATCCATAGCAATATAACCTTTGATGCTTCTCCTTCATGTCATCTCCTGCAAGGTGAGGAAGCACAGTGATAGGGCCACTCCTGGAAGCCATTCCTACACTGGCATAACTAGCAAAAACTCAACTATACATGAAAGTGACTGCAAACCGCATAAATATATTTTACTCAAAAATAACCCATTATTCAACTTACCTTTAGCTGAATTCCCAAAATGTTTTGATCACCACTCCAAGATTACCCAATATAGAAGAAAGTGTGATATAGATGCCAGAGTTAAGAGAGACAGCAGTCTTAACTGACTACAATTAAAATATCTTACTTTAGCAAGTTTTATAAAAACATTTGACCATATGAACACATTGCTTGGGCTCTTTAAGTCTGGAGGGGGCTGTACCAATGATAGTCCTTGAAGCTTAACTTCATGGTAAATCTGCCTCTGCTCAAGATACTGCTTCAGTTCAGGCTCCCTGTGGCTGACCACAATGAAGTCACTCAGTTGTGTCTGACTCTTTTTGACCCCATGGACTGTAGCCTACCAGGCTCCTCCATCCATGGGATTTTCCAGGCAAGAGTACTGGAGTGGGGTGCCATTTCCTTCTCCAGAGGCTCTTTCTGACCCAGGGATGGAACCAGGGTCTCCCGCATTGTAGGCAGATGCTTTACCGTCTGAGCCCCCAGGGAAATCCCAGAGTTGAAATTCTTTCCCTCGGCAGGTTTTGCCTTTTCCTGAACTCACTTACTTTTCCAGATCCGCACTCCTACCCCAGAGTTCCCAGCATGCAGGCTGGCAGCTTGGTGCATTGCATCTGTTGTTCTCATTACCTGGAATACGCTTCACTGACTTCTCCTGGGAGCAGCTACCCCTCCTTCAAGACCAGGACGGGTGTCATTTCCTCTATGAGTCCATTCCTGACTCCCCTGGGGGTTAATTGTGTCAACACAGCCTATTCCTATTTTTATTTTATTTATTTTTCAAGCTTTATTCTTTGAACAAAGAATGGAGAGTTGTGAGCTAGTACTCCTGGGTACAAGATCTCCCCGAAAGACCCTCAGTAGGGCTGTTTTATAAGGATCTTGTCAGCAGAGAGGGGCGAGTTCTCACAAGCCTGGTGCAGCTGTGCTCTCCCAGAGCCCACTGGAGATCTCGCAGTGCCTGGGTGCACATCTCTGCGTGTGGCCTACTGTCGCCATCTTGAATGACAGTGTGTGTTGGGGAGGTGTCTCTGCACATGGGCCACGGAGCTGAAGTGTTGAGCCCAGCATTTCACATGAATGCAGGTCTGAAGTGCCAGCCAGTGGCAGGGTCAGCACTGTAGGAGCAAGTGAAACCAGCGTCAGGACTTCCTGAGATGCAGAGTCTTTATTTCTCATACAGAAGAAATTCAGCAAGAGGCAAAGCGAGAGGTAAGAAATAGATTTACTGAGAGACACACTCTGGAGAAGAGCATGTGCCATCTCAGAAGGTGAGAGGCCCTGGGAGATACACATTCCATAGAATGTGGTCCCTCTAGAAAGTCTTGAGAGTGGCTTCCTATTTTTATCATAGTTGGCATGATACCATGTGCTGTCTCTTGCGCCATCATTTTAAACCCCTAAGGCCTTGTAAACTTATTATTTGTCTATCCCAGGGCCTAAGTCAGTGTGTTCTACCTAGTAGGAGCTAGTGTGTGGATGTTTGAACAAATGAAATCTCTTTGTTTTCCTCCTACAGAGTGCTGTCTCTTGCTCATTTATTTGGCTTATTAAGGTTTATTTCCCCCCCCACCCACCCCAGCATAAACTGTATAGAGGAGCAAGACATTTCTGAAACATAATTAAATGGACGAATGAATATACAAATATGTGTGGATAGAGTCATCCTGACCCCTGTGTAACAAATCGTTATGGATCACCTACTATTCGGAGAAGGCAATGGCACCCCACTCCAGTACCCTTGCCTGGAAAATCCCATGGATGGAGGAGCAGTCCATGGGGTCGCTAAGAGTCAGACACGACTGGGCGACTTCACTGTCACGCATTGGAGAAGGAAATGGCAACCCACTCCAGTGTTCTTGCCTGGAGAATCCCTGGGACGGGGGAGCCTGGTGGGCTGCCGTCTATGGGGTCGCACAGAGTCGGACACGACTGAAGCAACTTGGCAGCAGCAGCAGCACCTACTATTAGGAGGTATTATCAGATAGTATTATTAGGTAATAGTAGATCACCCACTACTAGGAGGTAATTAGGAGTAGGAGATCACCTACTATTAGGGGCCACCTTGGTCACTCAGATTGTAGAGAGTCTGCCCACAATGCAGGAGACCCAGGTTCCATCCCTGGGTGGGCAAGATCCCCTGGAGAAAGGACTGGCAACGCACTCCAGTATTTTTGCCTGGAGAATCCTGTGGACAGAGGAACCTGGTGGACTATAGTCCATGGGGTCGCATAGAGTACATAATACTAGGAACTATCCTTTCTGAGTGCTTTGTGTGTTGTTTGGTTGCTAAGTTGTGTCCACCTCTTTTGCAACCCCATGGACTGTAATTTGCCAAGCTCTTCTGTCCATGGAATTTTCCAGGCAAGAATACAAGAGTGGGTTGCCATTGCCTTCTCTAGGGGTTCTTCCTTACCTAGGGATCAAATTCGCGTCTCCAGCATTGGCAAGCAGATTCTTTACTACTGAGCCACCAGGGAAGCGCTTTTGAGTGCTTACTTATGCCTTAACTGGTTTGGAGTCTTAACAGTTTCTCAGTTAAGGCACACAGCAACCCCAGGAGGCAATTTCTTTTGTTCGCTACCCTTCTAGGAATTTGGACTTCCACGCCTAAGGGGACTGGTGATTGAGCTGCAGGAGGCGGCAGGGACACAACCCTGCCCACGCCAGCCAGTCTGAAGCGGGTCCCTTCCAGACCGCTGACCGGTCCTTTCCTAGGGAAGTGGGTGTGCGGCCAGACTTCGGTGCAGAGAGAATCTTAGCGACTGAAACACCAGGGGGCGCTAGCGATTCAGCTTTCCAATGAAGAGCGAGGCTGCCCGTGGCAACCTCTCAGCTTCCCTTCTAGACCCTTTCGCCAGTTGCTCCATTCCCCAAAAGTGAAGTCGCTCAGTCGTGTCCGACTCTTTGTGACCCCATGGACTGTAGCCTACCAGGCTCCTCCGTCTATGGGATTTTCCAGACAAGAGTACTGGAGTGGGTTGCCATTTCCTTCTCCAGAGGATCTTCTAGGGATCTCCCAGGGATCCAACCTGGGCCTCCTGCATTTTAGGCAGACACTTTACCATCTGAGACACCAGGCAAATCCAATCTGCCTGCACTCACTATGTCCTATGTACTTGCGCGCTTTATCTCATTTAATTGTCAGAAAACCTCAATGGAAGTTTCTCATAGCTTCATTACAGTGATGCTGAAATGAAGGCTAGCAAGGTTAATTCTTGCTCAAGCTTACACAGAGGATGGCAAATCCTTGTTCTGAACTTTTCCTGCTGCTCCTAACTTCCCATCCCCAGGTCCTACATACCTATACATATACCCCTATCAGTACAACCCTGTGTCTCTCTGCCTTCTGTTTATTTAGATCCTGAACTTCTTAGGCACTTGAGGCCCCTTGCTACCTGGCAGTGCCCTGGGATGTCACATGGGCAAGGCTTGTTCCCTCATCAGGGTGTAAATTCCAGCCTTTAGCATGAGGCTTCCCAGAGTCAGTGCTTAATAAACGTAAGCTGTGTCAGTGACAGGCAGGCACAGCACATGTCCAGGGGATGTGTGTGTGTGGTGTGTGTTTGTAGGTGTGTCTCCTTCTCAGTATAGCTCAGGGTCTGCATAGAGCCAGCAACAACAAACACCCGTTAAAAATACGTGAGGATTTACTAGTTTAACATTTCTCCTTTGTTCTACCTCATGTTTGTACCCAGCTGGGACTGACTACTCCCACAAGGTAAGGATGAGGAATGTGGGGGTGTGTGTTAGGGGGGAGGGGGCGGTATTGCGAGAAACTGAAGAGAAATAGGGCAGGGAGCAGAGCTTTCCCATGCTGAGAATAAGGCTCACATAGAGAGTGAGAGGGGGTGAGAGAGATGCCAAGATCTAAGTCAGCGCAGAAGGAAAATGAGCCCTGAATAGGAGCCTTGTGTGTGGCCCTGTGGTGCTGACTCACCAAGACTTGGGAGAGGAAAACACACTAGGGATGAAGAAGGGGCCTGTGTGCTGTGGCTCAGTCTGCCACCCCAAGGACACCCTGTCTGCCCTGAGGTTCAAATGGTCTTGAGAGGTTTTGATTTGGGTTAGGTGGGCTGGGGGTTGGGGTGGGCCCTATAAGAAGGGAGATGGGGAAGTCTTTGGAGAATACAGAAGACCCTTCCTGGGAGAGCTATGGGTCTGAGTTCCGGTGGGCAGGAGGAGCAGGGGAAGGAGGTGTCTCCCTACAGGCAGGTGTGGCAGGTCAGACTCACAAGCGGGGAGGGGTAGGTGCTCATGGCTTCAGTGGCTTCTTGTCCATACCGGAGGAAGAAGTCATGCCTTGTGAGTCAGTGCTCCCCAGAGCTGATGCTACAGAGGGAGGCATGGCCTGGGAGTAGAAGCTCTGTGATCCTCCCCACTACCAGCCTCACTTTGGCTGTCAAACCGGTTCACAGACACGAGGACAGGATTTTTGTGGCAACCAGGATGGCAGGTGGCCCTAGGCCAGCAGGCGGAGGGCAAAGCCCGGGTGGACAGGATCAAAGGTCAGACATTGTAGAGAAACAGGTGAGAGGAGGAAAGAGCGCCTGAGGAAGCAGCTGGGGCTGGGCTAGGAATTCTGGTCCCAGGAGGGCTCAGGAAGGCACAGGTGGCTGAAGCAGAAAGAGGGAGCCAGACTGACTCTTTAAATCTAGGCTTGTTCTCCCCGTCTGCAGTACAAGGCAGCTAGAATCAAGGGCTCTAAGCCTCCTTCTCACTCTGACATTTGATGACTCCATGTGTCTCTCTCTTCTCCCCACCAAAGCCCCCTCTTTTGGTGTCCTGTTCCTAGCTCAAAGTCTCAAAAGAAAGCTAACAAACCAGTGGATTCATACTTAAATGTATTACTGTCCACAAACTAATATTCTGAGCTTCCCAAATGTATTACATATTTTTTTAAAAAATTATTTTTATTTATTTACTTATTGGGCTGCATCGGGTCTTAGCTGCAGTATGCAGGATCTTTGCTCTTCCTTGTGGCATGCAGGATCTAGTTCCCTAAGGACTGAACCCGGGCCCCTGCACTGGGAGTGCAGAGTCTTAGTCACTGGAAATCCCAAATGTACTACATACTTTCTACTGTAGTATGGCCACTGGAAGGAGAGTGGACTTGAAGACCTAATGAATGAAGGTTTGAATCCCAGCTGTGCCCCTGGCTCAGCCCGGCTGAGTTGTAGGACCTTGAGCAATGTCCTGGGCCTCAGTAGGCCTTCATTACTTTATGGGTCAAGCAGGAATACCTGCCTCTTTCAGTAGTTGTGTTATTAAATGAAGTAACATATGTAATATACATGATTGACAGCTTGGTACCAAATAAAATACTCAGAAAATGTGTCATTTAGCATTTTTGCCTGGAGAATTGAGAATCCCCATGGACAGAGGAGACTGGCAGTGTACAGTCCTTGGGGGTCACAGAGTCTGACACGACTGAGCAACTGAACACACACAGGCTTATCAGAGAGAACCCTTGGGATCCACGGGAAGGAAGAGGGGAGGGAGGAAAAAGAAGAGGTGGGGACAGTTGAGCTGCATCAGTCTCAACGGGGGGGGGGGGGGGCGGTTCAGTCAACCCTGCAGGGAGTTTAGAAGCTCAGATGACTCTTCAGAGCTCTCTTGATTTGGGACAAGGGGGTCAGGTCTTTATGCTCCATATCATCAGTCTTTGGGTGTGGATTGCCCATGAAAGGAGATGTGACCTTGGTGTCAAATTGCTTTCCAAAGGGCTTACAGCCAAGGGCTGTTTCCTGTCAGCATTTCCTGCAGCTAGGAAAATAAACTCTTCATTCTTGAAGGGGGACCTGTGTGTTTGCCATGCTGAGTTAATTAGTAGGACTCTGGTCAGATTAAGTAGGTGACTCCCTAGGGATAAGGCCAGTCTTGCTGCTACACTTCCCAGTAATTTTTCCAAGCTAGCCATTTCACAGTGGTGTGGGCAGAGCCATGTGACCTTCCCAGTGCCCCTCCAGTCTAACAGCAGCACAGACATTCACATCACTGGAAGAAAAGGAGAAACTGCTTTCACATACCTCCGAGGGAATCAGCCATGAAATTAAAAGATGCTTACCCCTTGGAAGGAAAGTTATGACCAACCTAGATAGCATATTAAAAAGCAGAGACATTACTGTGTCAACAAAGATCCATCTAGTCAAGGCTATGGTTTTTCCAGTAGTCATGTATGGATGTGAGAGTTGGACTATAAAGAAAGCTGAGCGCTGAAGAATTGATGCTTTTGAACTGTGGTGTTGGAGAAGACTCTTGAGAGTACCTTGGACTGCAAGGAGATCCAACCAGTCCTATCCTAAAGGAAATCAGTCCTGGGTGTTCATTGGAAGGACTGATATTGAAGCTGAAACTCCAATACTTTGGCCACCAGATGCAAAGAGTTGACTCATTGGAAAAAACCCGGATGTTGGGAAAGATGGAGGGCAGGAGAAGGGGACAACAGAGAATGAGATGGCTGGATGGCATCACTGACTCAATGGACATGGGTTTGGGTAGACTCCGGGAGATGGTGATGGAAAGGGAGGCCTGGCGGTTTATGGGGTCACAAAGAGTTGGACATGACTGAGCGACTGAATTGAGCTGAAGGGAGCCAGTCACTTGTAGGTATCCCAGGACCCATTGGATTCTTTTCAAACTTTGTCATTCCCCTTTTGCTTATGGAGACTCAGAGGGAAGGAGGGGACATTTATGGGTAATGTGGTATTTTGGCAGCAGGTCCTTTCTCAGCTTGTCTTTTACATGTTACTAGGTCTTCTCTACAGGTTACTTGAGAATGTTCTTGCAGAGTGCTGTGGCCTGGGAGCTCTGTCAATCTCCCTGAAACAGGACTCAGCTTTCATCCGAAGACCAAGACAAGCCAACCGAAACATATTGGAAACACAGGGAGATAGTGTGGAAGTCCAGGTAAATAATGCTTTGGCGAGAGGAGAAAGGCATTTGCTCCTTCTCTAGTTAACTTTTTTCGCCCGCAAGGAGCCGTTTTTGCTAGGACCGCCTTTAGTGACCCTATATGGCATTTTCACCCCACATGCATTATTTAGTTGTCTCTAGTAACTTTTTGTTAATGTTGTGTCCCCCAAATGGATTGTGAGTACCTTGAGGTTTTTCTCTAATAGCTACGTTGGCTTCTGTCTCTATCCTAATCATCTAAGAGATCTCAGTTGCTTGAGACGAATTAGTGTCTTTTGTTCCACTCACCTGAGCTGATAAATGCCTCTAGGTTAGGGTGGTAAAGAAGCAGCTTTGTGTCCTGCAAGGTGTAAACCTACCTCATGCTAAGCAGCAACCCAGACATTTATCTTGAGCTCCACCTTGGTCCACTGATTGGAATCTCTATGGGGAGGGACCTGGAACTGGCATAGTAAGTGACTCAGGAAATTCTCATTTGGGCACCAGTGGAAGGAGCAAAGCACTGGGTTTTCAGTCCAGGACCTGTCACCTACTAAGGTCCCCAGTACAAATCTCTGGTCTTCAACCACTACCTCATGTGTACACCAGGGATTACACTTTGCAGCATCCTTGTGCAAATTACTAAGGCAAGATATGAGTGAAATCATTAACATGGTCTCTGGAATCCAAGTAGGCACTCTTGACTTTAAATACCATTGACATTCTTGCAAAATAGATTCCAGAGCTTTAAGTCATCTCCTTATGTTAGAGGCAAGTAAGTTCTTGTGAAAGAACAAGTGAGGGTTATGAGGAACTATTTCTCAAAATGTGATCTTCAAATCACCTGCATCAGCTGGTCCTCAGGCCCAATCCCCAGGAATCTTTATTTTTAGCAGGATTCCTGTAAGTACAACAAAGTTTGAGAACCATTACCCCAGTGTCCTTTCTCCTCCTTTGCTTTTACCAGTAAACTGGCCACTGATATGTGAGCAAATGGGTGGACAGGCTCTTAGGTTTTCTCAACTAGTTTTATAGCAACTAAATTAAAATTACTCTTGTGGAACAAATGATGCTCATTTCCCACCTCTAATGCATTATGAAAACAAGAACTATTTTGAAGTAGGATTTTTAAGACATTTGAAATTCTGTTTCAAGAGCCAAGCATCAGAAGTACTCTTTATAAATTACACATGGATGCTAAGTTGCTTCGGTCATGTCTGACTCTTTATGACCCTATGGTCTGTGGCCTGCCAGGCTCCCTGGTCCATGAGATCCTCCAGGCAAGAATACTGGAGGGGGTTGTCATGTCCTCCTCCAGGGATCTTCCCGATCCAGGGATCGAACCTGGGTCTCTTACATATACATACACACACAAATTGACAAGGGAGCATTGCTGACAGTGAGCGCAAGCCATTATGAAAAAAATGGCTATAAGAAGTACTTGTTGAAAAATGGATATAACCAGTAATTGGCTTAAATGCTAGGAATGTAGATATGTAAACAACCACACTGTGTGAACATCCTTTGTACATCAAAGGATTTTCAAGTGCTTTTATCTGGCTATACTTGCATTTGCTAGCAGTGTAGCAGCAATAGCACTGGACTAAGAGACGAGAGATGCATGAGTCATCTGTGAAATGAGAGGGCTGGACAAGATCAGGCATTCTTATCTTACAGTACACGATTTATGGATGGCTTCAGGGTCTCTGGACACCATGAAGCCATCAACTGAATTTTGCACATAAGCATATACATTTTTATGGGGACAGTGTCTAGCTATTCTTAAGATTCTCAAAAGGTCCAGAACCCCCAAATGATTTAAAAATTATAGACTGGACTATTGTGAAGGCGTCTCTCAGCTCTAAGATTCTAAGGAAAACCAATGTCCCATGTCCTTCTGGGGTCTAACCTGGATGGGTCATGTATCTTCGTTTGTTTTTTTAAAGCCAGGAGCCAGTGGTCCCTTTTTACCAATCTGCTCCTTCCCCAACAAAATGGGCCCTGTTGAGCAACATTCTTCACTTGGTACAAACAAGACTATTTTTTGCCCAGACAGTATGATTTAAGTTGTTTTAATGTAGTCTGCTATAAAAATGGATGAAGACTTCTGCACGGTACATTTGGTTTTACAGATGTTAATAACTAGTTAGTGCTTGTGCTATGTGCTGCACATCATTATGATCTGTTGACCAGGAATAGCTCTCGTAACATGGATTAAGACCAGAATTGTGAATCATGGAACTTTCACTTAGCACACACACAGTCTATGGCAAACTTAAATACTAATCTATAATACCTAACTGGATTATTTGACCCATTGCCGTATTGTGCTTGTTTATCTCAGAAGATAGGCAACTAGCAAAAATACACAATTCTTTTGTGCTTCCCCACCCCCATATTACACTGTAAAAGTAATACATTATTCAGTGCACTTTCTAAGAAATAAACTTCCTTATAGTATCTCTCTATATATATATCTATGCCAAAACAAAAGAAGAGCACAATGCAACTTGTAAGATTACCATTTAAAGCAAGAGAGGTAACAATAATCTGGGATTATAGCCCCTTCTCCCATTTAGAAAAGTTCCAGTTCATGTGACAATGCACAGGAATAAAATTTAATGCATGATTGCTGTGGGAAGTTTAAGATAACCTCTTTATCATTTGGTAGACATGCTAGGGCATTAACAGTATTTTCATTTTTTTGATGTATTGGCTTTAGTCAAATCATAAGCTGTGCAGACACCAGTGTACTCCAGAGTGATTTACCTTGATTTCCATCACCTGCTTTTCTCCCATCAACTCATATTGGGTTATGAGGAAATAGGTTTAAATCATAACAGGAGGTCGTGCTGTGTTCTTAGTCACTCAGTCGAGTCTGACTCTTTGTGACCTCATGGACTGCAGCCTGCCAGGCACTTCTGTCCAAGGGGATTCTCCTGGCAAGAATACTGGAGTGGGTTGCCATGCCCTCCTCCAGGGGATCTTCCCAACCCACGTCTCCCACATTTTAGGCAGATTCTTTACCAACTGAGATACCAGGGAAACCCTAGCTGCTGGATAAGTGTTGATTAGAAGAATGTATGTGAGATCTCTCCATCCTTGTGGACACAAAATCAGGTAACCACCATGTCTGAGGTGGACAGTCATTATACTCTAGGGAGAGTGTTGGTTGTGCTAGCCAACAAGCTGGAAAGTTTGGAGGCTTCTGTCACACAAACTCATTGTGATGGAAATGACAGAAGTTTCTAGAATGCAAGAGGCTGCAGCTTGGCAGCTTGTGAGCTAAATCCAGCTGCAGAAATGTTTAACTAGCAGTATTTAAAAATATTTTGATCAGTTCTTGATATTTAAAATTGAGAATGTTTCTCATGAAAATTTGGATTTCATAAAAATCTTAGAAGCTGGTACCCTGGTCTAGCATTCTCTCATAGCAACAAGCAGCTGAAGTGGCACAGGAGGTACCTTTTTAGCGGGGCATACACACTTCACTTTGCTAGGGCTCTCACTGCTCCCAGCTGTTATACGTCATTTGAGTGACTGACTGGTTTTTCTCATTTATGTGACCAGTTGAGCTTTGTGACACTGGGTTGGTATGGCCTTATCTTCATGATGCTGAAGACCTGATTTCATGTGAAATATCCCCCTCCCCATGGACCAGATTCCTTCTTTGATTGGGTCCCAGCTACATCTAATTGCTTTGGTAGGTAATCTTAACATGCATTTCTACTCATCCTTTACACTATATTGCAAACTCCAAAGATACAATCACACTAATATTTATCTGTTTAAGTGTGTGTATGATAAACACGTAAAGGGATGTGTATCTATACAGATATATGTATACTTTCATTTAGGTAAAAGTTAGTTTGGTTCCACAGATATGGACACCAAGTGCTGGCAGCTTGGAGAATAAGTGTATAGCAATTTGCTAAAACCTGTATAATTCTGACTTATAATATTACAACGATGGTGAGCTTTAAGTTATTGCTTTTTGACTACAGAATAAAGATCTCATTCTGTTGCAAAACTTTTTATATAGAATGAGTAACCATTTCCTATTCAAGTAATAGCAATTGGAATCAGAAGTTCCTTACACAACAGTAGATGCCTGAAGACATTTTTGAAGGAGATGTGATTTCCATTCTATTCAAGAACTTATGCAGGAAACTGGGAGTGATGAAATTTTTCCAAAGTACAAGAAAATCAGCACCCCAACTGCTTAATGTTCAGGAGGGTTTCTCAAGGGCTCTATAAAGCTCACTTTGTGTTGAGTTTTCATCCACCTTTAGCATTCCCATTCTACTTAGGCAGCCCTATTTCTGAACACAAAGCTTGTATTAAAACAGTAAAAGAGGATTAAAAGCAGGGTTGGTTTTTAACATTCAGAATTCACAGAGGATCTCATTTTTTTTGCAGTTAAATGATCCATTCTGTGCTTTTGCTGCAGAATCACATTCATATGGCAGTCTAATTTCAGGCACTTTTAAAACATGTTCATCTGGAATAAAAAAATCTGCATGAACCACTTCCACATAATTCAAAATGAGTGTTGAGTGATTCAAGTCCCCAGACAGACAGCAAATCACCACCTGGTACTCAGTTAGCTTTCTCCATCATAACGTGATGGTGACTGTGAAGCTTAGGTGTCTTTGAGGTGCCCTTCTAGCTTTAGCACAAAGATGGGAGTCAAAATTCCAAACTACTTAGTTTCTACTTATAAAATACAAAAAGGTGAAACACACTAAATGTATTATACAGACGGTTTCAGCTAAGATCAAAATAAATAACACGATCTGACTCAATGGTTTGACTCTTTCCTGGACGAAATCTGATGGAATGTCAAACGCAGAGACTCCCTCCTAGGCACTAGCTGCTGGTAGGCAAAAGTATCTCCACATCCTTGCCATTGGCGACAACAGCATTAGAAGAGCAGCTGCTGCCAAGGTCTTCTGCAGTGGTCAAAGAGGGTGCCTGGGAGTGAGTTCTGGTCAGGGGCGCGGTAGTGGATGGAGAGGGAGTGAGGCCAGGCTTTTTGGGTGGGATGGGTGGAGGGTTTCCCCTCTCAGCTCTGGGGACGGTAGGGGACTTGACCCCTGGAGACAGGGGGCTCAGAGGACTGGACACTTTTCCTGGAGTAGGTGAATGGCTGGTGTCGCCTCTCGTGTTGGCAGTGCTGGCCAGATTTCGGTAGTCTGTGCCAAAAGGAGAGCTGTTAGGAGACACGGGCTTTATTGGTCCTTGTTGGTTAGTGAATCTGGAGAGCACCTGAGTGACCGTGTTTCGGGCCAGCTGCTTGGCAGCAGAGTTGTCTATGAGGGTGGGGGACAGATCCCTGGATGGAGGGCTCTGCAGACCACTGGCTTGTTGGTCCTGATCTGCTTGGGACTGAAATTTGTGCCGAGCTGCATGGAACCGCTGGTTGATCCCTACTTGGTAGGATGACTGGTAGCCAGGGCTGCTCGCTGATGACCCCAGTAAGCGCTTAGTTAGTACTGGTGAAGAGCAAGGAGAGGACGTGAGAGAGGAAGAGGCAGTGCTGCTGGGAGATGGTGAGCTCCCACTGGAAGGTAGATGACTAGGCGTTGGGATTGGTGTCTCTATTCCCACAGGACCCCCGCCATTCTCTACTGCTTTTTCTTGGGCCAATCCCACAGGCTTCTCTCGTGGAGGCACTTGGTTTTCTACATTGCTGCTTGCAATCAACTCCTTGGCAGTCTGCATTTCTGGGTCAAAATGTCCATTGGTTTTTGCATAAGAGTAAGTGGGAGTGGTGGGACCAGGCAGCTCTGTGGTTGTCACCTTGGTTGTGCTGCTCCCATGCCTTTTCTCTGCCTGAAAACTCTCTGTTTGGCAAAATACAGACACTAGCATGGGTGGCTCAGTTACCGTGCCTTTCGACACAGTTACTGGTTTCTTCACTTGCTCGCTGGGGCCACTTTGCTGGTGCAAAGCCTCTAGATCCTTCACTACCTTCTTTAAACTCTCCATTTCTTCTTTCAGAGTTCTGGTCCGGTTCTCTTCTCGGTTCAGCTTTGCTCTTAGTTGTTCCCTTTCAATGTCAAACTCAGATAACTGCTTCTCCACCTGGGCCTCCATCTGCAAGCCCCGCTTCCTCTCGGCAGCCAGCTCCTCCTCCAGCCTGCTCACTCGGCTCTTCTCCTTCTCCAGTTTCAGGCTCAACTCTCCCGCCTTCTGGCCCTCCTCCGCGGCCTTGCTGGTGGCCTTCTTACACTCACGGACCAGCATGGAGGAGAGCTGCTTGTGGCGGGAGCGCTCCTCTTCCAGCTGACTGGAGAGTTTCTTCTGCTCTTTTTCAAACTTTTTCACTTGGGACTTTTCAAATTCCAACTACAAAAGAATGCCACCACACATCTATATTAGAGTAAGGAAACAAAGAGACACTGACAACTGTTACCATGTAGTGTGTCAGGTTAGCTGTTCTCTGGCAGGCACATGGGATCACCACACATGCCATGTGCTTACATTGAATATTTCTTAAGTGTTACAGCACCTAACATAAAAACGTACACACAACACCTTAGACTTGCTTTGATGATTTAGGAGGCACTTCTAGTTCATACTGTCTCAGAGTTATTAGTGGGAATCTGAATTGTCATTGTTTTCTAGGTCTATGGAAAGTTCAGAGGATTAGAACCAATCAAAACAGAAAGCAGAAAGCTATATAAACTGGATTTTGTGATGAAAGCTGATGAAAACAAAACCGTAAAAGTTTCAGTAATAATTCTTTCTGGTCTTAAAAACAAACAAACATAAGTAGCTGCATATGAATCATCTACACAAATGCCATTGGCTTTAATCATCATCCCCACCCTACTTAAAGCACAAAACAAGAGGGAAAGGGTTCAAAGAACCCTCTTAATCAATGTTTTTCAAACTCTGAGACCCACTAATGGATGGGGAAACCATTTAGTGAGCCATTAAGAATTTGAACAAATGAAATAGAAATGAAAATATCAATGTATACTATAAGCAGTAAGGGTTATGTATGATTTCATGAGATTTTTGTTTCAAGCATATGTATATATGTGTATGTATTTGTGGTGTAAAATGTATTTTTTACTAGGAGTCCTAAGTTAAAAAAAGTTTTGAGAGTTCAAAGTTAGTGTTGCCCAAAGTGTGCTCCATGGAACGATGGTCCATAGTGAATGATCTATGTTAACAGATTTTATGAAAACATAGATTTGCTAAACACAGAATACCCTATATTGATCTTGAAGACTCACAGCATGCTTTGGCATACTAAAAAGTCTAAACAATTGAAGTCAGAAACCTCTTTGTGTGTTAGTTGCTCAGCTGTGTCTGACTCTTTGTGACTCCATGCATTGTAGCCTGTCCACGGAATTCTCCAGGCAAGAACACTGGAGTGGGTAGCCATTTCCTTCTCCAGGGATCTTCCCGATCCAGGGATCAAACCCAGGTCTCCTGCACTGCAGGCAGGTTCTTTACCATCTGAGTCACCAGGGAAGCCTCTTTAACTTTGTTTAATACAGTAATTCCCAGAGTTATCTGATCACAAAGCCTTTTTTTTCTGAGTAATACCAATTTATACCCTGCAGAATAATCTTCAGGAAATGCTACTCTAGGCAAATGCTGCCCCGAGCCCTTCCAACTTAATTACCTGTTGAGTCAGCCGCTCTCTCTCCTTCTCCAGCATGTAGGTGACATCATCGCCTTCAGCGGTGTCCTGTGCATGCCTTTGCCTTTCTTCTTCAAGGTCTAGGATTACCTTTAAGGAATTAAAAAAATCATTTCCAAATATAGGGAGTCACACTTAGAATACAATTTAACAATAAGTGCCTATCTAAGCATCCAAGATCACATTCCATAGATAGGTAAAGAATTAAGTAAATCCCAGTCAGGGCCGTCAGAGAGCGCACTGTCTAGAAGGGTGAAAGATATGTGCTAGAAAAAATACAATCTGTACTTTACCTCACACCAAGTGGTATGTAAACAGAAAAGAGGAACTCGTTAACTGCAGGGACTGAAAAGGTTTCAGAGAATCAATAAGTTTGGTGGGGTTAGGGGACAGGTATCGGTGATGAATTAAGGCCGATTCATGGAAAGCTGAAAGCTGAGGCTTTCCCCGTGATGCTCCAATCACTGGAGGTACCAGAGTGAAGCCTGAGATTAAACGTTTCCAGTAGGTGACACCCTAGCTTTGCCTGGCTTAATTAATAGATGCATCCTGTACACAGTTAGATAAGAAGTAAAACGATTCTAGACTTCATCCTGCATAAGAGAAGGCTCAATTATTGAGATCTGAAGTGGAGATTTTTCATAAGGCCTTTTAATTAAGTGTCTACCCATTCCACTTACCCTGGTGCCAGGCAATTAAGCCCAACTCTAAGGAGAGTACAGGTTTAAAGGGGCACTTCCCCACATAATCCTGCCTACAACTGTATAATATTCCAATAATTATGGATTTCTTCGTAGCTTCTGCTCATGATTCAGAGGTGGGCTGGCCCAGACCTCCCCAAGCCAGAGCACTGTCATCCCCATGGCCATTTCTCATTGTTCCTCTTCACTAACAACTGTTATGAATGGAGAAAGAAGACTTTCTGGGATGAAAACATTGTGGTGTATTTCCTTCTGGTTAAAAAAAGATTTTGGCTTCTCCTCTCCAAAGAGGCTTCTAAAATTATAGAAATGGGATGAAAAGGAAAAAATCCCTAAAGAGAGAGACTTTGGCAAACAAATTTTAATATTCTGAAGAAAAAAAGAGTCTGGAGGGATGGTAGCTACTTGGTACAAGGGAGGAAGCTGTTTTGCCCTGTAGGACCCCAAAGACATAGGGTACCAGCAGGTGGCAGATACTGCAGAGAAGAGGTAAGGTGTAGGATGGAAGACAAGGGAACTAGTTGCAGGTCTGTATCTTCAGGAGTTATATGTCCCTTCAACCTGATTCCTGTACACAGAATGCCCAGCCGGGCATCTACTGCCCAGGAATACACCAGATGTTTATACTCTGAAGAAACAGAATGTGCCAGCCTCCAGATCTGGTAATAACAGATATGACAGAGAATAAGGGTGAGGAAAGGGGATTATTTTTATTTTGGGAAGATGGCAGGGTGAAGAGGAAAGGGAAGTGGGGTCCTAACAAAATCTACATCTATAATAAAAGGAAGTAAATATAAGTGTCTAACATTGATAAAGTGAGAGAGCAATATATTAGTTAGAAATATGGAAAAAATATATGTTAGCTAACAAAATAAAACATTACAAGAAAAAAAGTGGTTGTCTCTAATATTGAGGAGGAGAGGGAATGGGAAGAGGTAGACTAGGGAACCCTATTTTTCATAATAAGCAGAGTAACCATGTAACTGACTGTTTAAATCACTAATATGTCTAAGAGCCAAACTGGGTATTGTTAACAACCCTGGGACTATAAAATGCACGCTAATTATAAGCCTCTAGGTACTATGTGATGTCTAATGAAGTCAAAGTTCTACTTTGATAAAACACTTAAGAATAGATAGGCAGTGATTTAAAACATTTAATGCTATCTTACATTGAAATATAGTATTAGGAAATCTTGAAATTTTTAGCTCTTCTTCTCCTCAATCACCTAGGACCATAAATTATCCCAATACTACTTCAACAGGCATGATAGCCTGCCAGCCCTTTAGTACCACTCAATTACTTTATGTATGAAATGGAAAACAGGCTTGCCTATCAAATAAAGATGATGTATAGATTTTCTTACAATATTATGTAAAAGCCCCCAAATTTTAGACAACTAACCCTAACTCATTGACATCTTTTAAACTGGAGCATAAATGTCTTCAGATTAATTCAGTCTGATCAGAGGTTACATTTTTCTGGGTCTTGGAGAACTCTGAGAATTCTAGTAAGGATAAGAAAAAAAATTCATTTTCTATACAATGCATAATAAACTTTTGGCATTCATTGTATTTTCTGGGGGGTCATGGAACATCTGAGACCTATTCGTGGTTAAGAACGCTCACTCTGGCTTTTTGTTTGGACTCTGTGAAGGGAAAGAAAAATTGTGGGCAAGACCTAAGACCTTAAGCACTTTGTCAGATGCACTTTAAGCAGATGGCTCTCTAAAGCAGGTAACCATAAAGTAAACGAAGATCTATCAAACTGCAGCTGCTAACCCAATGTTTTCTGAATAAAATGCTTCCTACTAAATGCACTAATGTCCCCCCACCTTGTTGATATAAATCTAAACCAACAGTTCTTAAAAATGCATATTCTAGCCAAGCATCTTTTCCAGGCCAAATGTGAGCTATAAATGACAAGTCGGGGAATGAAATCACAAGCACTAGAAGAATTCCAACGAGATGAGGTAGAGGAAAGCACAGGTCCTATCTTAGATGCTGTTAAGATCTGGAGACAGACAGACAGACAGACAGACAGACACGTTCCTAATAGAGAACAGCTTTAAGGTAAACAACCATAGGGACTGTTTATGATTTCATGAGAGGTAAAATGCAATGAAACTCAAAACCAGAAAACAAATAAAAATAATCTATTTGCTTGTATGTTTATAGTCAGGTAAATTTTCTCTCTCTCTGATACAGCATTCCCCAAATACCCAAATACCTATTAATCTTTCTATTTATCACTTAAGTAAGCAAATAGAGAACACTCTGTTCAGCTACAAGGCTTGGTCAAGCCCCAGTTTGTTGCCAAAGTTTGGGTGATCAACAGTTGAAAAAACATACCAAGTGTTTTGGAGTGTCATATCAAGAAGGAATGTCATCTAAAATAATGTGCCTGACATACTCCCTAAATTTAACATTTGGAATAACCTGCATTTTCTATCTCCTGGCTCCTAGGTAAGCTAACATATATATTTTTTGACACCTGTGAGTCCTCCCAGTTGAACTACCATGAGACCTGGCGGCTGACAGACAAGTATCAGGCACTATTTAGAAAGCTGTCATGGGAGCCTGCGGGCTCGCGTCAGCCGGTCACCCACCTTGCGATGCCGGCTCTCAGCAGCTGCCAGCTGTGACAGCATGCGCTCCTGCATGCTCTTGCACTGTTTCATCACCACCTTAAGAACTGAGAGTGGGCTCGCACACACCGGCTGCTTCTCGCCATCACTCTTCTCTTTCAGGGCTTCAAAGTCTCTCTGGAGCGCCATTAAAGGATCACTGATGTTGTATTTTCCGTAACGTTCTTCAATGAAAGTATCTCTATGTTGGGCCTGGGAAAGAAGGAAAAATAAGCATTTTCCTTTCAAATATTACTGAAGAGGGGATTTGCTAGCAGTTAGTCATCAAAGGTGGTGGCATTGGTATGAAGTAACCTGTGGACTACAAATCAGACGGGCCATCTAAGTGTAGACATAGCATCAGAATAGGCGCACAGCATACTAATGAGAACAAATCCTTATACAGAGCTAATTACATGTTAGATGCTGATCCAAGTGTTTAGATTCAGATTACCTTATTTAAGTTTTACTTTGATTTTTAAAGTAGTGCTATCATTTCCATTTTGCAGATGGGAAAATTACTATGCAGAGGTCAAGTGACTTGTTTCAGGTCACTTGGCTAGCAAGCTGTTAGAACTGGGATTTAAACCCAGGCAGCCTGGCTCTAAAGTCTTATGACCATGCTATGCTTACTGCCTCAGCTTATGAATGCTTATATTACCAATGGGTATATCTTATCTTTCCTTGCTGAGTTATGAAATTTGCATTTCTAAAATATAGTAAACATATTTTAGAAATAAAAACTCTTTATGAGTTTACAGATTTAGAGACCTGACATGGTGGTCATAGATAAGTAAAGGATGCTAAAAATAATTCTACATTATAACTGAGGACTGGCTGTGATTTCTCCACATAGAACTTCACTTGACTGCTGATGAGTCAAGAGGGTGGAGGCTCTCAGCACTAGGGGTGCAGACAGAATCCCTCTACCCCCTCTTCCAGCCTCCATTCAGTTGCTATCTTTCATCTCCATTCTGTCCCCTTCAGGGCTTGGGGAACTTGAGCAGGGAATGTGGGCTGGTGCTTGGAGTCTGGCCTAGGGCTTTTAGCCTGGGCACCAAGTCAGGTCAAATGATCAGGAAGGCAGTCGAAGGAGATTCTTAGGCTACCCTCTTGTCTCTGCTAGGAAAAATTTGAAGTACTATTTCATTTGAGCATCATATATTACATGCAGGTGAACAAAGGACATTAACAATCACTTTAATAAACAGACATTCAAATGTTTCCTAAAACATTAAAAAAAAAATGAAGTGTTCATGGAGGGCTGAGGAAACTTCCTCAAAAGTCAGAGCAAAGTACTGTATAATTTAAGCTTTCAAATGAATTCTAGTTACAAAAACTATTCTCATTTCTCAATTAAAAAAATTATTTTATCAGGAGCTATATAGATATTTTTTACTACCACTACCCACAAATGGGAACCCATCTGAAAAGAAAAATACACAATTCAGGGACCATGCTTAAAAAAACAGAACAAAAACCCTCAAGAAAATAAAGCAAACATGGGTTTCTTTGACACAGAAATAGGTTTCACTGCTGAACATTAGATGCCTCGTTCTTCATTAGAGACTGCCAAAGTTCTAGACTCAGGAATTAGCCTTGTTACAAATTTGTGTTGGTATTGGTTGGCAAATGCTCAAAGCAAGAGTTAGAAGACCTGGGTTTTACTTCTAACTTGACTACAACCATCTTAAGCAATGACGTTATTGGAATATTTGGAGAATATCTGTATACTAGAAATTTGAAATTCATTTGTTGCTGTAAGTTACCATTAACTAACCCCCCTAACCTTATTACAAGTATGTATGTGTGCACATGTAAGCATGTAAATTAAAAGACAGAATCTTATTTTGAGGTTCAAATTAAAAAGAAAATTCTCAGTAAAATTTCAAAATCAAGTCCATTTAGGATGGAGAAAGACAAGACCAAGTCCAAAACTGACTATTTATCATTATCATCTTCATATTGGTTGCACCTTGTGGCATGCTGGATCTTAGTTCCCTTACCAGGGATTGAACTCATGCCTGCTGCATTAGGAGTTGGGAGTCTTAACCATTGGACTGCCAGGGAAGTCCTATTATTTTTAAAAAATTATGGAAAGAGTAGACAAAAAACTAATTTTAATTACATATATAAGAGCATTCAGTTCAGTCGCTCAGTAGTGTCCAACTCTTTGCGACCCCATGAACCGCAGCACGCCAGGCCTCCCTGTCCATCACCAACTCCCAGAGTCATCATCATCGAGTCGGTGATGCCATCCAGCCATCTCATCCTCTGTTGTTCCCTTCTCCTCCTGCCCCCAATCCTTCCCAGCATTAGGGTCTTTTCCAATGAGTCAACTCTTTGCATGAAGTGGCCAAAGTATTGGAGTTTCAGCTTCAACATCAGTCCTTCCAATGAACACCCAGGACTGATCTCCTCTAGGATGGATAAGAGCATTAATGTCAAACAAATGTGAATCATCAATGTTTTCATGAAGAACGTCTGTTTCTTTAAGTTCAGGTATAAAAACATGAGATTGATAACCCAGGATTCAATGAAAGTATCTAATTGTAGCTATTAATGTCCTATGGCAAATCCCTATTTAGCAAAACACACAAAGGAAGCAAAAGAAAAGCAAACCTGAATATTTTTATGACCTTCTCCTTTTCAGAACACCATGGAGAAAGCAGCATGGGAGAGCAGAGCTAGGAGTACAATTCAAGATTGATACCAGATCTGCTGAGAAGCTCCTCTCAGGTTTGAGTATACAGTTAGCTCACCCTTAAAAATATGACTTTTTAAAACCCACACCGTTATTATCCTGTAGAATTAATAAGCATCACAGAGTTACAAGTAATGGATGCGGAGTTTCTGTGGTGAGTTCTCAGACTTCTCTGAGAAAAGTTGTCAAGCTGTCTGTTTTCTCTTGAAGTACTTCACTGTAATTCCATAATCACTTGCATAGTAATTACAAGTTATATAAAATTGGTAGCTTCAATGTAAGTGAAAAGAATCTGTGAAATAATCGAAAAAAGGTTCCTTATCATGAAACAATTCTCTTAAGTACATTCTAATAAGGGTCTGAATATGGGAAAAGTGAATTCTGTATTTATTATACCAAACAGTGGATTGGAAAATGAGATGGAATATGGCACAAAATTTATTATGGGAACAAGGAGAAAATTTTCATCACTTAAAAAAAATTTCTAATAAATTATCAAAAACTGAATACCCCTTCCACTTAACCATAAGTGCTGTCTTCTCAAATCTGGGTTTCTATGTGTTTATTTTCTTTAATACTTTTGGGCCCTAGAGTCTAACAGAGCTGAGATTGTATCCTGTCACTATTACTTTCTGTGTTACCTTTAGCAACGACCTTAACTTCTCTGTGCCTCAGATTCTTCTTCTGTAGAATGAGGGTAACAAATATACCTATAGTTATAAAAATTAAATGAGTAATGTAAAAATTCTTCCTCTTGTACTTGACACAAAGTACAATAAATATGAATTAATTTTTTCAATAGCTAAGTTTAGAATACAGATCTTCCTTTATTTTAGAGTCAATGACTTAAACTCAACTCCACAGATTTAGGATCCTGTAAAACTGGACCAGGCTAGGAAATCTTAATTAAAAGCAAAACAAAATTCACCAATCCCAGATAACTCAGAAGTAACACATCGCTAAAAATATATCAGGAACCTGGATAATCAATAACATTCTATTTACTTAGCAATCAATCTTGAACTAGTATTTGACATAGTATATAATGTGGTCAATTGGTAATTATCTCTTGCGTTGTTATAAACATTTCTCACTTTCCTGTCTTTTATTTTATCCTCGCTAGATTTTAAGTTATTTGAAGGAAAAAGCACTTATCATACATCTTTCTTCCTACATTCTGTATTTTGCCTTAAGCCTAAGACATATAATAGATGTTTATTTTTCAGCCTCTTTCCTGATGTCTTAGCCTCTCTGTACTCTCATCATTTTATTGAGGTCAATGTTTTTTTCTTTTTTGCTGTTAGCAAAATCTAGACTAGTTCCAAATAGGAAAAGGAGTACGTCAAGGCTGTATATTACCACCCTGCTTATTTAACTTATATGCAGAGTACATCATGAGAAATGCTGGGCTGGAAGAAGCACAAGCTGGAATCAACACTGCCGGGAGAAATATCAATAACCTCAGATATGCAGATGACATCAACTTTATAGCAGAAAGTGAGGAAGAACTAAAGACCCTCTTGATGAAAGTGAAAGGCTGGCCTGAAGCTCAACATTCAGAAAACTAAGATCATGGCATCCCATCACTTCATGGCAAATAGATAGCGAAACAGTGGCTGACGTTATTTTTTTGGGCTCCAAAATCACTGCAGATGGTGATTGCAGCCATGAAATTAAAAGATACTTACTCCTTGGAAGGAAAGTTATGACCAACCTAGACAGCATATTTAAAAGCAGAGTCATTACTTTGTCAACAAAGGTCTGTCTAGTCAAGGCAATGGTATTTCCAGTAGTCATGTATGGATGTGAGAGTTGGATGGTGAAGAAAGCTGAATGCTTAAGAATTGATGCTTTTGTTTCAATGCCATTCTCCCTTATCATCCCACCCCTTGCCCTCTCCCATAGAGTCCAAAAGACTGTTCTATACATCTGCGTCTCTTTTGCTGTCTCACATACAGGGTTATCATTACCATCTTTCTAAATTCCATATATATGCGTTAGTATACTGTATTGTTGTTTTTCCTTCTGGCTTACTTCACTCTGTAGAACTGTGGTGTTGGAGAAGACTCTTGAGAGTACCTTGGACTGCAAGGAGATCCAACCAGTCCATCCTAAAGGAGATCAGTCCTGGGTGTTCACTGGAAGGACTGATGTTGAAGCTGAAACTCCAATAGTTTGGCCACTTCATGCGAAGAGTTAACTCATTGGAAAAGACCCTAATGTTGGGAAGGATTGAGGGCAGGAGGAGAAGGGGACGACAGAGGATGAGATGGCTGGATGGCATCACCGACTCGATGGACATGGGTTTGGGTAGACTCTGGGAGTTGGTGATGGATAGGGAGGCCTGCGTGCTGCAATTCATGGGGTCGCAAAGAGTCAGACACGACTGAGCAACTGAACTGAACTGAAGTACTGTGTATGTTAACTGAAAGAGTAATACACATGAACAGATATTCCCCAGTCCTTCATAGGAATGAATTGCAATTTAGTAGGTCATGATCAGCAGATTAAAAATGAACTCGAACAGAGCTGAAAACATCGCAGAGCACTGAACATTATGAGCACTATTTTAAGAAACTTTTCTTTTGGTATAAGAATATAGAGGTGTGTGTGTGAGGGCATGTGTGTGTGTTGGTGTATCCCTTGTGTCATGATGCGAAGTCTATTTTTGACTAGGTGTCTCTGTCAAAAAAGTCTGAAAAACACCAGAATAGAAAGAGGAACGTAAGAAGTGTAACTCCTAAATCTATAATTTTAAGGAGTTTAAGCTATAATAAATATGTAAATTCTCAAAGAAATGATAAGGTATCAGCATTACTGTTTTAAATTGATGAATGTTATAAAAGCTTACAAAGCAGGAGAAATTTCGCCTAGTATCAAATATACAAAATGTGAAAAAAAAAAAGCCTGTGTTACTAGGGTTAGACAATCAAAAACGGCATTGCAGAAATCTGAGAAGATTTTCTGGACGTATGGTTGGTTCACAGGCACGTGCTCTGAACCCTTACATTGAATGCTTAATGTTTGCTGGGTACTTTTATGCTGAGTGATGTGGGTGATGTTAGGGGGATGTAGATTTGACTAAGCCCCTGCTTTCAAGAGCTTAAAATTTGCCAGACAAGTTGAAGGCCTGACAGCAGAAATAAACAAGCTGTTTCTGCTTATTTGAATGCTTTCTAAACAATACCATTAATGTTTAAAGGAATACCAAGTACAATTTGTTTGATCAGAACTTTCTAAGACTCAAACCTTAGACTCATAAGGAGTAGGAAGGAAAAGGCCAACCCTGGAAGTGGGTGGGTTCTGGCAGATAAATGGGACTATCAGCAATTTAATGAATCACAGGAAACACCATGAGGCTGGGGGGTGGGTCACACTATCCAAAAACCATCTCTGAAGTATTACATAAGGTGACTGGACTGCACACTATAACTGTGTGATACTTTAAGTAACTATGAACTTTAGAAGCATCTTTATTAGAGATATGCTCTGGCTCTTTTACTCACTATGTATTAACAGACAATGTAGAAACTAACTTCAGTGATAAAATACTAAAAAAAGAGTTCATAAATTAAGATGTGACAGGGTGTCTTCTTTCTCTAGTCGGGGGATTCTGAGGCAGAAGGATTTGAAGATGTATAACTGTGGGAGATGTCTTAACTATCAGTTTGATTCGAAGCAAGATTCTTTTATTACAAACACAGACTAATACTACAGGGAAATGTGACAGGAAATAAGCTGCTCAAATGTAAGGCCTTGGGAAAGGGGTTCTTGCTTGGCTGAGAAGTAACAGTGTTCACAAGTAAGTGTATCAAGTAGATAGGAGTTAAGTGGATGGTCAAAGGGAGTGCAGAGACAGGGAAGAATGAAAAAAGGGGACCAGTATGGTTTGCGAACCACAACTCAGTGAGAACAAGATGTCAGGGCAGGCAGACAGAAGCAAGGACAGTGCTAATGACACATTCTAACAAGCTCTGTATCACAAGACAGAGGACGGGAAGATGGCGATTTCTGTTGTCACTGAAGCCTTATGCAGAGGGAGGTAGCTAGTTACTACTCAGTTTCAACCAGCTGGCTTAGGACTCCAGTCAGAAAAGGATTGTTCTTTAGAGAACAGGATGAGCTCTAGGTGCATCATGGGGTGTTTGATGATAATTTAAAATGTGAACTGGTAATGTTCATCACTACAGTAAGGCACTGAATATACGGTGAAACCAAACATGAGGAAGTTGATCACTGCTACTATCAATTCCAAGTGATTCTGACCCAAGACTACTACTTTCATCTTCATGATAAAAGTGCACAGAAGGGGATTAGAGTACGCCTGGATCAGAAGAACAGGAAATCTTTGTTTGGAGATACATAAGCCCTTCCTTTTAGTTTTTATTTTAAGGAGTGTTGATACCATTAGGAAACTTTAAATGTTACTGAAGACAAGAATGGGATAACCTAGACCCTTTCTCCATTATAATCCATAAAGAACAGGAAAACTGGCTCTATCCTAAATCAGGAAGACTTTGTTTTAGTTCTCTTTTCCTTTAATGATTTCTAGGATGAAAGATACTGTCAGGAAAGGAAGGACAGGAGACTGAAAGGAAGATTTTAAAGAGAAAAGAACTCAGAGCTATCAGTTTGGAAAGTAACTAAAGGAGGAATAATGAATATTTTGTTTTTGTGAAAAACTAAAACACTGGAGAAATGGGGGATAAAGAAATGACCCAGAGGGATGGGATGGGGAGGGAGGTGGGAGGGGGTTCTGGATGGGGAACATATGTACACCCACGGCAGATTCTTGCCAATGTATGGCAAAACCAATACAATATTGTAAAGTAAAAAAAAAAAAAAAAAGAGAAAAAATAAATTAAAAAGAAAAAGAAAGAAATATATTCCAAAAGATAAAGGACATGTGTAATTTAGACAGATGCCCACTGGGGTCGTTAGTTGAAAAGTGTAGCAAACATTATTTTTTGTAAATATACCCAGACAGATGAAGAAAGACAATCAATGTTGTACCCTTGAAAAAGTATTGTACTCTTCTTCAATCTTCTCAAAACTCCCATTACTAACCACTTAGGGGATGCAGATCTCAATTTGATAGGAAAGGACATGGAGGTGAAATGTTAGTTGACTTTTAAAATGTTTTAGTTGAATACAGATACACAGTGAACAAATGTGCATACCCTAATTATTTGGTATCCTTTACTAAAAATATGGAAACAAACACAAAGCAATAATTTCCTGTCTGAAGAACAAATTGTTCTTTCTTTGTACAGGGGTGAGATGTAAATAATGTCACTGAGTGGAAATTATCAGCAGTAGTGAAATTATGAAACTTGTCAGCTGAAAAAAATGCACAATGTGAGACTTGTGAGTTAAGTTTTATTTAGGTGCAAACTGGGAGACAGCCTCTCAGATAGCCCCGAGGAAATGCTCCAAAGAGGTAAGAGGGAAGGTCCTATATATATATGATTCTGGTGATGGGGAAAACATACAACCAGGCACAGATTTTGGCAGAGGTTGTTGCTAGAAGGTTGTTGGGAGAAGTCTCCATTAATGATCTCAGTGCTTTTCTACATATGAGAAGATGCAAGCAATTGAGGTCATAAAACCTTCTCTTGACAATATCTACCTGAAGTCCTGTTTTGCCAGTTTCTCCCAGGGCACAGAGTGCCTCAATCCTGATTTCTGCCCTGAACTCTTTTCAGGATGTGGTGAAGGTCAGTAACTGCAGTGGCTAGTGACTTCATTCTTGCAGAACCAGATGGCGAGTGACAATTTTTAGTTGGCCAACTATATTACTAAAGGTAAATCTCTTTTCTCAAAAATATGAATTAATAAGTGGCAACCTATTTTTTGAGGCTTGAATACATTCAAGTTAAATTTAAAGGGCCTTAACTTATTTTCTCAGATACCAAATATTTCTGAAGAACTTTCCAGGGTCTATCAACAGACATGCAGCATTCAGTGCAGCAAAATAATGTGCAAAGAAAAAGAAAAAAGTATGCTTTAACTGTACAAAAATTAACTAGGTACACTTATATGAGAAGTTCTGTATATGAAGTTCAAATCAACAAGAGACTTCTGAATCAAATAATCTCGTATCTACCAATGAATTCAGTCTTTTGTTGAACAGACAACACATTAGGTATTGAATTAGACTTCCTAATTCAATTTTTCTTTAACTTATGCATATCTTAGCACTCACTGGCTGAAGTTGACTTTTTGAGGCAGAATATACTTTTTGTTGTTGTTGAATGATGAAATATTATGAACTACACATAATGGAACTTAAGACAGGAAAAATACTTTGAAGGGCAGTACATCTTTTGCTATGATATTAAAATTTCTTGGCTTCAAACATATATGTTGTTAGCTGTACGTAATTTGAATCCATGACCTCTGAAAGAAACTGCTCTGAAAGAATAACTTTTAGGTATCCTACACAAAGGCAGAATTTGAAAAATCAGTCAGAAATTTAGTCTGCCTTTTGGGGAGAAAATCAGGGATATAGGGGTAGTAAGCTCATGCTTGCCCCAGGCATGCTATACTTCTCTACTCTCTTAACTATATTTTTGAGTTAATACAGATTTCTGTGAGAAGTATAAATTACCTGAAGTTTAAAAAGTAAATGTTGTTCTTGACTCCTTGCCATCCCACTGCTCACAATGTATTTCTTAGAAATACAACTTTTATTTTAATTTCACCATTAGCAAATGACTATTTTCTCATAAAATTTTAACCCCATAGATAAAGCTAAACTCCTTCCTAAACATAACCCAACTTCTCTTTCTTTTCTGAAGGTTCTTGGTATGACAGGCATCCTTCCCGACATTTTTCAAGCATGTACATGTGTGTGTAGGGTGTGTGTGTGTGTAATTACATAGATATTATTTTCTGTAAAATTGTTCTGCAACTTGTTTTCACTTAGTGTGTCTTAGCTTTTGAAGACAGTAAATGAAAAGCTTTTGCTTTCTCATTAAAAAACATGTGATTATATAATATTCCATAATAAGGATGTATCAGTTATGCACCCATATTTTTACCTATATTTTTACTGATGGATATTTTAGGCTGTTTATATCTTTCAAATACTGTATTAAACAATACTGCAATGAGCATCCTTGTGCACACACAAGAATGGTTTCATGGAATAGACTTATTGCTGTGCTTTTCTAAGGAAATAATTTCCTTCATAATAAAATTCTCAGCTTGACTCTATACATACTTCTCTTCCATAAGGATTTTCAGCAAATACACACGATAGTTTCCATCTATCTTTCAAATTATTCCTACAACTGGCTGAACTGAAATACTAAATGATGGACCACAGGTTTTAACTTTAGAAGCAACCTCTTCGTCTTTCTTTCTCTTCTCCTTACGGGGGCAACTAGAAATAACCTCTGATTAATCACAAATCACAAGGCTAATGCATGCAAGGAAGACACAATAAGAGGAAGTAAAAATAACAGGAATAAGCTGTTTCCCTTTTTTATTTGTTTTAGTTTCAGGCTGAAAAATGCAGTGAAACTCCCCACTGCTGTAATCTTTTCTGAAGCTTTCCCCAACTACTAGACAACTGTGTCTTCTCTAAATAGGTAGCATTTTACAAACTGAATTCTGCCTTTCTTTCCTCAAAGATATAAGGAAAACAGCCCACAGGAAGATGTCAAATGGTAAATGTGCTTACTTTTCGGGTACCTTTATGCTTAAACATCCTAAATGTCACAATGTGTAATGTAAATGATGACATGTGATTAAAAAGCTATATTGTTTTTTACTTTTTTCTTAGAAAATAGCAAATAGTTGATATCAGATAATAATATACATGTTTCAGATTCTTTTCCATGATAGGTTATTATGAGATACTGAACATAGTTTCCAGTGCTATACAGTGGGCCCTTGTTTATTTTTTATCTATTTATCTATTTCATATACAATATTATATATCTGATAATCCCCAATTCCCAATTTATCCTTCCCTCCTTCCTCTTTGATAACCATAAATGTTTTCTATGCCTATGAGTCTATTTCTGTTTTGTAAATAAGTGCATTTATATCATTTTGATGTCTATTTCCTGTGATATGACATACTAAAATGCCATTTAAATGATTTAACTTAAAGAGATAATCATTAAATTTCTTTCAAATAGATAAACTGCTTTTGTTACTCCTAAGGAAAGGGGTAATAATATTCTGTCAGAAGGTAAAAAAATGTACATATTGTTTTTTCCTGTTTGATAGAAGTATTGTAAGAAACCAATAAACTATTAAAACTATTAAAGTCAAAGGATAAAAGTTGCCTTAAAGAACAGCAGTTCATTAAAGTAGCAGAGGGTTTTTTTTTTTGGTTTGTTTCTCTTTTGGAAATGTTTATGATTTGATTTTTAAATTAAAATTAACTTTTGCCATTGGGGAAAATAATTTGATTACTAAATTCTACTGCACAAAATCTGAAGTTAGAGAATTCTAGTTTCTAAAATAACATGTGAGTGAAAGTCACTCAGTCATGTCTGACTGTTTGTGACCCCATGGAATTCTCCAGGCCAGAATACTAGAGTGGGTAGCCTTTCCCTTCTCCAGGGGATCTTCCCAACCCAGGGATCAAACCCAGGTCTCCCACATTGCAGGTAGATTCTTTACCAGCTGAGCCACAAGGGAAGCCCAAGAATACTGGAGTAGGTAGCCAATCCCTTCTCCAGTAGATCTTCCCAACCCAGGAATCGAACCAGGGTCTCCTGCATTGCAGGCGGATTCTTGACCAACTGAGCTATCAGGGAAGCCCAGAAAAGCCATAGGACAAAGCTAAAAAAGCCACTCCACATCAATCTACTTGATTTAAGAGGAAGTCAGTAAGAAAGGGGATGAAATTCTTTTTCAGAAAATGTTTCAGAAACATAGCAAGGACATAAAAAACAAATAAGTTCTCAGACGAGGCCTGTGGGTAGAAGCCGCAGGTGCCTGGGCCCCAGCCATGCCACCTTGTTACAGTGGTTACATGGTTAAGATGGCATACACCTTGTAGCCCTCCTCTGTGTTAAGTAGTGGCCTACCCACATACGCACAAACTCAAGACACTTCTAAGAGCCTATTGCCTGTTAAGTCCAAAGAAGTCGATGCTTCCAGACCTTGTTCAGGAGGTCTGGAGAATGATACTAGAAAAATCATCAGACCAAGATGAGAGAATGGGCAGGTGAAAGCTACAGACACTGCCACCAGAAGGAACATCAGCAAGAGCCACAAATCACCAAGCAAACTGAAATCAGAGGAAGAGCTCAAGGATAAGAACCAGCTCTTAAAGGCCATCAACAAGCAGTGGCAACAGAAGTTGACTGAAACTCAGGGAGAGCTGAAGGACCTGACCCAGAAGGTGGAACTAATGGAGAAGTTTCAGAACAACTGGCAGTTTTGGAGGGCAAGGGCCTCAACCCAGGCAGTGAGACCCTGGTATCATACGTACCTAGACTCCACTATGGATCACATGGACTCTACATTGCTGTTAGAAACTTTGCAAGATGAGCTGAAGCTTTTTAATGAAATAGCCAGAAAACAGAGGGAGGAGTTGCAGACCTTAAAGGTAAGGCTGAAGATGAAAGGAGACGAGAGGGCCCAGTTCAAAGGACAACAGACCTTATACAACAGTCAAGTAAATGATTTTACAACAGCGCTAGAGGAAATGGAACAGCTATTAGAAATATGATAAAAAGCAGAGGGCCACATGTCTCTCTCCTGGGGATAAACTTGCAGAGTAAGTCCCTTAGAGCATCTGCTTCTTGGCCATCATCTTTTAGGACTTACCATCTCCAGAATGAAAGCAGTTTCTGCAGTATGATTAAGGACAGTGTATGCTGGCATGGCAGCTCATCCTTCAGGCAGGTGTTCTTAGCCTTCAAACTGGCCAGCTCTCCTGAACCTCATAGTATGTATTTGAGGCCTAATAAGAGATGGGGCCAGGAAGCTTGGGTCAATCTTCTAGACAACAAAGTGGCAGAGCACTAGAATCAGGAGATTAAACGGCCACAGCCAGAGAAAGGGCACATTCAGGTGTGCAGGTACAAACACTGGAGGACAGGCGCTCCACAGGAGATATCACTGAAGGACTATGCGGTCCCCTCCAAGCTTGAGTACATCCTGGCCCATCCTGGTTGGGCTCTATAGTGAAAGTGAAAGTTGCCCAGTCATGTCTGCCCCTTGCGACCTCATGGACTATACAGTGCATGGAACTCTCCAGGCCAGAATACTGGAGTGGGTAGCCTTTCCCTTCTCCAGGGGATCTTCCCAACCCAGGGACTGAACCCAGGTCTCCCACATTGCAGGCAGATTCTTGACCAACTAAGCAATCAGGGAAGCCTGGGCTCTATAACCTCATTGTAAGTTTATGAACTTGAAGTTATCTGAAATGGCTTAATAAATGGGATAAGGTCTAATAGTAACATCGATGAAACAATACATGTTGGAGCTTTTAATCTAAAAACCAACCAACCAAAAAACCAAGAAAACAGATACAGAGAAAGCACATGACAAAATCTATTCTAAGTCTCAGCAAACTAGAAACAGAAGGACATTTCCTCAACTTGATAAAGAACATCTATGAAAACCTACAGCTATCATATTTAATGACGAAAGACTGAGTGTTTCCTCCCTAAGTTCAGGAACAAAACAAAGATATCCATACTACTTCTATTTACCTTTGTACTGGAGATTCTAACCAATATAATAAGGCAATAAAGAGATGGAAATCAGATTAGAAAAAACTAAGTAAAATTGTCTTTATTTGCAAACATGATTATAGAAAATTCAATGAAATTTATAAAAAGTTATTAGAACTAATAATAACTGAGATTAGTAAGGTTGCAGGATAAAGGATCAATATACAAAATCAATTTCATGTCTGTATAACAGCAGTAAACAATCAGAAATGAACATTAAAAAACAATGCCAGTTACAATAATCGTAAAACAATGAAATAGTGATAAATCTGACAAAAGATATTAAAGACCTATACAATGAGGACTATAAAGCACTGCTGAATAAATGGAGAGAAATATCATGTTCATGGATTAGCAATTAGCTGATTCTAAAATTCATATGGAAATGCCAAGACCCATGCATAAGCAAAACAACGTTCAAAAAGAACAGAAGTTGGAGGATTAACATTACCTAATTTTAAGACTCACATAAAAGCCCATAGTAATCAAGAAAATATGGTATGGGCATCAAGGTAGACAAATGGAGCAATGGAATAGAACAGAAAATCCAGAATAAGCTAAAAAATATATGGAAAATGGATCGTGACAGAGGCCCAAGCCATCTACAAAGGAAGGATAGTCTTTTTAACAAATGAGGTTAGAACAATTGTCAATCCACAAGCAAAAAAATTTATTATTTCATCCATATATTTTACCATATAACAAAATGAAGGTGTATCATGGACTCAAGTGTAAAACTTAAAAACTATAAAATCATAGAAACACAAGAGAAAATATTTCTGACATCAGTTTAGGCAACGATTTCTTATATGACACTAAATATTAGTTATGTGATACTAAAAGCAAAATCTATAAAAGAAACATTGATAAAATGGACTTTATCAAAATGAAAAACTTCTGCTCTTCAAAAGATACAGTTAAGAGTATGAAATGATAAGCCACAGACAGGGAGAAAATATTTTCAAGGCATATATCTATTAAAGTACTTGAATCCAGATAAACAAGGAATGTTCAAAATGCAGTAATGAAAAAATCAACTCAGTTTAAAATTGGGCAAAAGATTTGAACAAATATTTTACTGAAGAAAAACAACATAGGCGAATAAGCATGAAAGGATGCTCAATATCATTAGTCAGAAGGGAGATTCAAATTAAAACTGCAATGGCATATTATATACCTATTAGAAAGACTAAAACTAAAGGACTGGACAAATCAAGTACTGGTGAGAGGATGTGGAGCAAATGGAACTCGTACACATGCTGGTGGGAATGAAAATGGTGAAACTACTTTAGACAACAGTTTGACCGTTTCTTAAAAAGTTAAGCATACATCTACCATGTAACATAGCCATTCTATTCCTAGGTATTCATCCACAAGAAATATAAGTGCATGTCCATACAAAGCCTTGTGTATGAATGTTCATAGGAACTTTATTTGCAATAGTCCAAAACTGGATACAATATAAATGTTCACTATCATGAACTGACAAAACAAGCTGTGATACATACATACAATGGACACTGCTGTGCTGTGCTTAGTGGCTCAGTTGTGTCCAATTCTTTGTGACCTCATGGACTGTAGCCTGCCAGGCTCCTCTGTCCATGGGGATTCTCCTCAGGCAAGAATACTGGAGTGGGTTGCCATGCCCTCCTCCAGTGGATCTTCTCAACTCAGGGATTGAACGCAGGTCTCCTGCACTGCAGGTGGATTCTTTACCATCTGAGCCACTAAGAAAGCCCAAGAACACTGGAGTGAGTAGCCTGTCTGTTCTCCAACGGATCTTCCTGGCCCAGGATCGAACCGGGGTCTCCTGCACTGCAGGCAGATTCTTTACCAGCTGAGCTACTGGGGAAGCCCACAAGCCCACAATGGACACTACTTGGTAATAAAAGAAATGAACTGTCAATACAACATCAACATGGATCTCAAGATAATTATACTGAGTCAAAGAACCAGGCCAAATAGAAGATTATATTCCATATGATTATTCCACTTACATAAAATTCCAGAAAATGTAAACTAACCTCTAGAGGATTGGTGGTTTTGAGGTGGGGGTTATGGGGAGGAGTTGGGAAGGTTAAATTAAGGGGTTGCAAAGGGACATGAGGAGAATTTGAGAGGTGATGGATATGTACATTATCTTGATGGTAGTAAAGGTTTCATGGGGTATACATATATCAAAACATCAATTTATATATATTAAATATATGCATGTAAATTTTATCTCAATAAAGCAAAATAAAAAGCCAAAATACAACAAACATGTCAAATCAATCAGTAGAGAAATAAACAAAGAAATCAATGGAAAAAAATCAATTTGAAAAATGTTTCCACACCATCTCTGTATTTCCTGTTTCCATTATAAAGGCAGAGAAGGGAATGCAGTGTAACATCTGTTCCATGCCCCAGAGTACACCCTTAACCCCTCCCTGCCAACTGTCTCAAAATACACGCTTAGGTTGTGAGGGTGGGGGCGGATCAGCTCAAAACCATCAATTCCCATAAGAAAAACAAGCTACAGTACAAGCCCTTCTGATAACAAAGATTTTAATTTAAAATGCTCATCTTTCTTATGAAGGACAGCATGCTATCAGTGTATCTTGCTTTATGGAATGTACCTTGTTCCTAAATAGATGAACTTTAAAACTTGTGTTCTAATAATAATAACAACTAACAGTAAAAGAGCACTGAGCACCTTGATTACCATTTGCTGTCTCATTTAATTCTTGAGATAACTGTGCCATTTTATTGATACAGGTTAACAGGGTAAGTAACTGGTCTAAGATCATACAGTTAAATGGCAGAACTCAAACTTAGGTCTGTCTAATATGAAAGCTCATGCTCTTAACAGCTATACTTAACTGAAGGTTCTAGTTGATAATTTAGTAGAATGTCTAATAATTACACCTTTATGCCTCGTTTTTGAAAGCTAGGATTTCATATATGCACATTATTCAGAGAGTAGGAATAAAAAATATTAGCTATATAAATTCCAACTATATAAAACACATAAAAAATGTGTTTTGGGGGGAGCCAGTCGCCATGGCCCCAAATGGCGACTGATTCTCTTCTAAAACACATTTCATAGTAAAGGTTATGAATGTACATCTAAAAACCTCATAATTCAATTCCCTAAATAAAGTTCTGCTTAATTCCTAATACCCCAGTTCTTATATGGGCAGCAACTGGACTTCTCTCAGTTATAAGCTTATTTTAGCAAAGATTTAAATTACCTACTCCAATTCTAAAATCTCTTCCTAAAAATCATTTATCAAAATGGGATCATTTTTGGTCAAAGAACTGTTAGGTCCAGGCTTATGGGTGACAAAGAATGCTTCAACTTTGAGTACATTTAAATATATTCACATATCTGTTATTAAGCGAGTACATATCTGATTTTTTTTTTTAATGCAAACACACTTGACAAGCTTACTAGTATAGAACAATGTATGTTTTTTGCCAAATTCAATTTTACTTTCCTCATCTCAGACCAGCCTTCATAATAATCTGCTTCCAGAAAAAGCACAAGGGCATGACCAAAAGCAGATGTCAGACTCAACTTACAGTGAACTTGTATTTGTGATTTTCTTAAGCCATAGCACCTTCCATGATAGCTTTTGTTTGTATTTTTGGCACTGCCATAAGATCCTTATAATTATTATTATTTTAAGAATATTTTTGGAAAAAGTAAATAATTTATTATTAATGCAGACATATATGTAACATCAAATTTTTTATTTTTAACTCTGGCAGTTTAAAAAACTCCCAATAGTTAAATATTACAGCCTCAAACTCTAAATATATTTCTAACTTTGTCCTGTCTACAACATTTTTGTCTGTAAATTTTCTTGCCTGGGGAACTCTGCAATGCTTTTGGCCAAAACCAACAAAGTTATATCCTAGATGTTAGAAGAGTTATACCTGTTTTATGATCGAGGCATCAGTGGAAAGGAATTCAAGACTCTAAGCTTATTCTATGTGAAAGTTGATTTATTTATTATTGCAAAAGCAATTTAAAGAATGCTTTAAAATAAAATGATACTGATCAGGATAGATTCTACTTAATCATAGTTAAGGGTTTCTTTGCATCAGATCTGAGACACGTAGATACAATATATACAACATGGAAGATTCAAACTATTTAACTTTTATTGACAGTCAAATCTATTTTCCAAATTTAAAAAATGATTGTTCCCTCTTCTTTTTCTAGAGTAATTCAGATCCTGTTGGGAGGCTTTCCCTAGATTTTCTTAGAATTAATGAACTGAGCCTCTCCTGCTGAACTGTGTGGTTCCAATCCAACCTCTCCTGGACAGTTCATGAGCTATGTCATCTGTTTTCACTGTGGAAGGGATTCCCATAGTGTTCTCATTCATGTAAATGAAGTGGTCAAATCAAAGGGAGAGACTTTCATTAAGAAGGCTTTTCTCTGACATAATGCCTTCTAAAACAGAAAATCATTTTATATAAAGTTCATTTAGTATCAAATACAGTATAAATGGCCTCTAACAATTAGACTTCAAATACAGAAGAGCTGAATATTACATTATTTTCTATTGAATTCCCTGGTTCTATGCCAAACATGTCTTGGCTGCAACAGAAGAGTGAGGAGGCTTTTATATTTTGGGGAGAAAAAGAACTATGAAGGCTCTACAAGGGTGTAGTTGCAATCTGAAACTCTGCAGAAATTCTGCAAAATGAATGAAGCTCTTTTACAATTATAACTTTATAGGTAGAATTTACTTACAAACTACAGGAACTTTTATAATATATCCCTATATAAATCTAACCTTTGCCAATGGGACTTACTATTTATTTAACAGCAACAGTGAACCATATAGTTTTGTTCAGACATGCAAGGTTAAAGAATAGATTTTAAGTCCAGGAAAAATCTCTCTTAAAGGTAAAGAGGAAAAAAAAGCTTTTTTTTTTTCCCTAAGAAAAACCTTAAAACATAAAGGAAAAACCAATTATAGCTATTTAAGAACAAAGACCAAAACCTTTTCAATCAACTAAGCATGAATTAAGACAGAATACTAAATCGAAGAAAATTAGCGAGCTGTCAATATTAGTTCAAGAAGAGCAACAGTGTTTGTTGCTAAGAGCTATACAGAAAGAATGCAGTGAAATCTTGACATACTACAGAACCAAGAACAAATAAAAATTAAAAGAAAAAAAAAAGACCAAACAAAAAACCACTCCACAAATACAACAAGATTTTATTTTAACTTTAAGAATCTGATATGGCAGTTGCTTTTCTCAAAGGACTGAAACAATTTTGATCCCCCGCTGCAACTTTATCTAACAATAGACTGTTTAAAGATATATCACTTCTGGTGAAGCTATTCATTTCACCTAAACTACATATAGTTTAAATCTTAGAAGAGAACTTTACCACCTACAGGCTATATGCACACACTAAATACAACACTTGTGCCTGATTCTGAATGGTATCTTATTTCAAAATGCTCTCTTAACTATAGCTCTTGCTTCTCAAGCTGTGCTTTCAACTTGTCAGAAGCTGCCTACAGTAACTAAAATTGGATTCACACACACAAAAAAATTTTTCTTTTAGGAAAATATATGCAGTAAGCACCTTACCATCTGTTAACATTAAAACCAGAAGGCAGTATGTTACATAGGACAGGCTGTAAAATTTAATAATTCACAACATTCATTTTGAAATATTATGGTAATCTTTTAAAACAATGGCATACATTTCCTCTGTTCAACGAATATCCATTCAGAATCTATATGCCAGGTGCTGAGGATATAAGGATTAGCAAACAATCATAGGCTCCACAGATTTTTAAAGCTAGAAAGCAAAGAGGTCATCTTCCAATTTTTCTATTAGAGGAAGCCATTCTTCAACCCCTATCCCAGTTAGGAGAGGGCTGAGGCCCATAAGTTTTTGTGTAAGTCAGTTGTGATATTTATGGGAAACTTCTTCCTGGAATCCCAGTGCAGACAGGCACAGATTCTCAGGTGAGCCTTTTTAACATGTTGCCAAACTATTGTAGTTTTCCAAATACTGATTGCTATTTATAATAATTCTGCTCTTGGAAAACGCTTTCTGAGTTTTAAGAGGACAGGAACAAAGCACTTTCTGGTTCAGCCTAGGCAGTGGAACCCTTCCAGGTCTAAGCTGGTAATTCCTATGGAGAGGAAAGCCAGAAGTCTCAGATGAGAACAAGGGAAGGAAGCAGGAAAAACAACACACTTTAGAAGTAAGGACTGGGAATGAACTCAAACTTTCTTCAATTCTTTTTCTTTTCTCTTCATTGATCAGATATTATGTGATAATAAATGGGAAAGTGTCCAGGGTGTAATCAGGTTAGGATGGGGTTATGAGAAATAGTTTTCAGGGACGTACAGGGAAAGGATGAGAAATCCCCAAGAGTGACAAAAGGGGAAGACCTGTGGATGTGGCAGAAATGAGTCACCAACCAGAGTAAACATTTATATGTAATATATGTTGACGGGTGAGTCATTGAAAAGTTAGCCTGTTGAGGGCACACTAGAAACATCCATTCAAATGATTAGCAACCACTGACTGTTTCTTGGATATGGTGGGGTACATGATATGTACTGAGAAAATACAAATAAAGGAAAAAGAAGAAATGAATCCTGCATCATTGGATTTATAATGCCATGCAAATTACAATGTTACACAGAAATACTAGTTATTAATCATTTATTCTTATTACAGACAAGGAAGCTTTGTTTTAACCAGACTGAATGACTTGACCAAAATCATACAGTCATGCTTAGTGGCAGAACAGGCAGACTCGAGCAATGAACTTTATATTTGACTAGGCATGTGTCAAAGCCATAAACATGTGATCTTCAGTGACACCATGTAAAATAAGACTGAAGTAAGCGGGGAAAGGAAAATAAGTCAGACTCCACCTGCCAATCAGAAGGGAACTGCCTCATGCACTTTGGAGAAATTAAACCACTGGAAATCACTCATTGCACATTACAAAGCTACAAGAAAAAAAGAAAGCAATAGTTTTCAGCAGAGACTGCTTTTTTCCAGCATGCCCAAGTCTCATCTGCTTTGGCCACTTCTCTCCTTTGGATGTATCATCTTCCTACTACTCACACAGATACCCTTAAGGTCTTTTCTTCCCCTCTCCAAATCTGATTTCAGGACAGACTGGAAAACATCCTTACCAAGGTGTAGAAGATTCATGACATTTTAAAAAAGTTATGCCCTTATACTATTTTTCAAATTAGACTTTATTTTTTAGATTAATTTTGGGTTCACAGCAAAACTGAATAGAAAGCGAATTTCCCATAACCATCTCCTCCCCATTCCTGGGTATTTTAATAAATATCAAATACTGAAACAAAAGTAAGAATTGTTAATCTGGGGTCTAGGGAATCTATTCATGGTCTTAATGGAGTCCTTGATCTATCAGATGTTATATCCTGAATTATAGAATATGGGTGTATACATTTTAAGAAAGAAGGTTTCATCAAGTTCCCGAGGGGTTGGCATTAAGAAACAGCTAAAGGCACTAAGGTACAGAAAAAGTTCAAGTCCAGATCTCAGTTAGGGAGACTAAAGGAATTAAGCAGAAAGGCTTCATCAGAGTCCCAAAATTGTATCATATGGGTGGCTGCTATAGCAAGTATCAATGTATATATACCAAGGCCTCTTAACTTCAACTAGGACTATAGAAATATCCTACTTAACCAAAGGAATGGCTTTCAAACATGATGGCCACTCTCTCTTTTTTGTAAAAACATACCTTTAAAGCTTCTATAACGAGGTCCCTTGCTTCAAGCTCTCCTTCAAGAATACTGAATAGTGTTAGGAGTTCTGGCTTGCTGAGTTTTTCCAGATTCATCCTGAAAGCCTAAAACAGGGACAATAATCAGATAATCTCCAGAAGACAGAGGTAATTTGATACTATTTAAGAAAAAATAAAGTGAGATAAGAGCAAGAATTACAGTAGAAAATACTTTTAAGAAAGGAAATGGTTAATAGGAATAAAATTACCATATGACTCAGAAATCCCACTACTGGGCATATACCCTGAGAAAAACATAACTGAAAATGACACGTGTACCCAATGTTCGGTGCAGCACTATTTATAATAGATAGGACATGGAAGCAGCCTAGATGTCTACTGACAGATGCGTGGGTAAATAAGCTGTGGAACATATATACAATGAAATATTACTCAGCCATAAAAAGGAACACATTTGAGTCAGTTCTAACAAGGTAGATGAACCTAGAGCCCATTTATACAGAGAGAACTAAGTCAGAAAGAGAAAAACAAGTATCATATATTAACACACATATACGAAATCTAGAAAGATGGTACTGATGACCTCATTTGCAAGGCAGCAGTGGAGACAGACATAGAGCACAGACTTGTGGACACAGTGGGGGATGAAGAGGGTGGGACGAACTGAGGTAGCATGGAACATATACATTGCCATATGTACAACAGATAGCTGGTGGGAATTTGCTATATGATGCAGGGAGTTTAACCCAGTGCTCAGCGACAACCTTGAGGGATGGGATGGGGTAGGAGGTGGGAGGGAGGTTCAAGAGGAAGTAGACATATGTATACCTATGGCTGATTCATGCTGATGTATGTAGAAGCCAACACAATACTGTAAAGTAATTATCCTCCAATTAAAAATAAATTTTAAAAAGGAAAGGAAATGGTTGTAATTAAATGTAAAAATAAGAACTTTCTGATGTTAATCATAAACTGAGCAGTAAAAGAAAAAAAAATTCATTTTAATTATTGACTTTATCACCATTTACAAAGATCAGATTTTCATCATTTTCCCTTCTGGCATATATTCAAACATCCTAGGAGGTCTCAGAAAGAACTGTTATTGTTTAGCTGTTAAGTTGTGTCTAGCTGTTTTGCAACTCTATGGACTATAACCTGCCAGAGTTCTCTGAAACAATTAGTCACTAGTTTTATTCACTAGAAGTTCAGGTAAAATTTTGTTATAATGAATACTATTTCACTGAAAAACTGTTATACCATAAAAAGATATTCTAGTTTTAGATAACCAAACTCTAAAACTGTATATAAAACACTCTGGGATCCCTCTGAAATTAGTTGAAATCAATTTGAGCAAAGATAATGTTTGGTGGGAGTACAGGAGAAATTTTTCTTTTAAATTATCTACTTTCACAGAGAACATCTATCACAATATTTATATTTCATAGTAAAATAAGACTTAAGTGCAACCATGTACAAATGTACTTTTAAATGAGTGCTTAAAATATATTGTTTAAACATCTTAATCGGCCAGGCTATTATAAACTGAATTTATTTGACTTAACAAGTTCACATTTCTATGAAGTCTTGCATCTTTTAAAATATGTTAAATGGCAAATTACATGGCACAAATTCAACCCTTCCCATAAGATTAATTCCTCACAAACCACACATAGATAGAAGTTAGACTATGATACAATCTTTGAAGGCTCTTCTCACTAGTGTGTATGGTAAGACACATTTTATAACTTACAAAGTAGAACAAAAACTGTTTTCCCTCTCCCACTCTCTACTTTTAAATTGCCACTCTCATGTATTTTTTTTTTTCCCCAAAGTGAATCACAACATGACTAGTTCACACACCCTCTAGTAATTCCCAATTCCTATGAGGACATTAACTTTTAGGAGGCACACAAAAGAGTCATTGATTCCTTCTAGAACTACTGCCTTTAAGCAAACTTTAAGCGAATGAAAACATGTAGAAAATACATACTTCACTGTGTTGTTAGATATCCTTCCAGAACATGCTGTATGAATCTTTTGCCACATGGTAAAATATGTTCAATGTAACTTCAGCTCTAATTGCTAAATTTCTAACTGGTGAGGGTTAGCGACTAGTAAGTAATTCTCAGGTAAGTATTAGAGAGATACCTCACAACAGTTACTTTAAAAACTAAAACTAAAAAAGAAACAAACAAAAAACTGAAAACCCACACACCAAATAAAGCTACACTTAAAGATAATATGTTGGAAAAAACACATTACTTTGTGCTCAGATAGTCCTAGTTGTGTGACTGGACACGTGTTCCGATTCCCAGTTTTCCTATCCGTTAAAGTGAAATGATATCCAACTCATAAGATTGCTGTAAAGATTGAGTTAATAAATACAAAACATCTTGCCAAGCTCCTGATACAAGCTGATCGGGCATTGAAGCATGTTAATTGTCATGTGTCTAATCAATCGCCAGCCCAGGATTGATACTCGGGACTGGTGCAGCGAGATTCCCCCGGGGGGGGGGGGGGGGAGGAGGGAGGGAGGTTCCAGAGGGGAAGCATATGTAAGCCCATGGTGATATCATGACAATGTATGGCAAAAACAATAAAAAAAAAAAAAATACTAAGGATAAAAAAAAAAAAAAAAAAGAACTACTATCCTCTCTCATTTTCCAAAAGAATTCTGAGAAAGGCATTACCAAAACTGGGGACAGTCAAGATCAATTACTTTAGAAATAAGTGACTCCGGCTACCCTTTTGTAGTTGGGAACTACAGATAAAGGATGACAGACAGCATCCTGGAGTGAAGAGTCGTAAGGAGTTTAAACTACCATTTGAGTCACATTTGATTTTTAGATGAAATCCTTCCCCCATTTCCTGATGGTTTCATGTTTAAACTCTCTCAAGGATATTATAAAGCAGAGCAATCATTTTATATCTTTCTTCACCTCTCCCCTGATGTTAAGTAGAATAATGAGCACTTGGTAAAGGGACTTTATAAATACTAACTGCACTAGTTGAGAAAATCAACTAGGAATGGAGCCAAAATGTGTTCCCTTCAATATTTTTTTATTCCTTAAATATTCTCATTAAGAAATCTAAAACTGTGGTTTAAGGAAGCAGTGTGATGAGTGAAGAATGTAGAATTTCAGTCTCAGCTCTGCTACTAACCTGCTATATGGCTTTGAGGAAAAAAATTATCTAGCTGCTCTGGCACTGAGTTTCCTCACAGATGAACTAAAATACAGTAGATAATCTCTAAAGTCCTTCATGGTTCCATTCTAAGCTTTCATGAGTGAAAATCAAGAATTATTTGTTAGAGAAGTCAAGTAAGAATTATAGGTAAATATACAAAAGGAACTGAAACAGACTATACCTAAATCAAAGTTTTTGATTTGTTATGATAAATATACATTCTCAAAAAAGAGTGAAATTAAAACAACCCTTAGTCCCTTTAATTATTGGGTCCTCCAAAAACTTTGTTTAGGATTTTCTCTAAGATGTTAGGGAAAAACCTGATTAAACTTTTGGCCAACCCATATAAAACAGTCTAGTCTAAGCAAGAAAAAATTCTGTTCTTTGTCAGTGGCATAAAGAACAATATTTATGTTACATCTACATTTGGAAATAACTTCTCCACACAAATTTTAATATCTGGAACATTTTGCTAATATGTGCCCATTATTTAGCTTTGTGTCTACAGGAAGTGAATGTAATACAAACATGACACAAGAGAGAAAGAAAGGCCCCAGCTGTGTAATTCAAACCCAAGAGATCTGTTTTTGCATATTCCCATAATCATTCTTCGTAAATATTAAAATTTTCCAGGTTTTTTTGCTGTCCTTTACATTTGAATCTAATTTCAATACACAACATACTGCAGTAACTTTTTGTCTGAAATATAAATGCATGATAGTAAAACTGCATTGAGTTTTAGTATGGCAGTGATATTCCTGGGGGTGGTACCGGGGGTGGGGGGATGGGATGGGGGTGATACTGACCTGATAACTTATGGTCACACTTTAGTCCTCAAGTGTAAATTCTTAAGGTTTTCTTCAGTTAAATTTTGGGAAAACTGACAAATATATTTAAAATGTCATCAGCATGGTGGAAAACTGTCCAATGCTGCAAAAAAATAAGAGATTTACTGTCTACGTGACCACACTCTATAAACAATTAGTAAATCCTCAGAATGTCAACTGTCATCATAATTGCAGAGGCCTGACAGCTGTAGGTTGATACAGACAAGAAAGAAGAAAATAGCATTTCCAAGATGAAGCTGAGTAACACTGGAAAAAACAGGAATCTGCCTTCCCGTTTGCAATTATAATTAGGGAAGGTGAGGCCTTTCAAAGTCTTTTTTACTTTAAGATGTCCACTGCCATCTCAAGGACATCTTATGAATGTCACTAGAAGAAACTGACTTTTTCTACCTGAACTGACAAAAGGCTATTTGTTTGAATCACTATGACTTATGCACAATGCACTCATATTGAAAAAATAACATGATTGCAAATGAACTTTTCAAACTGCCAAATTCTGGTAAGGAAAATTCCATCCCTTCATCTTCTGCCAATCAATAAACAAACAAATCAATCTTTTACCACCTCAAATTTGAAGGGCTTATTACTCATCCCAGCTTCTACTTTTCCCCACTTATTTTCAAATATTGAATGTTGAATTATATGTAATTTTTGGTTTATGCTTTTCTAATAGTGTATTAGACACAGCAAACTTTTAAAAAAGATAGGCCCTAAATTTTATTTGATAGAACATAATTTCCATCTTGCATTTTAAGCTCCCGAGTCCATTTGACTCCAATTTCTGCCTAATATATAAATAATTTGGTCTGAGATTTTCAGAAAAAGGCTGTTTCTAACTCTATATTCATTATCAGAAACATGACTGCCAGATTTTTGGCATGTCACATTGTGGTCTACAGATTCATTCTTCACTTATTTTCTAAATGAGTTGTTACTTGTCATTGTCACCGTCCATTAAGCAACTGAGAAAAACAAGATCATTTCAACCAGATGCTCAGCTTATTCCTTCCAGTAGAATCTCTCCAAGACCCAACTTTCCTTAGAGTTCAGATGCAGATATTTCTGCCTAAGGAATTTCTATAAATTTGAAATAAAAACCACTTGTGGACAAGTTGTCTATATATGTTATCATACACTGTGGTATAGCTAGCTGTAGCTATATGAAGCTTTATAGTTTTTCTCAATTAAAAAATACATATAAATATATACAGTAAAAAGATAAAGTTATATATACTACAATACCCTGGAAAAATAAGCCTATTTATAGACTAAATATGAAACTTATTTTTAAGTTATTAATAAGTAATTTCAAACTGAATTTGCCTGGCTTACCATGTGGTGTATTTATATGCTACTTCTCACCAAGTCAGGGCTAAGAGCCAGGAGTGCATGAAAGTCTTCTGTATAAACTTTCACGTGCCAACAGCCACAAGAATAGAATTACGGGTATCAAGGACACTGGCCCCCCACCTCCACTGTACCTCCTCAACACCAGTGCTGATTTTGTCATGGAGGTATGCTGCTGTGGGTTGGGCTCTGTTCATTTTACTTTTTACTTTGGGTAAAGGCCTTTTCCCTTTACCCAACCTCTACTCATTTTGGTTCTGGCTGTGCCTTTTCCTTCTTGCTCTGGAACTCATTCTAGATGATAGCAGGCGTTGTTGCCTTTTTACCACAGAGAGACTGAGTGGCAGAAAAAGAAACACCCCACACAGCTTCTATAGCTAAGTAAGCAGTAAGGCAGGGCAGGGTGGAGTACGAGTAAGATGTTTGTCTCTCTAGTATCTGGGTGTGTGTATGTCTTTATGTGGAACTGAAGGCTTTATTTCTAAGCGGTGGGTGATATGGGACATGTAAGAGAAGACATTTTTCCGGATATAGAAGCACCTCAAAAAAAAAAACTACATAAATCTTTTTTTTTCAAATCCACTTGGTTAGCGTGTGTGCACACGCGCACGCACCCACCCACACACACACACACACACACACACACACACACACACACACAGAGTTATTTTACCCAGGAGATCATTCTTGCAAAACTGGATAAAAATCATTTCATTATTATATATTCACATATCAAAGTTAAGAAATTTACTCAGGCTACAACTGACTGATATTCAGGCCATTCAGTAAGTTTTCAATATAAGTAATAGGATAATAGCAAAGATGTAAAGCAAACTTGCTCCAATTATGTAAAGACTCTTTCCGGAACATATAAGCAAAACCAAAATTTGGAAGGTCAGTGAATTCTAAAAATACAAAAAAATCAACACTGAGATACAAAGTGGGTGTTTTGACAGCTTTCTACTAGATAATGTACTTTCTTAAAAACCCAGTATATATGAAATTTAAAAAAAAAGTCACATTTATAAATACCAAGTCTAAAATAGATAAAAGTACACTGCTGTTTAAAAAGAAAATGTATCCAAAGCAACCTTCTATCTGAGGGTGGAAGGTGTTGACACATTATCTTGACTATCTCAAGATTTAAGTTTCCCCACCCTCTGGCACTTCTGGCTTTTCATAAAGGTTATTTATGCATTTGGGGGTGAGAGAGTGACAGCATCCCAAATTGTACTTTTGGCATTTTAGGATTAGGCTAGTAAAGAAAAACATGTCAAAATATTATCATAAAATACTTTTCTAATTACGAAAGCAGATCTTTTGTACATTTACTACAGAGAGTTGTTTTTGCTATTATTATTTACAAAGATTCTAAAATCAAGGTAGAAAAACAAATCTTCTTATTAAATTCTATAATACTGTGCAATAAAAGCTTTATTATAAAATGTCAAGTCAATCTTCTTTCAGTTGAAGGTAAAAGATATTACTGAACTATTAGTATTCTTTGTACTTATGTGTTATAGGTTAATTGTGTCCTCTAACCCAAATGTATATGTTGAAGTCCTAATCCCTTATACCTCAGAATATGATATATTTGAAAATAGGGTCTTTAAAGATTGATTAAGTTAAAAATGAGGTCATGGGACCTCCCTGGTGGTCCAGTGGTTAAGACTCTGAGCTTCCACTGCAGAGGGCACCGGTTCAATCTCTGGTCAGGAAACTAAGATCCTGCATGTCACGTGGTGCAGCCAAACTATAAATGAGGACATTAGGGTAGGCCCTTATCTAATATATCTGGTGTCCTTGTAAGCAGAGAAATTTGGATAAAAACACAGGACAGGAAGAGACCATGTCAAGACACAGGGAGAAGATGCCTCCCATTTAATAAGTCAGAGAGAGAGAGGCCTCAGAAGAAACCAGTGCTGCTGACACATTGATTTCTGATTTCTAGCCTCCAGGGTTGTGAGAAAATAAATTTCTGTTTAAGCAACCCAGTCTGTGGTACTTGTTATGGCAGCTCTAGCAAACTAACACAAGATTGTAATCATTTACTACTGATATTTTTAAACATTATTATTGCAACTAGATCAAAATCTTCCCCTTACTGTGAGAGTGCCTGAACAGAGAAGCCTTGCTTTGTCTTATCAGTCTGATGATAGGATTATGTAAAACGGAATGGTTTTGTAACAGTTTCAGAGTGTACATTTCAGGATCCTGAAATATAAATATAATATACAACAGTGCTAAGGGATTGAGATGCTTGTTTATCCAATACTCTCAATGTGTACTCTGAAGTAGGTCTCAAGAAACCAGCTCTGTAATAATGCTAATACTTGTTAAGGTCAATACTTAAAATGCTTTCAGAATTCTACTCAAAGCTGATTCTAGGCTGCCAGATTTTTTAGATTTATACTTAGGGCAGAAATTAATAATATAATTAAGCTTACCAATATTAATCACTTCATCAGAGTTTTATTTATTTTTTCCTCAGAATTTTTTAGAATAGTTTTCCAAGAATTCAAGCCATAGTAGTAATAATAAAAAAAAAACCCACACACTTACTGAGCTAAACATTAATGTGTTCCAGGAAATGTTCTAAGTACTTGATATGTATTAATTCAGTCCTTACAACCTTAGGTGATAGGTGTTATAACCATGAACCAGCTAGTTCATCATAACCATCACCTCCATTTCAAAGATGGGAAAACTGAGGTACAAAGACTAAATAACTTGCTCAAAGTCTTACATGTAGTATGTGACAGAAATGGAATCTGAACCTAAGTAATTTGATTCCAGAGGCTTCCTTAGTAACTACTGCTCCTTGGTACCAACTGCTTACATCTGATTTTCTCATTTTACCAGCTACAATGTGAGTCACAGAGCTGGAAGGGACCTCAGACATAATCTAATTTAGGGCTCTCATTTTGAGAGATGAAAACTGAGACCAGAGTTGTCAAGTGAATTACTGAAGATTACAGTTAAATAGTAAAACGATCAAGATACAGACTAATCCACTTTCTGGGGCACCACGATGGGTATCAGTTTCTGTTTTGGTCAGCTCTGTTTTAAGCCTCACATGTCTCCAGCGTACCTCCGAGTGTGGATGTGTGAATGTCTGTCTCTCCTACATGTTGCCAACAACATTTATACATACACAGAAGAAAAGGAGAACGTGGCCTCACGCCCATAAACAAACATTCAAACATCTCTCCCCAAGATGAGGATGTCTGGCACAATGCTATTAAAAACAGATCTGTCTACCTAGAAATCTTGCTTACACCTTTTCAAGTATTCTCACCTGGAACAAGACCAAACCAGAAGAGCTACATAAGTTAAGCTACTGGAATGTATGTTAATGAAAATGAATATCAATTTTTACATTAATGATTTTTTTCATTAAAATTAAAAATATGTCTTCTATTGATATTATCAGGAAATTACCAGGAGTATTTACCATTTCAGGTATATTTGTTAGTGGCTTTATTTCAATGAAATTATTAGCATTATTTCAGAGAAGTAAAAATTCAGGGGACAGATAGATGATATAGACAGATACACATATTTCAATGAAATTATAACATGATTTCACTGAAATATGTGTATCTGTCTATATCATCTAGCTGTCCATTATCCCCCTAAATTTTTGTTTCTTTGAAATAATGCCACCACGATTTGCAAAATACTACAATGAGGGAACAATATGTAGATTGATTTTATTTCCAGTAAAATGATTCATGAGCCTCAATTCTACAGGCAGTCTGGGATACAAGAACGTTTCAAATATTAGTGTTGGATGAAGTTGTTGACTCCATCAAGATTTCAAATCAGAAAGAAACAAAGCATGTGGTATGGAGGGTGAACCCTAATACAGTCCAGATATCTGTGTTTTAGCTATGCCCATGACTTGACTCTTCCTGAACTGTATAAAAACTTCCCAAAGGACTGTACTATAAAATTATAACTGATGATGTTGTTTTGCCTTTTAAATTTTGTCTTTTAAACCAGACAACTGATTTTTTAAAAAAAAGTTTAACAAGTTGATATCAGTTGAAAATGACCAAGAGACCTTGCTCCCAGGTTCTTTGGGGACAGCAACTCTTCTGAGAGGATGTATCTAAGTAACTCTTCTAAGAGGATGTTGCAGTGGAAAGGGCTTGGACTTCTGAGTCCTACTAGGTTTATATCCTGGCTCTACAACTTTATATTTCCTTGATCCACTTAACTTTTGCGCTTTCTCTTCTTCTATCAAATGGGGATGACAATACATCCTCTAACAGGATACGGAAGGGTTGAACAGCACTAGTGATTGGTCAGCTCTCTTACTTGCTATCTCTGAAGGGCATATATTTGGTTGCATTTGCAAGGATAATGAAATTTTCCATTTTCCAATGAGTAGTCATTTTCTACCATTCATGTGTCTAATTTAGAAATCAAAACAAGTTTACTCCTTCTACCCTGGCAGGTGGATCTGTTCCAAGAAGGGGATCGCCTGGCCAGTTCCTGGGGAAAATGGCTTAGGAACACACACAACATGTATTTAGGCCAATGGTATCTGCACACTACTTGGGAAAGAAAAAGGACAATCTCCTGTCTAGGCTAGTTTTTTTGTGACTTTAGGATATAATGAAAAGTATGACTTTGCTTCCACTGCATTTCTGTATCTTTAATCGTCAGTTTTAGCTTGTAATACTGATAAATGGGTTTTCTACAAACATCACAGCTATTTTTAATATTGAACGCATAATGGACATGTATCTATATGCATAGCCCAGCAGCAGCTATCCCATTCTATTATATCAATTCATCTATTTACATAGCTGTCTTGTGTCTCATAAGACTGCTCTTCCAGATGAATACTCTGTCTTCTACTTGATAAACTTAGTACCCAGCAGTCTCCGGCTCAAACGGGTATTCAAAACATGCTGGTTGTATAGAAATGTACCATGCAGTACAATAAGAAGCCATTAGACATTTTTAGCAAGGTGAATCTCATAATAAAAGTATAGTTTTAAGAAGGCTGACGCTTGAAGTACAGAACTGATTTGACTGAAGAGAAACTGGACGCAGAAAAAGCACTTGGGAGAATAACAGTACAGGTGTAAGGTTAAAATGTGTGAACGAGGACGGTGGCAGTTAAGAATGGAAAAAAGAAGACAGATGTAAGAGACTTTGTAAAGAATGTCAGTAACTTAGTATTGGTTCTATTTAAAGAGATAAGAGGAGAAATAATCCCAGATCAGCTGAGGTTTTAAAGGCTGGGTGACTAGAATGATGATGCCATTAACAGAAACAGGGATGTTAGAAAAGGAACTGGTTTTTCGGGGGAAATGATGACTGAGATGTGAGACAGACACTGAATAAGAAGTAATTAGCCCCCCACGAGGAACATGTGCAGAGTCAGTGAGTGTGGTGAAGGCTAAAGGTTTAGAAGCAAGGAAGTTTTTACGGGTGGAGCCTTTCCAGAAAATTTCCTCTGTGCCTTCAATTTAGTAACAAGAGACAGTAAGAAGCTGATACACAGGACTGGACCAGATCTTGTTTGTAAGGTCAAATATTAAACCAGTTAAGAACCAGATTCATTCTGTTCTCATTCTCGTTCCACTGCTACAACAGAAAGGCCTACTTAGCAGAAACCAAGGAATGGGGAACCTCCTCCTCTCCAAAACCCTCCAACTTAGTGCTTCTTTTCTCTGTAACTTACCCATCAGTTCATTCTCCTCTCCATTATAATTTATAGCTCTTATCTCTCACTGAAACAACTCATCCCTGCTTGCTTCTCCCTCTGCACCCCTTCCTCCCTGGCTGACCCAGAGCACACTTCAGCCTTGCCTTCCCCAGCAGCTTTACACAAAGGATCCATGCAGATGCTCCGAAGGCTCAGGGTCAGAAGTCTTTTTTGTCTGTAAACCCCATCATCCTGTGCTCTTTTTGTTTTCCTTCCTAGTTTCTATTTGAACTCAGTAACAATTAAGGATTACATTCTTTGTGGCTCCAAAAGATAGAAAGGACTCATTTAGCAACAAAGCACACATTTAGAGTGAAAGCTTTGGCTTTGGATCTGAAATACAGAGCTTGGAAATAGTTGGCAGGGAGAAGCCATTCTACTATATTCTTAATGTCAAAGCCTGTTTGTAGTCCTGTTTCCCTCAACCCACAAACCCCTGTCCTCAACTCCCCAGACCTCTACTCTTAACTCCCCTATCCATGGTTTCTTCTCATCCATTTTGATTGTTCCTATGAACTGCTCCTTACATTGGAGGCAGTAGAAGAGCTATCTTCAAAAGGCAAAAAAATCACTATTAATCAAAATTACCATGGAAAATCCCTTAAATCTCACAGAAGGTACAACCCTGTATCATGACCACGCTATCTATGAAACCATTTATATGACACTGAGGGTGAAAGTACTTGAGACAGTTTGGAGTGGAACAACTGACAATTCACAGAGAAAACATCAGATGGTTGAATCCCTTGCCTTTCTTTTTCCAGGGCCAAAAAGTTTAAGAAAGATAATGCACATGACAAAATTATGAAACACACATTGTAAGACACACACTGTCCTAAAAATTCTTCTGTCAGATGTATGAGATCATGATATACACAAGCTCTGTTTCCTTCTACTTAGGAAATGTAGCTATGTAGTCAAATATTTAAAACCAGACCAACCCATAGCTAAAATCAGACACCAATTCTTCACCTTTGTTTAAATGATAAAGGAGTAAAAGAATATTTAATATTAATTAACTCACGTGCAGTGCTAACAATATCAATAATACCTACCAATTATTGAGTGCTTCCTACATGCCATGTTCCTACAATCCATTTTTAAAAAAAGCCTCTAGAAGTCATCTTTAAGTCACAGCTGAGGAAACTGAGATATGGTGAAGATAGAAAACTCTGCCCTTCTCCTGGGTCATACAGCAAAAGAACAACAGAGTTGGGATCTGAACTCGGGTTTGCCTTTAAAGTCTGTGCTGTAAATTAGCACACTTTATTGCCTCATCATAACCTATTTTCTCACTGAAATGCTTCAAACTAAAACTAGGAAGATTCAATTTTTAGCTATTAGCAGCAAACATTCAGGAAATAAGAAAAAAATGGCGTTTGGTAACAGGCTGACGAGCTATTCCTGGGGTCAAACACCACAGACTGGACAAACTTCCTCTAAAAATATCTCTGCTTCTTGTATCATGCCACTAAACATCAATTCAGTGGCCTAAAAATCCTTTATCAGGTATCTGAGATCATGACATGTGCAAGCTTTGTTTTCCCCTACTTATGCATCTTAGCTCTATGTTGAAACATTTAAAATTAAACCAACCAATAACTAAAATCAGACATGAATTCTTCACTAGTGTTTAAATGCTAAAGGTGTAGAAGAATATGTAATATTAAATTATTTAATTCACATAAAAAGCGAAACACCATTTCACTAAAAACACCCAAGAAACACCATTCTGCTCCACTCAGAAAAGTCAAGAATTCTAATCTTGTTCTGCAGAGTAACTGGTAGTACTGGAAACCTGATTCTGCCAAGACACAAATCCTCCATAGACTGCGTGCATTGTGCCCACCATAGTCAGTCTGTATGCTTCCATTCAGGGACCCAGTACAGTGTGTACCCTTGATCACATACTTGGTCCTAGTTTAGAAACGTATAAAGTCAATTAGAAATCCATTTTTTAAAAAAAATCCCAAAGTAGATCAGAAATTTGTCAAAACCAAACTCTCAGAAACCATTTTTAAAGAAAACAGTTCCTCATGTGTTCTCCTAAATTCACTTCATTCCTCTCAGGTCAGATTTTTAGAAAAATAAAATCCTAAAATGACTAGCACTGATTACATTAATAAGTCTGGTTTAAATTTCATTCATTACTGCAAAATTATATATCTAACCAGCAGACATCTTCTAATACAAAATTCAGTATTTTAGAGTCATTGAAGATACTGGAGCGCCAAAAGACATCAGATAGGGAAAATAAATCAAGGCAAAAAGAAATGGACTGTTTACACCAACAAGATATGTCATATCTTATCAGTAAATTTTCTAGTCTACCCGAAGGTGTCAGCTTCAAATGAAGTTCAACACTCATTAAGTCAAACTATATACGAGGCACTGTGAAAGGTATAAAGGTGAAACAAAATATACTAATACCTCCTGAAGACTTTATAATTTAATGAAATAGACTACACGTACATTAAAAAAAATCTCTGCATACGAAGCTTTTCTTCATCTAACACTACTAAACAGGTGTCGAAAAAGTTAAAGGAAAGATTTTTAAGATTCAAATGTGTATCAAACAAATCTTGCTTATTGTGCCAAGGAATCAAAGAGCATTATTTGCTTTTTCCTTTCTGCTTATAAAGGCCCTGGCAATCACAACTTTGTTTTGCTTAGTCTCTTACGTTGGTTTATTTTCTTTTCTCTGTTCATATAATAAGATATATCTTTTGGGGATTTCCTATTCTGCTTTTAGTTTTTTTCTGCTGCTAGTGCTGGGGGGCCCTTACCAACCTATCACAGTATGCTTGGTGTTTGCTGGAGAGACCCTCCCCACAAAGTTTCTTCTTTGTGCCTTTTTATCGGAGATCTGGAAACAATCACTGAGTGGATCTGTGCAGAGGGAGACTGGCTCTGAAAACTTCCAACCTAACTATTCAAAATTAATTACCTCCATGATGTCTACCTTCAGAGATGCTTATCAGGAAAGTAAAAGACAGCCCTTATGATTGCCCCTCATGATTCCAGCTCCTCTGATCCCCTTGTTACTATCTTTGGCTACAGAAAACAGTAGTAAGACAGACTTTGGATTGAAAGCAAAAGAAACAACGCTAAAAAATACGGCAGATTTTAATGTATGAAAGTGCTAGCAATAGATGACTAACGGGGAGTCAACGGCATTAACATTAGGCCAAAATTATCAATATTTTGCACCTGCTGAAATGAAGGGTCTTTAAGAGCACACTGTAGAGACTCTCTTTGGTAGTCACATGTGTCCGAATAGCTAGAGTTTACCCTGCTTTTATTAATCCTTATCTCTGAAATTTAAAATGTGCTTTTAATTTTTATACCCTGAATTTTGGTAGATGATACTGGTCTTGTAAAGCCAATCAACATCATCTATATATACACATCAATTTCTCTTGGAGGAGAAAACCCACCATAAAATAGGGGCTAGAGAGTAACCAAAGGCTACCTGACCAGATTAATCATAAACCTAGACCACTGAACCCGAATTTTCTTCAAACACTTCCTGCCTTTTGTTTCAGTATAACTACACCTTCAAGGTTAACTGCAGTCTCCCGGAGCAACAGACCAGCCCACCTAGACTGGAAGTCACTCATTCCTAATCTAAAGCTCTTTATTTAGTTATCTGTACTGCTTCACTTGAAAGTATGCTGTTATAGACAGTTCAACAATATACACTGCATTCCTACCCACACAACGACAACTCTGTAGATATACAACAAGCTCAATTCACTGTGAAATACTAAAGGGCGATTTTTCAACAAATTTTCAGGAAGAAATAGGATCGAAAAAAAAAATGAAACGAAACTCAAATCTAAAAAAAAAAAAAAATCCTCAGAGGTTGGGTTCTCCTTCAAGGAACAGAGTAAAGGTACAAAGCGGGGTGGGGAAGGTTACTATTTCTCTTCCTCCAGAGTCAAAAAGTCCCGAAGCAGAGGAACTCTCAACACGGCTTCCCCAACCCCCAGCTCAATAGGAGAATAGAGGATCCAGGGGGAAGGCTCAGGATCACAGAATGGGGGATGGGAGGAACCCAAGTTGGGGAAGGCCGATTCGTCCGTGGAGCTGGCTGTCTAGGTTGGGTCTTTGATTTTTGCATCTGCCCATCTCTCTTCTTCTTGAAAACACTGATTTTTTATATTATGGATGAAATTACCTCTGGTCCCTCCCTTGCGAGCAAGGACAGGTGTTGGAAGCGATGTCTGGCCTCCTAGGGGTACAAAGTGGGGGTGGGGGCGGCAGTCCAAAGAATGGGAACCTGTACACCTTCTCCCAAGGTTGAGGGGCTAGGTGAGGGGCCTTTTAAATGAGGGGGTATCAGGAAACCAGCCCCTTCTGGGAAGCTGGGATTGACGGGGGACAATAAGTAGCTGCGAGCACCCTCGAAGGATGAGGAGCCGCCTCCTCAGGGAATACCGGGAGGTGGAGGAGACGGCCCCGCCCCCTCAGGGGATGGGCGCGAGTGGCAGTTGGGACGGTGGCGGGAGGACACCGGTGGTTCTACCCCTGTTTTTCTCTCGAGAACCTGGCCTCCCAGCCGCCGCCAAGCCCCGGCGCCCACGGCTCCTACCTTTTCCCGGCGCTCAAGGTTCCTCTCCCTGCCGCCTCCGCCACCCTCTCCATCCACAGCCCCTCGAGGCCCCGCCCCTCAGCCGCCAGGCGGGGGCACTGGCATTCGGAAGAGCCAATGGCCTCCTCGCTTCTCCAGCCCCGACACCAATCCGCGCCGGCTGGAGGAGGGGCTTCTCCAATGTCATTTAGGCTCCTCCCGGGGCCCCAAGATCCCTTTTGTTTGGGGAGAGCCAAGCCGGGATTGAGCGCGCGTCACTTCCGGGAGGAAGCGCAGTCCTCCTGCCCGGGCTCGGGGGTGGGCTGGTGCCCCTCCGGGCCCGGATTCTGCAACTTTCCACCTTCTGTGGGCTTTCTGGACCAGGTGGTGGCGAGTGCTTCGTGTGCACCCTCGTGGCACTGGAAGCTCAGGAATGGGTTTCGGGTGTCCTGACTGGGCGCATTAACGTTTCATCCAAAATGTTCATAAATGAAGTGCGCTCTGGTGTTTAGAAAACCTGTTGTTGAAAACCTGGTAACGTGGCTTGCCTGCTCTCCCTCCCCCGCCCCCCCCGTTTTTTTTGGCGGGGGAGGGGGAACAAAGCGTGTGCTAGAGACAAGAGAGCAAAGATGAAAAACCCAGAGACCCCTCTTTTCACATTATATTTGGAAGAGAATAGTAGCTTCTGGAGCCCCTGGAACCCCTGGAGTGGGGACGGCGGCGTAGCTTTCCAACCCGACTTGCTTTCCAGGTAGAAATCAAATGAATAAAAATTTCTGTGTGTCAATGTTTTCTACGCTGTTTTGCAAATGAGAATTTTTGTGTCTTTGGCTCCATTGTACTGTAGGCTGCCGCAGCTCTGCTGGGACAAAGGACAGTAGAGGATGTAAGGAATGTCTGTCCCTCGTGAACACAGGAATGCAGATCTCGCTGGTAGCAGCAAGCCCTTGTTTAGTCGCTAAGTCATGTCCGACTCTATTGCGACTCAATGGGCCCGCCAGGCTTTTCTGTCCATGGACTTTTCCAGGCAAGAATACTGGAGTGGGTTGCCGTTTCCTTCTCCAGGGCATCTTCCTGACCCAGAGATCGAACCCGTATCTCCTGCATTGCAGGTGGATTCTTTACCCCTGAGCCACGAAGCCCCGCAGCAAGCCCTCCAGCACCAAATAACCCAGAGAAGGGAGAGGATGCATCCTTTCCTGAGGTCAAAGTTTCTGGATTTCTTTTCCCAGTTCACGGATTCCAGTTCAACTGGTTAAAAAAATAATAATTACATTGTTTTAAATAAAATAAAATACATGCTTACAATTGTTTATAATGCATAAGTAATATGAATTAATTTCAATATATTATTTCTAATATTAACTATTATTATTAAGCAAGGCAGTACTGGGGCCTCCTACTCACCTAGGCAGACTGTCTCAAGACAGATCCAGCTTTGTCCTCATGCAGTTTGCAGTCAGGTGGAGGGATGTAGTCAGTCTGCAAACATAGGGAAGTTCGAAGGAAGTAAACCAGTATTAATGCCATTTTGTTGCGTAAGTGCTCAGTCAGATCTGATGCTTTTGCAACTGCATGGATTGTAGCCCACCAGGCTCCTTTGTCCATAGAATTTTCCTGGCAAGAATGCTGGATTGGGTTGTCATTTCCTCCTCCAAGGGATCTTCCAGACCCAAAGATCAAACCTGTGTTTCTTGCACTGGCAAGTGGATTCTTTACCACTGAGCCACCTGGGAAGCCCTATTAATGCCATTCAGTTCAGTCGCTCAGTTGGTCCCATTCTTTGCAACCCCATGGACTGCAGCAAGCCAGGCTTCCCTGTCCATCACCAACTCCTGGAGCTTCTCAAACATACGTTGATCGAGTTGGTGATGCCATCCAACCATCTTAAACTCTGTAGTCCCCTCCTCCTCCTGCCTTCACTTTTTCCCAGTATCAGGGTCTTTTCAAATGAGTCAGTTCTTTGCATCATGTAGCCAAAGTATTGGAGTTTCAGCTTCTGAATAGTCTTTCCAATGAATATTCAGGACTGATTTCCTTTAGGATGGACAGGTTTGATCTCCTTGCAGTCTAAGGGACTCTCAAGAGTATTCTCCAACACCACAGTTCAAAAGCATCAATTCTTCAGCGCTCAGCTTTCTTTATAGTCCAACTCACATCCATACATGACTACTGGAAAAAACCATGGCTTTGACTACATGGACCTTTGTTGGCAAAGTAATGTCTCTGCTTTTTAATATGTGGTCTAGGTTGCCATTTCTGCCAGTTACTTTCATATAATGATATTTAATCTTCACACAGGAGACACGAATTTGATCCCTGGGTTGGGAAGGTCCCCAGGAGAAAAGAACAGCTACCCACTCCAGTATTCCTGCCTGGAGAATTTCATGGACAGAGAAGCCTGGTGGGCTACAGTCTATGAGGTTGCAAAGAGTCGAACACAACTGAGCAAGCACGTACACACACGCACCAAATGTAAGCTCTTTCCTAGCCTGTAAGATAAGACCATTGGTGCCTATTTTACAGAGAAGAGAGAAATTCAGAGAAATCAAGTAAAGCCATAGAACTACTAAATGGAAAACAAAGAACTTCCAATAAAGATGTGGATTCTAACTCTGTGCTATATTCTGCTCCCCATACACTTGGCTCTCAGGAGGAGGGCCAGTTCAGAGGGTGGGTCTGGATGACTCCAAACTTGCATTAGAAACAGAAATAGGCTCCATGTCTCCCTCTATTGACTGCCTGCTTGAGAAGGTCCTCTGTACGCATATATGAAGGACTAGAGGACTGTATTGAAGGGCTCAACAGCAGCTCAGGTGCTTCTGAAGTAACAATAAGAAATACAGAACTTCAGAAAGACATCATTCCCTTTTTTTTTGAAAGGCAAGATGAAGGGCCAGGGACATAGTATGTGTTCAACAAATACTGACTTCACTTGAAACAAAATGTCTGGAATGGTTAAAAACACAGAGTTTAAGTGCTGGACTAGGCCCACGAATTTCAAAAATTCCATTTCCTCCTCCGCCCTTTTGCCCTGCCTTATGGGTGTGCAATGAGGAAGTGCCTCATTGCCCGACAGTGAGGCAGACATAGGAGAACAGGCTATTTTCTGCTGGCTTCTGAGTCACTGTAAGAGTTGTCCCAGTGAATCAGCTCACCCCTCCTCCCCTCCTTCCCTTTGTTAACCCACCACTACCCATTCTACTCCCAGGCTGACCTGGCACCTACTTCCTTCATAGCAACTGGCAGCTTCCCAGATTTCTGAGCTCCTGCTGACTTTCCTCAGTGAGTGTGGGAGGATCCAGCAAGAATGAGATTATCCCTGCCTTGTAGGATTGAGTCTTGAGGGTATTCAGATTACTATCCTTTTAATTCATCACCCCTGGAGCTAGTGCTTGGCCAGAGCCTGTGAATTTGAAGTTCAGTGATTCTTCAAATGTATAAAATGTGTAAATAAATTTAGAGCCTGGCACACAGGTGTACAAAGAGGTAGAAAGTGGGTTTGTAATAATTTCCTAAAGTTGCGTAACACAACATACCATTTTTATATCTATTATTGTATCAACTTGCCAGTCGTATTTATTAAATGTCTTCAGTGTGTCAGGTAACAATTTAGTAAGAAGCACTAAAGATCATAGTGTGTGTTTTCTCCAAATTGGTAAACTTCCTAGGTAGGTGTACCATGAATGTTTATTGCTGGTTTGGGGGAGGCAATGATAGAGTAAAAGAGGGCTAGACTGGAAATTTAAAAGAAATTTGTGAGTTCTGCTTGAGTTCTCCCTGTCACAAACTGTAGTTTCTTAGGGCTGCTTTAACAACTGACCTTAAATGGGGTGATTTAAAATAACAGAGACGTATTCTCTCTCAGTCAGGAGGCTAGGAGTCTGAAATTAAGGTTTTGACAAAGGTTGGTTCCTTGGTGAGGGGTGTTGGTGGGAGTGGGCTTATGGAGGGTCACACTGCTCTCCTAGCTTATGAGGGTTCCTGGCAATCCTCGGCTTGTAGTTGAATCGCTTTATTCTCTGCCTCTATCTTCACATGGCATTTCCCCCTCTGTGACTTAATGTCTCTGTCTTCTCCTCTTCTTCTAAGGATAACAGTCATACTGGATTTAGAACTCATCCTAATCTACTATGACCTCATCTTAGCTCATTACATCTGCAAATATCTCATTTCCAAGAAAGTTCACATTCTGAGGATTTGGTGGGGGGTGCAGGGATGGGAAACATTCAAACCTGTGTGCAAAACTACTTCACAAAGTAACATCCCCCACTTAACTGCATTTAGCTTCACTGGCAATAGCATGAAATTAGTGATCTAATTCCTAAAGATCTTTTCAGTTCTATAATTATATGATAATTATATATGCTAGAAGCATTTCTCAAGCCTTTACTATATGGCAGGCACTATGAAATTGCTTCAGAGTACATCTCATTTAACCCTTAAAAGAATTCCAGGAGCTAGATGTGAATATTCCTATTTTACAGATAAGGAAATTGAGGCACAAAGAGGTCCATGGTCATGGACTTTCATAAGAGATGAACATGGAATATTTACTCAGATCTGACTCCTAAGTCCACCCTCATAATTACTATGCTCTATCATCTCTCCATCATACTAGATGGGTTAGGAAGACAGGGAATGCAACAAATATTTTAGAATTAGATTTCTGGAATACTTGGAGCTGAATAGCAATCTTCTGGGGAAGGCAAGAGAGAAGAGAACAGTGGGTGGCAAATGAAAACTTAGCAGGGAAGAGGCAAGCTATTGGCACTTACCTGAGCCTCAGTTTCCTCATTTCTTAAATGGAATCAGTTCCTTCAAGTGGTTGTGACTATCCAAGTGAGATGATGGGCATGAAAGTAGTTGGTAAATTCTATGAGGGATGATAAACTATTGGAGAGCTTGCTCAAGCTCTTTCTCCTCTCTGGGCCCCCGCCCTGCAGCTGAACATCTAAGGGTTGGTTGAGCACCTGGGGCTCTATTAGATTCCTTCTAGCTGTGACCCACTGAGACTTACTAAGATGCTGGGTGAGCTAGATGTAAAAAGTTGGAGTGACTGGGAAAAGTGACCTGGCCTGTCTCTTCCTACCGGCTGCTTCCTTATGAGCCCCCATCTGGCTTCTCCAGGAGGGGATCCTGAGGTTGCAGTATAGAAGCCTGAGAGAGCTCTTTCTGCTGGGACCAGGCTTAAGTGGGAAGGCTGGCGTGCTGTCTCCAGGACTCCCTACATTTTCTCCCATTACTTGTTCCCACAAAGGCCTTTCTGAGTAGTCCTGAAGGTTCTCTTCCACCTAGGATCGCCCGACCGACAGGAGCACAGGGGAAGCCGAGAAGTTTCTGGGTGTGGCCCTCACTGTGTTCTCGATCTTACTGCTCCCCCTAGTGCTGAGCGACGAGTCCTGCAGTGGTCGGCTTCCCTCTTGGCTGTCCCAGCGCCCCCGCGGAGCGCCTCTCACCCGCGGGTTTTTCCTTTTAAGGGTGTGGGTGGGCTCAGAGCACAGCAGGTGGGGGGCTCCAAGGGCCAGCAGTTGGGAAAAAACCCCTTCGGGGACAGAGTCTTCTGGTTTGTAGCGAAGTGTTGGAGCCAGCTGGACATGAGAGAGCCAGGAAACTCTTACCGTGGCCTTCACAGAGGGAGGTTGGGAAAGAAAAAGAAATCTAAGGTTGTGGGTCTTCTATGTACCAGGCACTGTACCAGTGCTTTACATATATTACATGGATCATCCTTGTAATTAATCCTTACATAGACAATCCATCTATTCCTTTGTGATCATCTTAGGAGATAATTATTATTACTTGTTATGTTTCACATGAAAGCAAGTTCAGGGACTTTCTTGGTGGTCCAGTAGTTAAGAATCCACCTTCCAACATAGGGGACACAGGTTTGATCCCTGGTCAGGGAACCAAGAGCCCACACACATGGCATGGGGCGACTAAGCCCATGCCACAGCTACGGAGTCTGAGCATGGCAACCAAAGAGCCCACATGCTGCAACTAAGACCTGGCACTGCCAAAAATAAATTAATCTTAAAAAAGAGAAAGAAAGCAAGTTCAGGGAGGTTAAGTGTCTTGCCAAAGGTCACGTACAATATGATGATGACGACATAGACCAGTTATTATTTCTTTTCATCCTCCCAGCAAATCTTAAAAAAAAAAAAAAACAATCATGATGACTTATTGATGAGATCACTGAGATTTGGGTAATTTAAGAACGGGGTCACTGAGGAGCTTGCCTGAGATCAAAGAGTAGGTCGTCCAGTCTCCAATGCCGGCTGTTTCCAGTCCACCCTTGCCTCGTGGAGCTGTGGGTGGTGGAGGTGGACTGAGCCCAGCACCGTGTGATTCACTATTCTTTCCATTACTGGCACTGTCTCGCAGCCCTTCTCCAGAACCAGGCAACTAGGGCCATGTGGTATTTTGGATCTCCAGATCCATAGATGGGCTCCTGACACAGGATGGCAATGAAAAAATCTAAGGCCATAGGCCATTGGATCCTAGGGCCGTTTGCTTGAAGAGACACTTACAGGGAAGCTCCCTGGAAACCACACCACAGTATTGCTGTTAGGGGCCTTGGGAAGAGCACCCAGAAGACCCTGAGTCCTGTCTCCCTCATCCTCTGTGGAATTCACATGTTCCCCTAAAGCTGATGGGCCTGGATGGGGTACACACAGCTCACTGAGGGGTAAAAAGGGAAGGTAAATGGGGTACAGTCTAGCCCAGATAGAAAATTCCTAGAAATAGATGAGAAAAATCATGGTGTTCCCAAATCACCCAGCAAAGTTCCTAAAATTTGATTCAATTTAAAACCCTCCCTTCACTCCCAAAGTACAGGTTAGTCATAGGTCCCTGCAAGAATAATAATATATATAATATATATATAATATATATAATAAATATAATTATTTAATTATAATTGAGAAGCACATACCTGATGATGAGTTGATATTATGTATGATGAGATTCATGTTCTAGTTGCTATTTCCAAGTGTTCATGCAGACTTACGGGGGGCAGGGGACAGGAGCTATCAGCTGGCTGCTGTTTTTTATTGGTAAGTTGACTTATTTCATTAACGGTTAACTCTTCCCCCTCTCTTCCAACCGCTCCCTTTTCTGTCTCCCTTCCTGTTTCTCCTCTGCCTCAGGTGACTTCTTCCCTAATAGTTTGGGGTCAGACCCCCTTCTGTCTCTTCTGGCTCCTCAGACAAAGCTCTGGGCTGAGTAGCCTTGCCAGAGGGACTAAAGCTGGCTGGAAGGCTGGTCTTGTTTCCTTTCCCCCTTGTTCCCCCTTCTTCCTCACACATGGCCTGACATTAAGCAGTAAATAATTTCTGTGCTACGCTATAAACAGAGCTTCGGCTCAGCCGGGCTTCTCTCTGGTTTCAGTCTGATGAAAGCCAATTGCACATTCCCTTTCGTCTGTTATTTCAGCTGAGGCACCACGGAGTTGGCTGAATGGGTTCTTGTTGCTTACAAAAGGGAGAAATATGTGTAGGAAAAGTAATGACCTGGTTATGGCTGCATCATCATTTCTAGGCAATTTCCTAGAGGATCCCTTTGGAGGAACCTGGTGCTAGAAGCTTCTATGCCCTGATATTTTGCTTCATGACATCTGCTGGTCCCTGGCAGGGTCTAGTCTGCCCTGAAAAAACTGACCAAGCGACCAGGGTACCTGAACCATTGGAAGGAGTCTCTACATTTCTCATCTCCTTTTCTTTTTGCCACCCTGCCTTCCTCTTGTCCCCTCTTTATTTCTAAAACTATCCTTGAGTACCTGTTATCATTGCCACAAGAAATAACACACAATTCCAGACCTCAGAGTACTCACAGTCTTGAGGGGAGGTAGATTTGTACAGCTAGTTAACTCAAGTTCTCCTTCTTTCGGTTGCCACACTTTCCAAATAAAATATCTCAACCCACTGTATTACATCATAATCAGGACTCCTCCAGATGTAAAGGACAGAAATTCCATCCAAACCAGCAAAGGTAGTTTTTATTGGCTCATGTGATAAAAACATCCAGAATTAGACTGCCTTCACGTGAGGCTTGATCTGGCTCCTCAAAAGCATTAACCAGAACCAGGCTGCTCTCTTGGGAGTTTTCAACTTCACTTTTGTAGAGTTGGTTCTGTTTTCAGACATGCTTTTTTCCTCAACTAGCAATAAACATAGGAGTTCCAGCTTCATATCCAGTCATATTTAATAGGAAAGAGCATCTTCTTTGTCTTCAGAAGTCTGAGAAAGGTCCCACTCTGTCTTCTTGGTTCTACTTAGACCATGTATTCAACCCTGAATGCAATCATTGTGAGCAGGAAATGTGCTGCTTTGGTTGGTTAGATGTGCTCTGTATAGAACCATGCATTAAGTGTGGGGGAAAGCTATAACCACAGGTGAAAATGCATTCATTCATCCATTTATTACCAAAAAAATGGGGATGAATATTTGGGAAGCAAATAGTGTTTATTACATATTTGAGCATTTGTCTTGCATTTGCTCTTGGGACCTCTTGAGATGCAGCTGATTCTCTAACCTTGGCCTGGACTTTCCTTGCTGCTGGTCATTGTTAGAAAGTCCAGAATGGCTGTCCTTTGTTGTCCAAAGCATTACTAACAAAAGATTGTTGTGTCTAGCAGCAGTTCACTGAGGATTTGGGGGCCTTGTATGGTATGGGCAGTGTTAAAAGGCTTTTAAAGATTTGAGGTTCTAAGATTTGAAGGTGTATCAGAAATACCTGAGGGTCTTGATAAATCACAGATTGCTGGGCCCTAACTCCGGAGTTTCAACAAAAATATACACTGGCTCTGCTGTGCCAGGTGCTAAGATTACAATGAAGGCCAAGCTACCTGCTGCAAAGTTCTTCTTTGTTATGCAGAGCGATTTAATTACTTACTGCAAGCCTTTCTCATCTCAGTTCTATCCAGGGGACCCTCAATTTTCATAGTCAGATAAGCCCATGAAGATATTTTCTCTAACAGAGGAATCTATTTGTACTGTCCTTGGAGGTCAACTGATTCAAACTGCAGCAGCTTCTGTGATAATATTTCATTTATTTACCTACTGCTTAGGCAAACGGAATGTTGTGAGTGAAGTATGATGCTCGAGGTACTGACTAGGTATAGCTTGCAAAGGCACAAAACGGAGTAGAATCTTCCACGAGGAACAGCTGCTTGACTCCTGGGTAGCATTGTGGAAAGTGAGTAACTTGAGAGCCAGATGTGCTAGCTGTGTGACCTGGGCATGTATGTCATTAACTATTTTGAGTTTCAAATCCCTTACTATAAATTGAGAAATAATATTGTGTTTCACAGGGTTGTGGTAAAGAAGAAGAAGCCAGATAATGGGAGTTTTATTGATAATTTTTCTCCTTGCCACCTATCTCTCACCAAGACCTGTCAATTTTTTTTTAAGACCTGTCAATTTTTCCTCCTGAATACTTTAACTTCATAACTTCTATTCTTACTTCCATCACCATCTTGGTCTGTCCATTACCTCCTTTCTTCAGCCTTCTAAGTGGTCTCCTAGCCTTCATTCTTGCCCCCTCCAGTCCATTCTCCACACAGCATGCTGTGCAGATCTTAAGAAAACAATCTGATCATGTCACAACCCTTCTTCTCAATGAAAACTATTCAGTGGTCTTAGGATAGCTCTGTTCACTTGGCTCCTGCTTCTCTCTCCAGAATGATCTAGTGCTACTCTCCTCATTTCTCTCTATGGCCTGGACAACTGGGGACAAAGACTCTCCCTAATCAAATTTTAATCAAGCTTTAGTTTAGGTCTTGACGTTGGTCACTCACTCTCACTCTCTGGCCTTGCTGGGCCCACACAGCCCAGTTTTAGCAAGAATCTTGCTAAGTGAGTCCATATCCTTCACATCTGATGAAATGCTTCATCCTTCACCTTTGATGTTTAGTTCTTGGCCTGCCTTCAGCAGGAATCCTGTTAAGTCAGTTTAGCGAGAATCTCCCATCCTTGATGTCTCCTCTTGGTGATTTTCCATCCACTGAGTCCCTCACTCTGCTTTGGGGCTATAAATCCCTTTTCCTTCATTTGATTTTGGAGTTGAAACTGATCTCTCTTCCCTATTGCCATAGTCTTGACACTTTCCTAGGAGTCTTGAGGGAAGTCTTCTCTACCATTTTAACAATTGTCAGAGTTAATTTTTTTCTCTGGTGATGGCCGCTTTTCTGTTCCTCAGAGTCTTCACTAATGTTACTGTGTGTTCCTGGGCTGTTCTTTCAACCCTCTACCTAAAGCCTATACATCCTCAGACCTTATCTCAAAGCCACCTTGTCAGGGAAGTTTCCTTAGCTCAGCAGAGTGAGTAAGTTCGAATGTTTTGCTTTTGTAGCATGTGTTATGATTTGTAATTATACACTTGCACATTTATTTTGATCAGTGTGGCTTTTCACAAGCCCTTTGTGTGCCCCATGAGGATAGAGCTCATGTCTATTTTGCTCATGATTCTTATCTCCAATATCTCAACATAGTACCTGGTACACAGTAGGTGTGTTCTATGAATGTTTATTGATTGAATGAATGAATGAATGAATGAAAGTGCACTGTTTATAAAAAGTGCTCTATAAATCAATTTCTTCTAGTGTCCAACTGTGGTAATAATCCTGAGTTCCTTGGTGGGAAAGAAAGGCTTCTATGACTTATTTCAACCCACTACAAACCCTCTTGGGGGAAACCTAGGTTCATACCCTTGGAGGAACCTGGAAAGGCCAGAAACTTCAGGTGAACCTACTGAAAAGTCCACCTAGGATGATTACCCAGTGAATAAAATGATTTACTCATTTTTTAATCCTCAATTCCTGGAACAGTGCCTGGGCCCTGGGGGCTAATCAAATAAATGATCTTGAAGTTGAGGAAATATCCAAAAGGGACTCACTGACCCATTTGGGTGGCCTCAGGAATACTAATAATCCACTTAAGACAGATGGTCTCCTACATGGATGCTAATGGAGATGAATGCTAGTTCTGCCTTGATGGCTGCCAGCCGAGCAGAAAATGCCATCAGGAATGAAGCCCATAAGGGGCTTCTTTAGGTGATTTTAGTACCATAAAACAGGGGAATGGTTAATATGGACTTAATGAGATTTCTTAACTATTTCTATTACAGCCATCTGTTTTCCTATAATATTTAAAAATAAAAAAAAGTTTAATTTATTTTTGGCTGCCCTGGGTCTTCGTTGCTGCACGAGAGCTTTCTCTAGTTGCGGTGAGTGGGGGCTACTCTCTAGTTACAGTGTGCGGGCTTCTCATTGCGGTGGCTTCTCTTGTTGCAGAGCATGGGCTCTAGAGCGTGTGGGCTTCAGTAGTTGCCATGCGTGGGCTTGATTGCCCCACTGCACGTGGAATCTTCCCGGGCCAGGGATCGAACCTGGGTCCCCTGCCTTGTCAGGTGGATTCTTAACCATTGGACCACTCCTCTAGTATTTATCAGCAGAACTGGTGGGCAGGATTAGGGAGGGAGAGGACTCAGTAAGAAAGCAGGGAGTTGGGTGTCTGATCCGGGACCTGACCCCACTCCCACCTCCCCCTCTGTCTGCTTTCCTTTAATGCCTGGCTTTTTGAGACCCATCCTCACCTTCCATCCTGCCATCAATCATTATAGTCTCACTCCTGCCTCACTGTGCAACTGCCCCCCTAAGATTTCCAATGACCCTCTTGTTGACAAACCTTGTGGTTGTGTCTGGGCCCTAACTGTGCTCCCTGCAGACACTGTTCTCCTTCCCTCGGTGTCTATGATGACATCATCCTTTCTTCATTGGTTTCCTACCTCTCCTTCCCATTCTCTTATGGCCATTTCTTTCTCTTCCCACGTTATACACTGCCCTGGGTGAGCCATCTAATCTGATGGTTCAGTTACCACCTCTACTTGGGTGAGTCTCAAATAAACGCTTGACTCAAGCTCCAGACTCATAGAATAGGTCACCTCCATGGCATTCACCCTCCCTTCCTCCCAGTCACCTCATCCTACTAACCATGAAGTGTTGTCTGTTCTGCTTCCCTACTCTACACTGTCTCTCCACATTTCCTATCACTACCTTAGTTCAAGCTGCCTTCACCTCTGCTACGGATCCTGAAAACAGCCTTCTGTCTGGGTTTCCTGTGTCTGCTCCAGCTCTTCCCCCTTCAATTCCTTTCTACATGGCAACCATAGTGATGTTTTTCTAAAGTGAAAATTTGAACAGGTCATTTCTCTGCTTAAGTTCCTTCAGTATTCTTGCCTGGGAAATCCCATGGACAGAGGAACCTGGTGGGCTATAGTCTACGGGGTCGTAAGAGTCGGTCATGGCTGAGTGAGTAAACTACCACTGCTTAAGTTCCTAGAAAGTCATGAGTTTCCCATTACTTTCACGATAAAGTGTAAATGTGAGCATGATATCATTCTTGGTCCAGCCTCTGCTTGTTTGCATTTTCAGCTCCAACTTTTCCTGCTGCCCTGGCCCCAGGCAGTGTTAGACCTCTGTTGAACTACTTGAATTCCCTTACTTCATCACAATCTCTTTAGCATCGAGACCTTTTGCTGTGCTGTTCTGCCTGCACTGCCTTTTCTTGGTCCTTCCAGTCCAGCTAACTACTCTTTCTTTAGGACTCTTCTCAGATGTCACTTCCTCTAGGAAGCTTTCTGTGATCTTTTAAGGCCAGATTTAGATGCCCCCTATCCCATTCTGTTTGCTCTCAAATACACTCTGTACTCCCATCCTTTTACTTGTATATGTGTCTCGCACCACTGAAAGTTCTTGAAAGCAGGGATTCTGCCTGGTGCATGAAGTATTTGTAGTTTGTCATATAGTTGTCTGCACATAGTAGGCATGAATAATATTTATCAAATGAAAGAGCAAGTGATTTCTTAAAGCTTCGTCTAGCTTGCCTACTACTATGGTTAAGAACAAGGACATTAATGCCAGCCTAGAAGGGAGGGGCCCTGGGGGAAAAAGGATACATGTGTATGTATAGCTGAGTCTCTCCACTGTTCACTGGAACTACCACAACATTGTTAATCGGCTATACCCCACTGATTAACCCCAAAATAAAAAGGTTTGTTTTAAAAAATAAGTAAAAGAAGCCAAACATCTCTAGAACAACAACAGAAAAAGGACACTGAAGCCAGAATGCCTCGGTTCAAATCCTGGCTCGGACACTGACTCTCTGTGAGACCTTGGGTAAGTCACTCAACCTCATTATGTCTTGGCTTCATTATTTTAAAAATGTTTCTTAGCTCATAGAATTGCTTTCAGGGTTAAATAAGTTAATGTTTATAGGCCTGATAAAAAGTGAGTAAACACCATATCGATAGAATAGCTTATTCTACGATATGACCACACATGGATAATTTTGAGAGTAAAAAATATACTATTAATCATGATGTTAGGACCTATGCAATCAGGGACGTTTGGTAGCCTTACATACAAGGGCTCATTAGATAAGTGTCGGTGGTTTTGTTTCTCTCTGTCCATTGTCTTCTAGTGATTAACAAACTCTTCCCACCATAAAAGACTGTGTGTTTATCTTCAGGGACAACAGGGAAAGGAGTGGGGGGGACAGTGTCCTGGGGGACAGAGTTTATAGGGCAGCATTAAAGAAATGGAAGTGAAGTGAAATTCTTCGGGTGGGGGTGCAGGAGTAAAGGGGAACCTCCCCATATCCTGCTGAGGCCTGTGGACTTGACAGAAGTTCCATGTGCTCTCCTCCTGGCCGGTGTGATTTGAGGGGTCCAGCCTCCCCCAGAGCCTTGTCTGTGAGCGAGGCACTCTGCGCTGACCCTGCTTGACATGCGTTTGCTGTCTGCTCCCTGAGTTTGCCATTTTCTCTCAAACTGTTTCAGAAGCCTGTGGTTCCGTTTGCTTCCCCAACAGGGAGGTTTTTTTTTTTATTATTACCTTGAAGTAGTTGTTTTTATGAACTGGGATAAACACCTGGGGGGCAGGAGTTTTATCTCATGGTCCTTCCAACTTGAATTCCATTATTTCTCCTGCTTACCTGGGGAGGGGAAAAATATATTTTCTAAACACAGTGTTCCTTTTGCTAGTTTCCCTGACAGATGCATCATCAGATAGGAGCACCTCTGCAGGTGAGTGCATTTGCCTGGAATACCAATGGCACACAGTTCTCTTGGTGACTGTGGCACTCAAGGAAGGGGGGAGGGGAGAACATCTTTCCTTATCTTGAAATAAAGCCTGTCAGTCTGAGGAGGTGCCATTCAGAAACGTGTGCCACCTCCATTCTGTCTCCCTCTCCGTCTAGGGTGAGAGTGGAGGTGGTAGTGGGGAGTGGGAAGAGAAGGCACTGACTTAGTGACACTTCCTATGTTCCTGGCAGTGATAACCTTCCATTTCATTTAATATTCAGAGCAACCTTAAAATAGATATTAGTCTTTCTCCTTCATGGATAAGGAAAGTGAAATTCAAAGGATAAAAAGAACATGCTAAAGATATATCAGCAGTAGGCAGGGATCTGAGTCTGCTTCTATCTGATTCCAAATGCATACCTTTTATATTTAATGCCTCCGAGGCCCCGAGAGCATGAGAATTTGCTTAGTGTCTCATAGTCAGCCAAGAAGAAGGTTATATCTTTCTAGCTTCCTAGTGGGAGGGAAAGGCAGGATTAAGCAAAACATGTTGGTTGCGTGCTTAATTAGTATAGAAGAGGGAGAACTGAAGGAATTTTTGGCTCTTAGTAACTCCATCTTTCATTCATTCAACATATGCAGTGCTTACTGTGTGTCCAGCAGTGTATCAACTTACATGAAGAATACAGTGGAACTGCTCAGGTGGCACTAGTGGTCAAGAACCCGCCTGCCAATGCAGAGACATAAGAGATGTGGGTTCGATCCCTGCGTCGAGAAGATTCCCCTGGAGGAGGGCATGGCAACCCACTCCAGGGTTCTTGCCTGGAGAATCCCATCGACAGAGGAGCCTCGCGGCTACAGTCTATAGGTTCGCAAAGAGTTGGACACAACTGAAATAAATGAGCATGCAGTAGAACACAACATTGTAAATCAACTATATGTCAATAAAATAAATGAAAAAGAATATAGTAGAAAAGGCAGTCTTGAGGTCATGTGTAGCAATCTTAGTTTTGGACATGTTGAGTTTAAGATACAGGTTTTTTATTAAGCATTTGGATATACCAGTCTGGGGTTCTGGGGAGAAGTCTGTGTAAGAAATATAGATTTGAGAATGATCATAAAATAAGTGTTAGTCATACCATTGGCAGTAAGGGAACTAACTAGGGTTATAGGAGAGACAAGTGCATGGAATGGAGGATGGAAACATGAAGTAATCTGTGTTTCAAACCAAATGAAGAGTTCACAAAGAAGATTCAGTAGGGCTATTCAGAAGTGTAAGCAGAGGATCAGGAGAGAGATGCATTTAGTTGGATTTTGTTTTTCTATTTCCTTTTAAAAAGAAACTACCTATTGAGGTGTAATTTACACATGACCAGTGCACTCATTTAGAGTGTACAGTTCCCGTCAGATGTTACCATGTCAGCAAACAACAGGGAGTTCTGGTGAAATTTTGACAAATATAAGCACTCATGGGACCCCTACCCCGTCAGGATATAGAATATTTCCATCATAGTAAGATTCCCCTGAGTCCCTCCCCAGTTATTCCCCTGCACTTCCAGTTCTAAGTGACCACTTAGATTTCTATTATCATAGATTAGTTTTGCCTATTTTAAACTTTTATTCAATGTAGTCACACAGTATCTTACAGATTTTTTTTTAATTTTAAAATTATTTACTTATTTAGCTGTGCCGAGTCTTAGTTGTGGCATAAGGGATCTTTACTTTTCATTTGCCGTGGCATGGGTGATCTTTAGTTGTAGTTTGTGGGATCCAGTTCCTTAACCAGGCATTGAACCCCAGTCCCCTGCCTTGGGAGCCTGGAGTCTTAGCCTCTGGATCACCAGGAAAGTCTCAATACCTACTTTTTTGTATCCTGTTTCATCAGTGTTGCTGCAGTAACTTGTTCCTGTTTATTTCTAATGTAAAATTTCACTATATGAATATACCATGATTTGTTTTTCCACTCATCTGTTGGTGGATATTTGAGTTATTTCTAGTTTGGGACTATTATGAGTGAAGTGCTATGAACATTTGTGTACAAGTTTTTGTGTGTAAACATATATATGTATACAAAATGTATATATATTTTATATATATGTATATATATATTTTCACTTGCATATATATATATATATATTTCACAATCAGTGTATGTTTAAGAGAGATTGCCTACTTCTTTCTAGAGTGGTTATATCATTTTATACTCTAATCAGTAATATATGAGATTTCTAGATGCTCCATATTCTTACCACAAGTGGTATTGTTACTGTATTTAATTTTTAGCAACTCTATTAAGTGTGTAGTAGTATCTAACTGTGGTTTTAATTTGCACTTTTCTGATGACTAATGATTGAATATCTTATGTGCTTCTTGGCCATCCTTGGGGTCTATTTCTGGTCTGTTTCATTTATTTGCCTATTTTAATGCCAATAGCATATGATTTTTATACTTATAATAAATCTTCAAGCTAAGTTATTTAAGTCTTCCAGCTTCTTTTAAAGTAATGGTTTTGGCTATTTTAGATCCTTTGAACCTTCACATAAAATTTAAAATCACTTGTTAATTTCTACAAAATAGAGCCTCCTGGAATTTTTATTGGAATTATATTGAATCTATCATTTTGGGGAGAGTTGACAGTAATATTGTACCTTTCAGTCCACTTCTTTAAGTATTTAATTTCTCTCAATAATGCTTTCTAGTTTTCCATGTATGAATTTTACATATATTTTGTTAAATGTATCCCTTCACACTTTATGCTTTGATGAAATTTTATAAAGTGTCTTAGATTCGTATTTCTTATGCTTGAGGTTCACTGAGATTTTTGAGTCTGTGGACTTATTTTCATAAAATTTTGAAAAATTTTGGTTAATATTTCTTCAATTTTTTTTCTGACTTCTCTTGTCTTTTTTCTTTTGGGGTCTAACTGCATATATAATAAGTTATCTGAAGTTGTCTCACTAATACTCTGGTGGTTTTTTAAAATTTATTTTCTTTTTGTGTTTATTTTGTATAATTTTCGGTTGCTCTCTCTTGAAGTTCACTAATGTTTAATTTTTCAGTGTCTAATATGTTATTCATCTCAATCATTTTCATTTTTATCTTTAGAAGTTCTATTTGAGTCTTTTATATCTTTCATGTTTTCACTTAATATGTTTAATCTTTCCTTTACCTTCCTTAACATATGGAATATAGTTTTGCCAACTGTAATGTCTTTGTCCACTAATTCTAACATCTACATCAGTTTCCATTAATGAATTTTTCTCTTTATTATGGATTGAATTTTCCTGCTTATTTGTATCTTATAATTTTTTATTGGATTCCAGACATTTTGTATTTTACCTTGTTGGGTACTGGATGTTTTTGTATTCCTACAACTATAATTGGGCTTTATTCTGTGATGTAGTTTTTTGGAAATTATTTGGTCCTTTTCAGGCTTGCTTTGTTAGGCATGACCAGAACTGTTTTTAATCTATAGCTAATACTGCCCACAACTGAAGCAATCCCCTTGTGAACATTCTACCTGATGACCTGTAAATTAGGAAGTTTTCCATTCTTTTTGGGAGATGAGCCCTGAGGATTGTCCCCACCCTCACTCTTTCAGGTGCTTTCTTTTCCTTCAGCTTTGAGTAGTTTTCTCATATGAATGTACTGATCAGCACTAGGCCAAAGACTTGAGGGAGACCCTTTGTAGTTCTCTGGGAGTCTCTTTCAGTGCAACTCCCTCATCTCTGATGCTCTTCCTTGTGAATTTTAGCTACATTGATCTTCTTGGATTCCGAGGGAGACTTTGGGCTATGTCTGGGTTCCCGCTTCTAGTGCCAAAACTTGGAAACCCATTCCTGTCACTGATTGAGGACATCATAGAGCTCATCTTGTTTTTTTCCCTCTCTCTTAAGGACCACTGCCTGTGCTGTCTGATCCCTAGTGTCTGAAAACTGTTGTTTCATATATTTTGTCTAGTGTTTTAGTTATTTCAGGTAGGAGATTAAATGTTGCCTTTGTTACTCCATCTTGATCAGAATTAGAAGCCTTGATGCTAATTTAAATAGCATTAAAATTAAAAAAATTTTTTCAATTTTTTATAGTCTAGAGAAAAACAATTGATTTTTTATATTTGACCTTGTGTCATATAATCTTGCTCAATTCACTTATTAGTTTTCACATTTTGAAGTGTAGATTCCTTAAGAATTTCTATATACACAATCATGTCACCTGTGAATAGAGAAAATTTTACTTCCTTCTTTGCAGACTGTATGTGTTCTCTCTCTTCCCCCATACCAACATCCTATTGCTATCCTAGGAATTCTATTACAATGAGTATGACTGGTATAATTTCTTCCTTCTATGAAGCTGTTTGACCTGGTGCTTTCTTTGTGGAAAGTTTTTAAACTAAAAATTCAATTTATTTAATAGATAAAGGACTATTTAGATTTTGTATTTCTTTTGTGTCACCTTTACTAATTTGTATCTCAAATAGTTTGCATACTTTACATCCTCCCTTTTCAGATTTATTGAGATTAATTGACAAATAAAATTGTAAGATATTTCATATCATTTTAGTATCTATAAAATTTTCAGTGGTTTCCTCTATTATTCCTGATATTAGCAATTTGTGCTTCTTTTTATCTTAATTTATCTAGATAGATATTAACCAGCATTTGCTATATTGCCAAATTTTACAATCTCAACGACTTACAACAACATACATTTATTTCATGTTTATGGCTTTGTAAGTTGGTTCTGGCAGCTCAGATCCAGGCTGTGGATTGTGTTCATGTCTACTCCATGTGTTCCTTATTACGGGCTCAAGCTGATGGAGAAGAGGCTACCTTGGGCATTTTCTTTGTATGGCTGAGGGCTGGAGTGCAAGAGGGCAAATAGAAGAGTCTCTCTTTGGAACTGACCAGTTGTCAGTTCAATTCACATGTCATCGGCCAGTGCAAGTCCACAGCCAAGCCCAAAGTAAAGCGGAGCAGGGAAGTATATTCTACCCACAGTGAACCATGGCAAAGTTGGAAGCAGGGAAAATTTTGAGCCAATAATATAATCTACCATAAAGAATGTCACAGAATGCAAGGAAAGAGAGAATTATAACCAGTGTAAAGTGCTTAGATGTTAAATTAAAAAGGATAAGAAAAAAAATTACCCTCTCAGTTTCATCAATGAGTTTGGCTATAGAAATTTCTGTGGATAGTGGTAGTTAGAGCCAGGTCTGTATTCTTGCCTGGAGAATCCCATGGGCAGAGCATGGTGGGCTGTGTTCCACCGGGTTTCAAAGAGTCGAACACAACTGAAGCAATTCAGTACTCACACATGTAGTAGAAAAAGAAGTGAAAGGAATATGAAAGAGAAAACAATGAATGAGGACTATATTTTCTAGAAGCTTTGCATAGAAGGAAATGAGACAGATTGTCATAACTAGTGGGGAGCATAGTGACTGGAGATGTGCGTGTGTATGTTTAGTTGGTAATACTTGCGCATATTCATAGGCTGAGTGAAAGAAGCTGGTAAAGCAAGGGAAGTGGAAGATACCAATTATTAAAATGTCACTTACCAAACTATTGCTTCTCTGCTCCAAATACATTCTTCATTGCCTGCTCTGTGGAAATGGAGCTGGACCTTATCATTAATATAAGCCTTTCTCCTTTGTCACCTGGCATAAGGTTAAGATACGTCAGTAGAGGGCACGGAGGGCATACCTGGAGGAAAGGGCTTCTCTACCTGGTTCCTGTGTCCTCTTTGCGGGCTCTTGCAGCAGAGCACAGCAGCATAAGGTGGCCAGCTCCAAGAGTGGTCTACAGCCACATACACAGGGTAGCCAGTAGCACAAGGCTCCTCCCCGTGGGCAGCTTCCTCTGCATACCAGAGTATGGCTTTCTAGTGCACCATCCTTACAGGTATTTTCCTAGCAAGCTTGTCAGGGCAACACCTTCCTAGGGATGACCTTTGGCACTGTAGATGGCTTCCTGGGCAGTGTGTGGTGGGTGGCCTTGCAAGCTCTACAGCACAGACCTTCTATGTTGATGGCTTTCTCAGGTACCCCAGAGGGTGGCTTCTTGGTGAATTCTGTTGGCACAACATCTCTGCCATCCAGTGGGTCAAGGCCTCACCCTTTCCAACATAGGTTAGACATCAGCTGAGAGGGCAGGGCCTCTTCAGATTTCTGTCTCAGTCCTAGAGGTAGAGGCTGTTCCCTATATTTGGTATTTGTGTATCTTATTGAGTTCTTTCTTTCTCTTTAGAAGGTAAACCCTTGTTATAGCTAGTAATTCTTTAAGTTAAAATCCCTCTGTTTAAATTAGGGTTTGTATTCTGTCTCCTGCAGTCATGTATAGATGTGAGAGTTGGATCATGAAGAAGGCTGAACACTGAAGAATTGATGCTTTCAAACTGTGGTGTTGAAGAAGACTCTTGAGAGTCCTTTGGACAGCAAGGAGATCAAATCAGTCAATCCCAAAGGAAATCAACCCTGAATATTTATTGGAAGGATTGATGCTAAAGCTGAAGCTCCAATACATTGGCCACCTGATGCAAAGACCCAACTCATTGGAAAAGACCCTGAAGCTGGGAAAGATTGAGGGCAGGAGAAGAGGGTGACAGAGGATGAGATGTTTGGATGCCATCAACAACTCAATGAATGTGAGTTTCAGCAAACTCTGGGAGATAGTGAAAAACAGGGAAGCCTAGTATGCGGCAGTCCATGGGGTTGCAAAGAGTCAGAAATGACTTAGTGACTGAACAACAACAACATTCTGTCTCCTGAGTGACTCTGACTGAGATGCTGATGAAAGAAGGGAATAGCAATCCCACTGCTGGGCATACACACCGAGGAAACCAGAATTGAAAGAGACACATGTACCCCAGTGTTCATCGCCAGACTGTTTACAATAGCCAGGACATAGAAGCAACCTAGATGTCCATCAGCAGACGAATGGATAAGGAAGCTGTGGTACATATATACACAATAGAATATTACTCAGCCATTAAAAAGAATACATTTGAATCAGTTCTAATGAGGTGGACGAAACTGAAGCCTATTATACAGAGTGAAGGAAGCCAGAAGGAAAAACAGCAATTCAGTATATTCATGCATATATATGGAATTTAGAAAGATGGTAATGATAATCCTGTATGCGAGACAGCAAAGGAGACACAGATGTATAGAACAGTCTTTTGGACTCTGTGGGAGAGGGCAAGGGTGGGATGATATGGGAGAATGGCATTGAAACATGTAAATTATCATATGTGAAATGAATCACCAGCCCAGGTTTGATGCATTATACAGGGTGCTCAGGGCTGATGCACTGGGATGACCCAGAGGGATGGAATCAGGAGGGAGGTGGGAGGCGGGTTCTGGAAGGGGAACACAGGTATACCCAGGGTGGATTCATGTCAATGTATGGCAAAACCAACACAATAATGTAAAGAAAATAAAAAACAAAGTGAGATATGATTGTAAAAAAAATAAAAAGAAATTTCAGAGGTGTCGTGGGGGCAGAGGACAGAAGAGAATTTAGGCCTAGGTAGAAAGGCTGACTCTGAACAGGGAGAGGAGCGACCTCTGACCTGGAGACCCTAAGGAAGGCTATGTGGCAGGTAATCAGAATTCATTTATGAGAGGATGGTGAGGAACTTCCGAGGAAGTTTTTGGCTCTAATTTTTCAGTGAAATAGGAGGACAGACTATCTGCCGAGGCTTTGGGGAGAGTGAGACAGATTTGTAATGGTCCTTGAAGAACCTTCCAGAAGTCCAATGTGTGCCAGAGTAGACAATTTTCCTCACCAGGACCCAGAAGTCCAGGCTTAAGGGCAGAACAGGCAGCTGAAGGACTGACTCAGGGTCAGGCCTTGGGAGTAGAAGGAAAAGGGAGCAAGGGGGCTTAAGAGGCTGATGAGAACTCACTCAGTTTATTGACCAGAGGACTAGCTTGGTTTTCCAAGTACTGAGCCCTGGGCTTGAGGGAGGAGGGAAGATAAATTGTGAGGCAATAAAGGGGTTAAAGTGCTAGAACTCAGTGAGGTTATGGAGTTTGGAAGTGGGAGGAACAGAATAAAGTTGGAGGGATTGTGGTCCAAATGGGGCACTGAAGTTTAAATTTTGAGAGATGGGGTGTACTAGTAATGGTCCAATTGTGGCCTTGAAAAGCATGGCTGAAAGCAGCACAAAAGATTGTCTGAAGTGATTAGGATAAAGTTAGGGGGAGGTTAGCGTGTCGAATGCATGGGTGTGAGCAATTTGTCTCAGGACCTTGGTGGAAGCTGATGTGTAGGGGTAAGTAGAGAGAGTCCTCAGCTGGCATGGGCCACGGTCAGGGACAGCAAGGGAAGAAGTAGGGGGCAATGGGCCATTCAGTCTGATAAAGGCTTTAAATGAGGGTAGAAAAGTCAGTGTGAAACTGCCGGTGAGGCAATGGCAGCTGGGAGACTGCTGACCCCGAGTGCACCCTTCTTGGCTGGAAAATGGAACTCATGCCGGGGTGGGGGAGCTGCCTCCAGGCAAGAGGGCTGCAAGGGAACTAATGTCCTTGGGGAAAAGCCAGGTTTTAGTTACAATGAGGGGGAGGATATAGTGAAAGTTCTTGGAGGGTGTTATGGATGTAGAATTTGTTTTCAGTAGAATGAGGGTTACCAAGAACACTGGGAAAAATATTCAGAAGGAAAACAGTGACAGGGAGGAGGAAAGGAAGAAGGTGATGAGTGGCTCAGCAAAGAGACTTAAAGTACAGTGACTGGGTTTTCATCCCTGTTTCACAGTACCAGGAGCATTGTAGGGGCTCAACTAATATATCTGAGTGAGTAATCGAATAAATGAATGAATAAATAAAGTCTGTTCCCTGCAGCTGCTTACTCTGATTTTCTGGGACTTAGTTCCTTCATTTGTTTACTGAGAATGCTGCTGCTTTTATCCTCGGAGTTCTCAGATTTATAGCAGTTTCCTCTCCAAAGTCCCAGTTCTTTCCATCTGGCAGAGTGGGTGTCTTACTCTATTCCATTTCACCCCGGGAGGGCAGGAAAGTCAGGCTGAATCCTCCTCTGGCTACAACTTGGGAGAAACTGAAGTTTAGAGAGAATAAAGGGTTCACTCACTATCCTAGATGAAGATTTACAGTAAGACTGGGGAAGAGATGCTTCCTTGGTGGCTCAGCTGGTAAAGAATCTGCCTGCAATGTGGGAGACAGGGTTCGATTCCTGGGTTGGGAAGATAGCCTGGAGAAGGGAATGGCAAACCCACTCCAGTACTCTTGCCTGGAGAATTCCGTGGAGAGAGGAGTCTGGCAGGCTACAGTTCATGGAGTCGCAAAGAGTTGGATATGACTGAGTGACTAACGAGGTGGGAAAGAAATAGGGGTACTTTCCCTCATTCCAGCCTGTTCTGTGGCCCTCAAGGCAGACCTGGGGGGAGGGGCTGGTGTACAGGATTCACAGAAAAAGGTATCCTGTGGATGGTTGGGATCTGTGCAAGGCTGCATCCAGCAGGTGGGGGTGTGGAGCTGCAGAAGGCTGCCAGCCTTGAGCTGGAGAGGCTTGGACTGGGAGAGGCGTTTCCAGGTTGTCCTTGCAGGCTGTGCAGCCACGCTTGGGAGCGCATCTTTGGCTGCCCTTTCTCTCTCCAGCCAGTACTCCAGCGGTTAGGCAACAGGAGATACAAACATCCTGTCTCTTTTTTTCCTCTTTGCCCTCAAAAGCAAAAGGTCTTGATGATGGTGAATGTAACCTAATGGAGAGTGCACAGCATTAGGGAGTCCTAAGTCCCAGCACACCCACATTCTAGCCATGCATGCAGGCCACTTGCCAGAAATCTACAAGAGAGTGATCATGGGGTCTGTTCCACCTCCTTCTTGAGCTTTTGTCCTAAAATAAATGTGGCAGTCTTGGTAGAGACTTAAAATACAAAGATTTTTTTTTATTATAAATGGGTAGTTAACAGGTGGTGTTAGTGGTAAACAACCCGCCTGCCAATGCAGGAGACAAAGGAGCTGAGGGGTTAGATCCCTAGGTTGGGAAGATCCCCTGGAGGAGAGCATGGCAACCCACTCCAATATTCTTGCCTGGAGAATCCTATGGACAGAGGAGCCTGATGGGCTATAGTTCATAGGGTCACGAAGAGTCGGACATGACTGATATGACTTAGCATGCATGCAGTGGGTAGTTAAGAGCTAAAATATGCTCCTTGATCTATTCTAGAGAAGGGAAGAGGAATTCTGGGGAAGGTATGGGCTGAAGATTTTACTATATGCAGAAGAACTAGCCCTTTTGACTATATGTTTTCACCTCTGTGAGGTCATGGAGTAGAGGGGTAAGAATGTTAACACAACATTGTGGGGAGGTTGTAAGCACTCAGAAAATAGAGGCCATAAAAAAGAGCAGTAGTAAACTACTAAGAATCTACTATGTTCCAAGCATATTACATGTGTTGTGATTTAATCATCTCACAACAGTGCAGTTAGGATAGATGTATCAACTCTAACTAGACATGTAATGCCAGGATCTGAGAGGTTAAATGATAGCAGAAGGTTACACTGATGATACGCAGTGATGGCAGGACTTGAACCAGGTCTGCTTGGCTGTGAGAGTCCATGGCTTTCCCAGTGTAAATGTTTGGCCTTGTATTTTACTAAATCTCCAAATGCCTTCTAAGGACCTGTCTTAAGCTGGTTACTTATGAATCACTCAGGGGAATTATTAAAATGTATATTCTTGAGTCTTGCCCAAGGAAGAACATCACCAATGTTTCAGGTTTTTCCTTCTCTTTCTCTTTTCCATCTCTGCCCCCTCCATTTCTTTAGTTATTAATGGGTTACAGTAATCAGTACTTCTGTCTCTTTAACAACTTGTACTTCATACCTTCTCTTGAAAACGCTAGCAAAGGCAAATCACCTTATAGTCAGGGACCGCTAAGTCTCTTCACCAACCAACAGCTCCCTTTTCTACCAGTAGTACACTTTAATGCACCTTATTCTGTGGGAGGCCCAGGAATAATCTTTGGGCATGGTCCACTCCTGGGGAGAGACTTCTATGTGGGGAGGATCAAGCTCTGGGAAGGAAACTGAAGCAGAAAGCAGGTGGATTCCTGGGGTTTTCTTCACATAATAGTAAGTATTTGTTGAGTACTGTGTGATAGGCACTGGACAAGGTGTTGGGGATGGAGCAAGGTTGCAAACAGAAGTCTCTGATTTCATGAGAGACTTTTTATTTATTTATGATTGTGCCATGCAGCATGAGGATCCTAGATCCCTGACCAGGGCTCGAACCTGTCCCCTCTGCAGTGGAAGTGTGGAATCCTAGCCACTGGACCACCAGGGAAGTCCCACATGAGTTTTAGATAGGTGGAGAGAGAAGACCTCTCTTAAGAGGTGGCATTCGAGCTGAGGCCTTTATGAAGTGAGAGTAACCATGAATTTCTAAGGAAAAGCATACCAAGCAGAGGGAAAAGAGAATGCAAAGGCCACAAACAGTGGTCCTTTGGATGTGTTTGAAGGACTGCCAGAAAGCCAGTATCCAGCAAGAAACCTGGAGTGGAGTGTACAGACAGGAGCAAGGTAGGAGATGAGATGGAAGAGAGAGCGCAGGTTGGAGTATGCATGGCCTTGGAGGCCATTGTGGTAGTTTTGGGTTTTGTTCCAAATCAGATGGGGAGCCATTGGAGGGTTTTGTGAAGGTGTGTGACATGATTTAATTTAGGTTTTGATAGGGTCACTCAGGGTGCTGGGTTGAGAATAAACTCTAGAGGGGCAAGGGTGCTAGGTGAATCCCAAGGCATCACTGTTCTCATCGAAGACCGTTTGATTCCTGGTCTCATCTTCCTCCATGATGGTCAAATGAGGAACACAGGCCAGCTAGGGTCCTCTACCATCCTTTCTGTTCCTCCTGCCCCTTCCCAGTCATAGCGCCAGGATCCTCATGGTTACAAATTGGTAACGGTGGAGAACATGACAGTGGTGGATACTGGATACATCCATCACAAGCTGGATACTGGATAAGCCAACCAAACACCTGTATTATACCAGACAGAATTTTGGCTTCAGGAACAAAGTGGCAGAACCATAACTCACCCACTTGCTGAGTCATCCACTCGTTCTTTTAACTTTTGTTGAGGGCACACTGGAAAACTAGAAAAAATTTAAAAAGTCCCTAATAAACTGCTCCAGAGGAAGCCCTCAAATTAATTATTAACATTTATTGAGAACTTTTTGATGGGTCAGATACTGACTTAAGTGTTTTCTGTATATTGTCATGCTGAATCATTTAAATCAACTTTATTAGGCAGGTACTATTTTACTTGCCATTTAAAGATGAAGAAATCAAGGCACACGGAGTTTAAGTAACCTGTTCAAGGTCACCCAGCTATGAGGTGAACTAAGATTTGAGCCCAGAGAATCCAGCTCTAAAGTCCAGACTACTGTCCTTCTCAGACTAGAGGGGAGGTAGCTAAACTCATAATTATAATGCAATGTGATGAGTACTCAGCAGAGCTACTGGGAGCTTTTGACATTATTAAGGGACAAGGCCCAAAGCCATTTCAAATTTCCAATCCTGTTAATGCCACTGTAGTGTGTAACTTCTTCCCATAAAATGCTATAAAGTACAACTAAGATTTTTAAGTGATGCTTCCAGATTCTTAATAAAAGATTAAAGTAATTTATAAAGCTATTTTCTGGCTAAGAACCATGCCTTTCTTGGACTGCTTCACTCACTCGTCATTTCCATCACAAGCTGATAGCTTTTTTCTTTTTTCAAGCAGTCCATTCTACATAAAGGGAAAAAAAGTTTTATAAAAAGCAGTGGCCAGCCAAGCTGGGTTGGGCTATGAAGGCCTGGAGGTGGGTGGGGGTTTGGCTCAGCCATTATCTCCTCCTCTGTAGGAACATCACAACTGGCTGGAATTAAATTTGTGTCTCAGTAAAATGACCAATCAGTGCAAGTGGTAGACATTTAAGATTTGGGGGGAAGAGTTGAAACCACGAATCTTACATCCTAGACCAATGGGGTGTATTACTGGATTCTCATGTGCTAGGAGAGTGTAGACTGGAGAAGACAAGTAGTAGATGAGATTTTAGCTGGGCTTGAAAAATGTGTTGATGTTCACGGTGAGGGAAGGGTGTTCGAAGGGAATATTTTGTATAAAGGGTCTGGGAAAGGGTCAGCTTTCTGGGCCTCTGGGGTCATTCCATCCTAAGGCACTTAAAGTCTTAGGGGCAGAATCTGAATGGGACTTTTCCTGCTTGTAGGATATTGTACAGTAAGTTATATATTTACTCATGAATGCTCTTTCTCTAGCTTTACTGAGTTATAATCAACTTATGACAAACTGCACATACTTAAAGTTTATGATTTATGAGGTTTTTAAAAGACTAATATTTAATTGTTTTGTTGAGGTATAGCTGATTCACAACGTGTTAGTTTTAGGTGTACAACCAAGTGATTCAGTTATACATACCCATTTATCTATTTTTCCAGATTCTTTCCCCTCATATGTTATTATTAACATAAAAATTTCAGTATAGCTCCTTGTGCTATACAGTAGGTCCTTATTGGTTATCTATTTTATATATGGGAGTGTATATATGTTAATTCATGTAAACTCCTACTTCCTAGTTTATCTGTCTCTCACCTTTGTAAGCTTTAACATAACTATGAAACCATCATCATAGTAAGAGAGTGGACACATTCATCACTGAAAGTTTCCTTGTACCCTTTGTGTTCTCTTTTCCACCCTCTCTTGCCTCCTTCTCTTCTTGCTTCTGGCAGCCACTAATCTGCTTTCTGTTACTATAGGTCAGTTCAGTTCAGTCACTCAGTCGTTTCCGACTCTTTGCGACCTCATGAACCGCAGCACGCCAGGCCTCCCTGTCCATCACCAACTCCCGGAGTCCATCCAAACTCATGTCCTTCGAGTCGGTGATGCCATCCAGCCATCTCATCCTCTATCATCCCCTTCTCCTCCTGCTCCCAATCCTTCTCAGCATCAGGGTCTTCTCCACTGAGTCAACTCTTCGCATGAGGTAGCCAAAGTATTGGAGTTTCAGCTTCATCATCAGTTCTTCCAATGAACACCCAGGACTGATCTCCTTTAGGATGAACTGGTTTTATCTCCTTGCAGTCCAAGGTACTCTCAAACGTCTTCTCCAACACCACAGTTCAAAAGCATCAATTCTTTGGTGCTCAGCTTTCTTCACAGTCCAACTCTCACATCCATACATGACTACTGGAAAAACCAGAACCTTTATTGGCAAAGTAATGTCTCTGCTTTTAAATATGCTATCTAAGTTGGTCACAACTTTCCTTCCAAGGAGTGAGCATCTTTTAATTTCATGGCTGCAATCACTATCTGCAGTGATTTTGGAGCCCAGAAAAATAAAGTCGACACTGTTTTCCAGTCTATTTGCCATGAAGTGATGGGACCGGATGCCATGATCTGAGTTGTCTGAATGTTGAGTTTTAAGCCAACTTTTTCACTCTCCTCTTTCACTTTCATCAAGAGGCTTTTTAGTTCCTCTTCACTTTCTGCCATAAAGGTGGTGTCATCTGCATATCTGAGGTTATTGATATTTCTCCCGGCAATCTTGATTCCAGCTTGTGCTTCCTCCAGCCTAGTGTTTCTCATGATGTACTCTGCATTTAAGTTAAATAAGCAGGGTGACAGTATACAGCCTTGACGTACTCCTTTTCCTATTTGTAACCAGTCTGTTGTTCCATGTCCAGTTCTAACTGTTGTTTTCTGACCTGCATACAGGTTTCTCAAGAGACAGGACAGATGGTTTGGTATTCCCATCTCTTTAAGAATTTTCCACAGTTTACTGTGATCCACACAGTCAAAGGCTTTGACATAGTCAATAAAGCAGAAATAGATGTTTTTCTGGAATACTCTTGCTTTTTCGATAATCCAGCGGATGTTGGCAATTTGATTTCTGGTTCCTCTGCCTTTTCTGAAACCAGCTTGAACATCTGAAAGTTCACAGTTCATGTATTGCTGAAGCCTGGCTTGGAGAATTTTGAGCATTACTTTGCTAGCGTGTGAGATGAATGCAACTGTGTGGTAGTTTGAACATTCTTTGGCATTGCCTTTCTTTGGGATTGGAATGAAAACTGACCTTTTCCAGTCCTGTGGCCATTGCTGAGTTTTCCAAATCTGCTGACATATTGAGTGCAGCCCTTTCACAGCATCATCTTTCAGGATTTGAAATAGCTCAACTGGAATTCCATCACCTCCACTAGCTTTGTTCATAGTGATGCTTTCTAAGGCCCACTTGACTTCACATTTCAGGATGTCTGGCTCTAGGTGAGTGATCATACCATTGTGATTATCTGGGTCATGAAGATCTTTTTTTGTACAGTTCTTCTGTGTATTCTTACCACCTCTTTTTAATATCTTCTGCTTCTGTTAGGTCCATACCATTTCTGTCCTTTATCGAGCCCATCTTTGCATGAAATATTCCCTTGGTATCTCTAATTTTCTTGAAGAGATCTCTAGTCTTTCCCATTCTGTTGTTTTCCTCTATTTCTTTGCATTGATTGCTGAGGAAGGCTTTATCTCTCCTTGCTATTCTTTGGAACTCCACATTCAGAGGGAATATGTTCCCTTTTCTCCTTTGCTTTTCGCTTCTCTTTTTTTTCACAGCTATTTGTAAGGCCTCCTCAGACAGCCACTTTGCTTTTTTGCATTTCTTTTCCATGGGGATGGTCTTAATCCCTGTCTCCTGTACAATGTCATGAACCTCCATCCATAGTTCATCCACTCTGTCTATCACGTCTAGTCCCTTAAATCTATTTCTCACTTCCACTGTATAATTATAAGGCATTTGATTTAGGTCATACCTGAATGGTCTAGTGGTTTTCCCTACTCTCTTCAATTTCAGTATGAATTTGGCAATAAGGAGTTCATGATCTGAGCCACAGTCAGCTACCAGTCTTGTTTCTGCGGACTGTATAGAGCTCTCCATCTTTGGCTGCAAAGACTATAATCAATCTGATTTTGGTGTTGACCATCTGGTGATGTCCATGTGTAGAGTCTTCTCTTGTGTTGTTGGAAGAGGGTGTTTGCTATGACCAGTGTGTTCTCTGGGCAAAACGCTATTAGCCTTTGTCCTGCTTCATTCTGTATTCCAAGACCAAATTACTCCAGGTGTTTCCTGACTTCCTACTTTAGCATTCCAGTCCCCTATATTGAAAAGGACATAGTTTTTGGATGTTAGTTCTAAAAGGTCTTGTAGGTCTTCATAGAACCATTCAACTTCATCTTCTTCAGCATTACTGGCTGGGGCATAGGCTTGGATTACCGTGATATTGAATGGTTTGCCTTGGAAACGAACAGAGGCATTCTGTTATTTTTGAGATTGCATCCAAGTACCGCATTTTGGACTCTTTTGTTGACCATGATGGCTACTCCATTTCTTCTAAGGGATTCCTGCCCACAGGAGTAGATATAATGGTCATCTGAGTTAAATTCATCCATTCTAGTCCATCTTAGTTCGCTGATTCCTAGAATGTCAACGTTCACTCTTGTCATCTCCTGTTTGACAGCTTCCAAGTTGCCTTGATTCTTGGACCTAATATTCCAGGTTCCTATGCAATATTGCTCTTTACAGCATCAGAACTTGCTTCTATCACCAGTCACATCCACTACTGGGTATTGTTTTTGCTTTGGCTCCATCCCTTCATTCTTTCTGGAATTATTTCTCCACTGATCTCCAGTAGCATATCAGGCACCTACTGACCTGGGGAGTTCATCTTTCAGTGTATTTTTGCCTTTTCATACTGTTCATGGGGTTCTCAAGGCAAGAATACTGAAGTGGTTTTCCATTCCCTTCTCCAGTGGACCACATTCTGTCAGACCTCTCCACCATGACCTGTCCGTCTTGGGTGGCCCCACACGGCATGGCTTAGTTTCACTGAGTTAGATAGGCTGTGGTCCGTGTGATCAGATTGCCTAGTTTTCTATGATTATGGTTTCAGTGTGTCTGCCCTCGGATGCCCTCTCGCAACACCTACCGTCTTACGTGGGTTTGTCTTATCTTGGACTTGGGGTATCTCTTCACAGCTGCTCCAGCGAAGCGCAGCCACTGCTCCTTACCTTGGACGAGGGTTATCTCCTCATGACCGCCCCTCCTGACCTTGAACGTGGAGTAGCTCCTCTTGGCCCTCCTGCGCCCTATTATAGGTCAGTTTGATATTACAGATCAATTTCTAAAATTTTATGTAAATAGTCATACAATATGTATCCCTTTTTGTCTGACTTCTTTCACTGAATATAAGTATTGGGTTGGCTAAGATGTTATGGAAAAACCTAAACAAACTTTTTGGTGGACTCAGTATTTTAAGATTCATCCATACTGTTTTGTGTATCAATAGCTCATGCCTTTTCACTGCCAAGTAATACTCCATTGTATGAATAGACGCCATTTATTTCTCCATTCTACCAATGATAAACATTGGTTGTTTCCAATTTGCGGCTATTACAAATAAAGTCACTGTGAACATTTTTAAGCAAGTCTTTTATGGACTTATTCTGTCTTTTTTCTTGGGGAAATATCTTAAAGTATGGTAGGAATATATTTAATTAAAAAAACAAAAACCTACCAGACAGAATTCTAAAATGGTTGAACTATGAAAGTTTCAGCTGTTATACATCCTTGCCAACACTTGTATGGCCATCTTTTACATTTTAGCCATTCTAATAGATACATGGTGGTACCCTATGATTTTTAAATTTGCATTTCTCTAGTGGTTAATTACGTTGAGCATCTTTTCATGTACTTATTTTCCATCTGCCTATTTTGTTGTTGTTGTTGTTGAAGTTCTGTTCAAATATTCAGTCTATTTAAAAAGTTTGTTGTTTGCTTCCTGATTATTGAGTTTTTAGAGTTTGTTACATATTCTGGACATGAGTCCTTTATTAGATACATGTTCTACAAAGAGTTTATCCAAGTATATGGCTTGTTATTTCATTTTCTTAGCAATATCTTTCATAGATCAAAAATTTTAACTTGATAAAGTCCAATTTATCAATTTTTTAAAAAATGGATTGTGCTTTTGGTGCCATTTCTAAAAACCTTTTCCTAACCCAGGCTCACAAAAGGTTTTTTCTTGATGTTTTCTTTTTGTTTTTCAGTTTTATAGTTTTTAATCTGAAACAGTTTTAGGGTTCTTCTGGAGTTATAATTCACATATTGTAAAGCCTACTCTTTAAAAGTACACATTTCAGTGGTTTTTAGTATGTGTATAGAGTTATGTAGCCATTGCCACTATCTAATTCTGGAATATTTTCATCACCCCAAAAAGAAACCCTGTACTTGTTAAGCAGTCACTCTCCATTTCTCAACCCCACCCCACCCCAGCCCCTGGCAAACACTAATCTACTTTCTGTCTCTATAAATTTGCTTATTCTGAATATATAAATTGATATACAATATAAGTCTGTTTGTGATTTCTTCACATAGCACATTTTTAAGGTTCATCCATGTTGTAGCTCATATCAATACTTCAGTCATTTTCACAGCTAAATAGTATTCCATTGTACGGATATACTACAGTTAGTTTATTCACTTTTCAGTTGATGTGCATTTGGGTTCTTTTTGGCTATAATGCTGCTATGAACATTTGTGTATGAGTTTTTTTTTTTTTTGGTCTTGCTTGCTATGCAACATATGGGATCTTAGTTCCCCCAGGGATGGAACCTAACCTGTACCCCCTGCAGTGGAGCTCAAAGTCTTAATCACTGGACCACCGGGGAAGCCCCAAGGTTTTGTATAAATATGTTTTCTATTCTCTTGGGTATATACTGAGGAGGTTAATCGCTCAGTCACCTGGTAATCTTATGTTTAACTTTCTAAGAAACTGACAAACCTTTTCCAGAGTGGCTCTACTGTTTTACACTCTTAGCAGCAATGGATAAGAGTTCCAGTTTCTCAACATACCCTCCAGTGCTTGTCACTGTTCTTTGTTTCTTTTCTTCCTCCCTCCCTCCTTCCTTTCTTTCTTTATTTCTCTCTATCTCTTTTTTTAAATTATAACCATTCTAGTGAAGTAGTATGCCACTGGGGTTTTGGTTTGCATTTTCTTAATGACTAATGATGTCAAACATTTTCATATATTAATTGATTATTTATATAATTTTGTTGGAGAAATATCTATTCAGATCTTATGCCAATTTTAATTGGATTATTTGTCTTTTTATTGCTGAGCTATTAGAGTTCTTTATGTGTCTGGATACTAATATCTTATCCAGTATGTGCTTGCAGGTATGTCTACCATTTTGTGGGTTGTATTTTCACTTTCATAGTGAGAGTGTCCCTTGAAGCACAGAAGTTTTAAATTTTTTAAAAAAGACTTCATTTTTATTCAGAGCAGTTTTATGTTCACCGAAGAACTGAGAGGAAGATATAGAGTTCTCATATATTCCCTGCCCCTCCAAAAATGCACTATCCCCCCGTTATCAACATCCCTCACCAGAGTAGTACATTTGTTATAACTGAGGAACCTATACTGATGCATCATGATCTCCAGAGTCCATAGTTTACATTAGGGTTCAATGTTGACATTGTATGTTCTATACAAACATATAATGATAATATCATATGGAGTACTTTTGCTACCCTAAAAATCTTTTATTCATCCATCCTCGCCTCTCACCTCTGTCAACCACTGATCTTTTTACTGTCTCCATTAGTTCAGTTGCTCAGTCATGTCTGACTCTTTATGACTCCATGAACTGCAGCACACCAGGCCTCCCTGTCCATCACCAACTCCTGGAGTTTACTCAAACTCATGTCCTTTGAGTCAGTGATGCCATCCAACTATCTCATCCTCTGTTGTCCCCTTCTGCTCTGCCTTCAATCTTTCCCAGAATCAGGGTATTTTCAAATGGGTCAGTTCTTCGCATCAGGTGGCCAAAATATTGGGGTTTCAGCTTCAGTATCAGTCCTTCCAATAAATATTCAGGACTGATTTCCTTTAGGATGGACTGGTTGGATCTCCTTGCAGTCCAAGGGACTCTCAAACATCTTCTCCAACACCACAGTTCAAAAGTATCAATTCTTTGGTGCTCAGCTTTCTTTATAGTCCAACTCTTACATCCATACATGAGTACTGGAAAAACCATAGCCTTGAGTAGATGGACCTTTGTTGGCAAAGTAATGTCTCTGCTTTTTAATATGCTGTCTAGATTGCTTATAACTTTCCTTCCAAGGAGTAAGCATCTTTTAATTTCATGGCTGCAGTAACCATCTGCAGTGATTTTGGAGCCCCCCAAAATAAAGTCTGTCACTGTTTCCCCATCTATTTGCCATAAAGTGATGGGACCAGATGCCATGATCTTAGTTTTCTGAATGTTGAGTTTTAAGCCAACTTTTTCACTCTCCTCTTTCACTTTCATCAAGAGGCTCTTTAGTTCTTCTTCGGTTTCTGCCATAAGGGTGGTGTCATCTGCCTAATCCTGCCTTTTCTATGATGTCATATAGTTGGAATCGTATAGTATGTAGCTTTTTCATATTAGCTTATGTCACTTAGTAATATGAATTTAAAGTTTCTCCATGTGTTTTTTCATGGTTTGAAAGCTCATTTCTTTTTAGCATTGAAAAAGATTTCATTGTCTGGCTGTACTACAGTTTATTTATCCGTTCACCTACTGAAAGACATTTTGGTTACTTCTAAGTGTTAGCAGTTATGGATAAAGATAATATCAACCTCTGTATGAAGCTTTTTTTGTACGGACATAAGTTTTCAACTCCTTTGAGTAAATACCAAGGAGCACAATTGATTAATTGTATGGTAGTAGTATGATTAGCTTTGTAATGACCACCAAACTGTCTTCCAAAGTGGCAGGACCATTTTGCATTTCCACCAGCAATGAAAGAGAGTCGCTGTTGTCCTATATCCTTGACAGCATTTGGTGGTGTCAATATTTTGGTTTTTGTCCATTCTAGGTACGTGCTGTTACCTTTCTGTTGTTTTAATTTGCATTTTCCTGATGATATATCATGAGCATCTTTACATATGCTTATCTTCCAGCTGTATATCTTCTTTGTAGGGCGTGTGTTCAGGTCTTTGGACCATGTTGTAATCAAGTTATTTGTTGAGTTAAAGTTTTTGTACTTTTTGATACCAGTTCTTTATGTTTTTTTCTAGACATTTTCTCCTAGGCTGTGACTTATCTTCTCATTTTCTTGACATTGTCTTTCATAGGACAGACATTTTCATTTTGAACTAAGTTTAGCTTATATATTATTTCTTTCATGGATCATACCTTTTATGCTGTATCTAAAAAGTCATTGTTATATCCAAGGTCATCTAGGTTTTCTTCTATGTTATCTTCTAGGAGTTTTTTAGTTTTTTGCTTTACATTTAGGTCTATGATCCTTTTCTTTTTGGCCACACAACTCTGTGTGTGGGATCCTAGCTCCCCAACCAAGGATTGAACCCACACTCTCTGCAATTGAAGTGCAGAGTCTTAACCACTGGAGTGCCAGGGACATTCCTATAATCCATTTTTGTTCATTTTCGTGAAGAGTGTTAAGTCTATGTCTAGATTATTATTTTTGCCCATGAATACTTCTTGCCTCAGCATCATTTATTGAAAAGACTTCATTTGCTCCATTGTATTGCCTCTGCTTTATGACAGATTAGTTGACTATATTTTTGTGGGTATATTTCTGGGCTTTTCATTCCACAGATTTGTCTTTTTTTTTTTTTTTTGTCAGGGCCACATTGTCTTGGTTAGTGTAGCTTTGAGAAGTCTTGAAGTCAAGTAATATTAGTCCTTTGATTTTCCTCTTCGCCTTCAGCGTTGTATCGGCTATTCTGGGTCTTTTGCCTCTCCATATAAATTTTGTGATTAGTTTGTCAACACCACAAAATAATTGCTAGGATTATGATTGGGATCACATTGAATCAGTAGATCAAATTGGAAAGAACTAATATCCTGACAGTATTGTCTTCCTACTCATGAAAATGGAATTTATTAAGTAAATGGAACTCTGCATTTATTAAATTTTTCCTCGATATTTTTCATCTGAGTTTTGTAGTTTTCCTTTTATAGATCTTGTATGCACTTGTGAAATGGAGCAGCACCCTATTGTCCCCCCACCCCATGTCCTCTGCTTGCCTTTTGTCTGTGGAAAACTTTAGTCAGAGAAAACGTTTAATCAGAGAAGTGAGAAATGGGAAAACAGTCAAAAGAGACTAAATAATAATAATGTAGTCCTTAAGCACAGTCAAGGACCTGCAGTTCTTTCTCAAAGGCTAAAGATAACACTCTGAGCAATATCCTGTGAGCTGTCTTACAGCTACCAAAACACCAGGTGGAGAAATTAACTACACGATGACCAAACAGTACCCAGGACATGAGGTGCCACAGTTCCAAGAACTGGATGCAAAGAAATGGGAACAAATGGGCCCTGCAACGGAAGATTAACTGCACCTACAACAATCAAGATGCTGCTGCTCAGACCACTGATGATAAATTTGAAGAAGACAGTTAGAGATGCTTTTTCTGCATGTAACCGTCCTCCGCCCCCAGCTGTGTATATAAATGCTCTCACTCCCTGCTTGGCCTTTGGACAGATGTCCACCACCCTCCCCACCCCAGTTGCCAGCATCTTAAATAAAGCAAACTTTCCTTTCCACCAACCTGGCCTGTTTTTTGACTTTTGAGTGGCAGGCAGTGAGACCCCACACACACCCTTTTGGTAAGGCGTGTATATCTAAGTATCTCAGTTTTGGGTGGTGCTAATGTAAATACATCATGTTTTTTAATTTCAAATTCTACTTGTTCATTCCTGGTGTATAGGAAGGAGGCTGACTCTTACATATGAACTCTGTATCCTGCAACCTTGCTGTAATTACTGATTAGTTCCTGAAGGGTTTTTTTTTTCAGATCTTCCAGATTTTCTATAGATGATCATGCTATCTGTGAAAAAGAACAGTTTTATTTTTTCCTTCCTCAAATGTATACCTTTTCTTTTCTTGTCTTACTGCATTAAGCAGTATTTCCCTACACAGTGTTGAAAAGCAATGGTGAGAGGGGTCTCCTTACTTTCTGATTTTAGTGGGAACAGTTCAAGTTTCTCACAATTCAATATAATGGGTAATATCTTTGTCTGTTTTGGTATTTATATATATATATATATATATATATATATAATTTGATGAAGTAGATTTTTTCCTTTTGTTTGTGCTCGCCTGTCTTTTAAATGAAACATAGGAATCACAAAGTATTCTCATTAAGCACATCATATAATAAAGTTGTATCTCAATCCCATTTTTGTGGAAAATATAAGGTTGGAATTGATATAGGCGAAATGGAGAAAGTGAGGGCAACTGTTTACTTGGACTTAAGAGTTCAAAGTATGGTCGAATGTTAGGCACCGATTTGATTGAATACCTAATAGTCAAGGGTAACTAACTGGGAATTCCTCTAATCCTTAAACCTTAGTAGCTTTCCTCTGAAATGGGTGAAACAAAGCTACCAATAGGAAGTTATTTTCTGGGCTGTAGCAATGTTACCTCAAGGGTGAGCGAAAGTGAGGATAAGGTGTTAGAATGAGCAGGAGCTTAAGAGTCAGACAGTTGGGAGTTCCAGCTGGGTTCTCTAGGAACCAGGTGCTAAATTGGAGTTAGGTGTACAAAAGGGGAATAATACCTATTAAAGGAAAAGACAGAAAGCAGGTTTGGCCAGGAGGAGGTCTCAGTCTGTGGAGCAAAACTGATAATGCTTCTGTCAGCCCAATGGGGCAGCCTGGAGCAAAACTGCTTGCTAGAGGAGTTCCATGTTGGTAGAAAGGGCTAGGCTTGTATACCACCATCTTGCTTATCCATTGACTGGCGAACATACTTGAGAAAAGCATGACTGTGGCTTAACTTCTGAGGCAGCTAGAACCAACACTCTTGGCATCAGGACAGCAAACCCTTTACTGAAGGGGCAATAAAGGCAGTAAATCTCCATGTATGCTATACAGACAGACCTGCCGTTTAAATCCCAGCAACATGTAACCTTAGGCAACCACTCTGCCTCATTTTCCTCAGCGGCCAAATGGAGAGAAGGCCTTCCTTACATGGCTGTGGATATGGGGATCAAACAAGGTAAGGATGAACAGAGTGCCTGATACAGCCTAGGCATTCAGTAACGTTCCTCCCTTTCCCTAGATGGAAATTAGCCAAGGGAACATCCTGTTCCATGAATCAGTTCCCCCTCTCTTTATAAACTTTGTTTCCTCTCATTTTCCACTAGGGAATCAAGCCCCCTCTGGCATCTTCTGACCCTCTGGAGGTGTTGCATCTGTGTCCCAGGGCTGGTTGTGTCCCTTGACTTGTTCCTCTCCTGTCTTTCTCAGCCTGGAAAGTCAAAGACCTCTGTGGCTGTTGGCTGTTCCAGGCGGGGACCACTGGAGGATGCTAGTGGTGAGGTAGAGGTAATGCTTCCTGGAATGCACCAGAAATAAGCAAATCGTACCATCTTTTTCAGCTGCCTGTGAGCACATTCCATTGGTGATTCCTCTAGGAAGAAGCCATCATGTTCCTCTAAGAGCTTCATTAAAAGCCTGAGGACAGATTTCCCCTTCTTCACTTAAGGTCTCTGCCCTGGGAGGTGGGACAGCAGCTGCATGGGAAAGAGCAGGATGTGTCCTGTGGGAGTCCTGACCACAGGGACACAGGTCTCCAATGTACATCTACTTCCTCTGGGCAGGTAATTGGGCCTGATTTACTGGGGAGTCTCAACTTGTTTGAGTATAAACACAAGGCAATTTTATTTCTTCCAGTAACTGCCCCTGGCTATACCTTGCCAGATCTCTCTTTCCTGCTGGGGAACAGCTTCCTTAATGATGTCTTGGTCTGGTTCCATAACTTTCCAGCCACTTTCGGTTACTAGTGAGACTTTTGGTCTCATTCCGGTAATTAAGATTCAGTCCTCTACATATTTAAAACTTTCATGGCAAGCTTGATTAAAAACTTGATTCTTCTCCTCCCCTTCAGTGTCAGCTAGAGCTGGGTGGGCCCTGATTATTTGGTCAGAGGAGGGAAAGTGGGGACTGGCTTGACGGCACCCATTCTCGCCGTTTCCAAGGTGCCAGCAGCTCTGTTTGAGGCTGGGAGGAGGGATGGGGAGGAAGAGGCCTTTTGATATGACTTATGGGCACAGAGGTTGAGATTCCCAGGTGGAGCAATGTTAAAGAATGCGCCTGCCAATGCAGGCGATGCCAGAGATGCAGGTTCAATCCTTGGGTCAGGAAGATCCCCTGGAGCAGGCAATGGCAACTCACTCCAGTATTCTTGCCTGAAAAATTCTGTGGACTGAGGAGCCTGGTGGGCTATAGTCCAGGGGGTCTGAAAGAGTCAGACACAACAGCACACAGCACAGGTGGATGGGGAGGTGTCATGCTTCCTTTACTCCTTCTGGGTTCTTTCTGGTTCTGCTGGATACTGAAGATCTCACCCCAGCTACCTCCTTTTCTGAGGACCATCCTCTCCTCCCAGCCCCACCTCCTCAGTTGCTCCTTCCTTTGGTCTCACTAGTGATATAGGCTCCCTATGACTCCATCCTCTAGCTTAGATCTCCAACTCGTGATTCAGCCCAACCTGGGTAAACCTTTGGTTTCTGCCCTAGAACTGACTTTTGTGCATTTCCATGTGCAGTTACAGGGCCTGCTGGGGTGGCTATTGTCTTCAAGGGCCACCTGGACTTAGATGGGAGAGCTGCCTGCCACCTTCTTCCCATTCATGCTGTACCACGTCTGTTGGGTCGGCTACTGCAGTGGCCTTCCTGCTTTCACAATCTACAGGGACCAGTCTTTACGTTCCAGTATAATCCTAGACCTCAGGGTGTGAATGTCAAGAGCTCTGCTCTTTTCCTTACAGTGGAGGGGTGGAAAAAAACAGAGCATTAGGCTGCTGTGCTTGGCTCCTGGAACCAAAGGACTCCTTGGTGATGCTCTGAGCTGAGGCACGGTGGGGTCTGTGCATCCTCTTTCCCTTTGCATTGGGGCAGGAAAGCCATCTCTTCTCCACAGGGGAGAGGAAGGCCTGACCTGTCCCCACAGGCCCTCTCTTCTGGCCTCTTAGTCCTTTTCTATCCTGACTGGAGGTGAGCTGGGTGCTGGTTGATTTGAGGGCTTCTGGTGCCTCCATCTGGAGAAGAAAATGGCAACCCACTCCAGTATTCTTGCCTGGAGAATTCCATTGATAGAGAAGTCTGGAGGGCTACAGTCCATGGGGTTGCAGAGTCCGACACGATTGAAGGAACTTAGCACGTGCACAGTGCCTCCATCAGCTCCACGTGGAGGTGGCTGGCTCCATCTGCTGGCAGCTTGCTGGTAGCTCTCTATGGGTGATTTGGCTCTCATAACCTTGGCTATGATTCAAGCATTAATGGGAAAATACATGAGGATCTGCCCAGCAGTACACAAGAATATCCTGTCTCTTCTCCTTTTAACTGTGTTGAAGTTACTCTTCTTGGAAGCATTCCTTGATTAAACCTCACCAGACTGAAATTTTTTATTGTGTACCCAGGTTCTCAACTGGTAAAAATAAGGTTATACATGTTTGAGTGAATAGATCAGTTATCTGTGTCTTGCCTAATTTTATGTGTTATAAGGATGGCTAGTGTTTATCAAACTCTTGCTGTGTGCCATCTACTATCCTAAGTATGTCACCTACTTCATCTCATTCAGTCTTCACACCACAATCCAAGGAGCTAGGTGCTATTATGATGCCCATTTTATAGATAAGGAAACTAAAAGGAGGTAAAATGTTAAACAGCTTCTCTAAGGCTTATAGGCTTAAAGTGATATAAACAGGTGATTTAAATCCCAAGCTAATACCCTCTACCAATATTCTGTTCTGCCTAGTTAGTTTTATCCTGTGGTCCTTCTGTCCCCTTCCCCCTCTATCACCCCTAAAGTCCTCCGTAAGCACTTGGAGATCAGTGTGAAGTATTTCCCATGGTAATTTTGTTTGGATTAAGAATTTGCCCAGCTGGGGCTTGTGCAAGAGCTGAACTAGCCATCGTAAGAGTTCAGTCAACTTGTAAATGGGCCAAACTCTGTGGTCATGTTGAAGTCATCAGCACAGATCCTTTGGACAGAAGGCTGAAACTGCCTCATCAAATCCCTTCTCTAACATGTTCAGATTAATTTTTTCCCAGGGAGGCCTAGGGTCCTGAACACACACGCCAAGACTGTCTACCTGAGCAATTCTTTTCATCTAAAAAAGAGAATCCCTTTTGTTTGTGGAGCACATTTGCATCCATCATCTCCTAGGTATTTGTAACCACTCTGAGTAGAAAGTTATTATTACCCTTCTCATTTTAAGGGTGAGGAAACCAAAGCATGGAGACTAGACGCTTGCCTGAGTTCACACAGGTCATAGGTGCTGGAGCCAAATCGTCTTCCTTCACTCTGCCACGAGGCATGCCCACCCTCAGTGCCTTTTACCTGAGACCCTCAGGCCCACTCCCTTGCTGAGGGCTCTGCTCACCGGTGGTATTTCTTCTTCACCTGTGGCCATGTCCACACCCCTTGGTTCGGCCTCTTCCTCCAGCCTCCTCTCATTGGCCTCACCCATACCCTCTCTGCCTCTCCAAGGGCCTGGAAACACCTCCAGGAAGGGGGCCTGGGCCTTGGAGTCTTCTGACTGTGACCCCTCAAACCCCTGGAGGAGTTGCTCACTGCGTTTATCATCCTTAGTCATGGCGGATGTTATTTATTGCCAGATGAACGCATTTCCAAATAAAAGAGAAGATGAACAAATAACCACAGTGACAGAGCTATAAAAAACTCTGCCGGCTCGCTCACTTGAAGAGAAGCCTGCACAACTAATTAACCTGGGCAGGCCTCTGTGGTGTTTGGAAACAAGCTTGGAATTAATACCACCCTTCTCAGCTGCTGGAGCCAGCCTCTAAATCTTCTTTGGGCAGTAACAGTAGAGAGACACAGAATGATAGAGACAGTGAAAGGCCAAGATGGGAGAAGACAGAGACAGAGTGAGATAAACCCAGTTAGCTGTCTGCTTCCATACCCATACAGAGCATCTTAGCTGGACTCCAGCTTCTAGAAAGGAAGACAGACAGATTGCAGCTTTTCTCAAAGCGAGAGGTAAGGGGAGAAAATGGAGACTTTGTCTAGCCCAGAGTACATCTTGTTTCTATACCACTGAAGTCGGAGAATCAGAAGCTTCTGGTCTGGAAGGGGCTTAGGAGAGGTCATCTAATTTGGTGATTTAAAATTATTTTTAGCAGCAAAACCCTTTCCTGGAGTTAAATCACACCCAGAAGCACAATGAAAGGAGCAGATAAAAGTGGGGCTCCATTTGGAGCTTGCTGATCCTTGGGCCCACGTGAGCCCCCTAAGGTGGCTGCATGCTCAGGATCCTCAGGGCTCTGAAGACTAGCTGGGAACCTAAAGCTGCCTGGTCTCCATGTGATAAGGTTTGGGGCATATCCCTGGTTCTTCACTGGGTTCAGGGTTGCCAGATGGGGGAGTGTGGCAGAGAGGATCCACCAGCTGAAGGGAGTGGGTTTCCTGAGGGTATACCTATTCTCTTGTCCCTGGACTGCTGGGTTCTTGAGTTCTGGTTACTTCCCTGAGGACCTTTTTGTTGGTGGGCGCTGAGGAACAGGCTTGTTAGCCTTCAATGATGGAGTCTCAGTGGGTGAGCTTTGCCAAGTAATCACCTGACCCTGACTTTGCCTCAAGGAGGCTCTGTGTAACTCCACATCAAGTTCAGGAGGGGGAGCCAAGAGTACAAGAAAGATGCCTCCTTCTGGGAGAATATGGAGGGTGGTCATCTAGGTATGTCCTGTAGGAACACTGACAATCTACCGAAAAATTGTATTGCATATATATATAGTTATTTTTTTTCCTCATAGAGGAAAAGGAGATAGTGGCCTAAGCCTGGAAACGATCCAACCAAATGGTCCTATGGGGATTTGTCTGGTTTTCGCTTGTTCTGGAGGCCCTGTTCTCAGCATTAAGAGCAAAGTTGGGTGAAGGCCCTCTCCTGAAGTCAGCAGTGGATGGGAGTGAAGGATGGAGACCAGGCACTGTGTTTGGAGCCTTCCCATCTCCAATTAACCCTGAATGCCCTTGGCTTAGGCCTAGACAACAGCGGGGCACAGTAAGGAGGAAAAAATACAAATCAAGAAGTAAGGCTTTTTTGAAGGAGAAATTATAAATTGCAATTTAATCACATAATCACTTTGACACTCTCAAGCAAGCTAATTTCTTCCCTTGCCTCATTTCATCCATTCGGTGAGATGAATCTTAATGAATAATGTCCTATGAATATTTAATTTTTGATCAATTTGAATTTTCTCTGGCATACCTGCTGGAGACATAAATCAGTTCCTCTTCTGCCCAGCTGAGTGGATTTGGACAGTGGCCCAGGTGGATCTCTGCCCATGACTGCAGAAGTGGTCTGCCTGAAGGTTTTGGGGTTCTGCCACCATCTCAGTATTGTGACTTGGACCTCCCTGGATGCCTTCCCTGAGCTTCCCTAATACCGCTCCACCAGTGGATGCCTGAAGCCAGTGAGTGTCCAGCCAGATGAGACGCATCTGGGACTGACTTACCACAGGTGCCCCCTCCTGCTCCATCCTTTCTAATCTGCGATTTAAAGACGCCTCACTCCTAATACTGACTTGATCCTTCCTGGCCCCTGGGACAAGTGCCATCATTCAAAAGACTATCTAGAGGCAACATTAGGAGAAGTACTCTTTGCAGCTGTTTAAGAAGTCTTTCTTCATGAGATAATACTGATATTTTTACAGTGCTTTACAGTTGACAGAGTGATTTCACATCCATCTTTTCTTTTCAGGTCTTAAAAATCCTTGTGTTTGATCTCTCTTTCCTGACTGTGAGGTGAGACAATGGAACTTGTGAGAGCTCTTTCTTATTCTGGGTCAAAGGGGTAAGTATAGGAACTCACATCCTGGAAGGACAGCTGAGTTCAAAACCAAGGAAATGAGTCCAGACTGAGCTGCTTAATAAAGGGCGAAGATTGAGTGTTTGGACTGGGAGGTAGAGGAGGAAGAGGAGTATCTTTTTTAAAAATTCTTTTCCATCATAATTTATTATAGGATATTGAATATAGTTCTGTATACTATAAGTAGATCTTTGTTATTTATCTATTTCATATATAGTAGTTTGTATCTGCTAATTCCAAACTCCTAATTTATCCCTGCCCCCTTCCCCTTTGGTAACCATAATATTGTTTTCTATGTCTGTGAATCTGTTTCTGTTCTGTAAATCAGTTCATTTGTATAGTTTTTTAGATTCCACGTGTAAGTGATGTCATATGATATTTATCTTTCTCTGTCTGACTTCACTTAGTATGATCATCTCTAGGTCCATCCATGTTGCTGCAAATGGCATTATTTCATTCTGTTTTTGGTTGAGTAGTATTCTATTGTGTGTATGTACCATGTCTTCTTTCTTCATTCATCCATCAATAGACTTTTAGGTTGCTTCCATGGCTTGGCTATTGTAAATAGTGCTGCTGTGAACACTGAGGTGAATATATCTTTGCATGTTATGGTTTTCTCTGAATATAGGCCCAGAATTGGAGTTGTAGGATCATATATAGCTCTACTTTTAGGTTTTGTTTTTAAAGGGACCTCCATACTGTTTTCCAGAGCAGCCGTACCAATTTACATTCCCACCAACAGTGTAGGAAGGTTCTCTTTTATCTCCAGCATTTATTATTCGTAGAAAATGATGGTCATACTGACTGTATGAGGTGATATTTCATTGTAGTTTTTTCTTTTATAATTTTATTTATTTTGGCCATGCTGGGTCTTCGTTGCTGGGGGCTTTCTCCAGTTGCAGTGCACGGGCTTCCCATTGCAGTGGCTTCTCTTGCTGCAGAGCACGGGCTCTGGGGACTGTGGGCTTCAGTAGTTGTGGTTCCCAGGCTCTAGAGCACAGGTTCAATAGTTGTGGAGCATGGGCTTAGTTGCTCTGCCGCATGTGGGATCTTCCCGGACCAGGGATTGAACCATGTCTCCTGCATTGGCAGGCAGATTCTTTACCACTGAGCCACCAGGGAAGACCCTTCATTGTAGTTTTGATTTACATTTAATAATTAGCGATGTTGAGCATCTTTTCATGTGCCTATCAGTTATGCGTATGTCTTCTTTGGAGAAATGTCTAAATAGACATTTTTTGATTGGGTTGTTTATTTGTTTATTTTTTTGTTATTGAGTTGTATGAGCTGTTTGTATATTTTGGAAATTCAGCCCTTGTCAGTTGCATTTGCAAATATTTTCTCCCAGTCTGTAGGTTGTTGTTCTGTTTATGGTTTCATTTGCTGTGCAAAGGCTTATCAATTTGATTAGGTTCAATTTGTTTGAGAAGCTATAAAGAGGGTTATCCTTAATTGGCAAGCTAGAGATGGGCTCAATAATGAGTCGATGACGGTACTTTTTGAGAAAATACTTTAATTGCTTAAAAGGGATAGATAATATGTTTAACATGTGTTTTGAGTGAATATCCATATATTGTAAATTTGTTTTCCTGGAGTTCTCCTCCCATGAAAGCAATGAGTTTTAGTTCTTCAGGAAAGGCAGGAACCATCCAGAACAAAGAGGTCATTTTTAGCTTTACGTCCCAAAGGCAACTTCCTGTTTTTGAGTCCACGAGGACAGAATAGTCTTGAAAGTAAGGTTTTTTATGGAAAGAAAAAAATTTCTAAATTCACTACTTCCTTTTTCCCAGTAATATGATCATGGAATTTTCTTACAAACAGTGGGGTAGAGATAATTTAGGCTATGGTGTGATGGAAATCATTCTTATTTGTTGGGATGCTGAGAATTTGTAGTTGAGTAGAGGTCTGGAATTGGAACAAAGAGGTCACAGAGCCGAGAACTTTGCAATTGGAGAAAAAGGACCGGAATCATGGTTTTTGACTGTGGGTGCTTGTGTGTCATCCTGACAAGTCAGTCAGAGAAGTATAGAAACCAGATTACATAAACAACCCAGTGGCAGAGGTCAGTTTTGACCATAGGTTAGTTCACCTTTCCCATTACTACAAATTATGTACATGTCACCGTCTACTTCGTCATCGTTAACGGTGAGTCAGGGTGGTGGAGCATTGCAGGAGGAAATCTGGAAGTCTGAACATTTACTCTGAAGAGACTGAACCATTCAAAGAAATGTTTATGTTAACATCTTGATTTGACTGAAGTTTCTAGAACATAGAACTTGAGACAAAGCTTACATGTTAAAGCTTTACTCAATAGTGCTGTCCTAGGGTAGCAAAGATAAAGGAGAAAAGGAAAGTGATGCTGGGAAGGAGAGAAGGCATTACTGAGCTTCACAAGAAAACTAATTTTGTTGTTGCGACACATGGGACTTCTTTCAGATGAGCTGCGAGGAACCACTGCCTCTCGAAAGAGTCTGTGGGTGGTTTGTTGGTTTGTTTACTGTTTCAAACTCTTTCCTGTATTTTAGTGGTCAACATTTGTCTCTCTGGACTATGATATTGTGTTAACTGGTCCTTCTGGGAAGATTCTGAGGAGGAAGGAGATCTTGTGTCTGTGCTGTGGTCCTTTGTAGTTTAAAAATATATTCACAAATGCTTTCATACTCTCCTCAAGTGATACGCCTAATTCCTCTCACAGTGTGTGCTAGTCTTAGTGACTTGCTTCTTACAAAGAGAATAAAGGGAAAACGACAGTGTGTGATTTCAGAGAGTAGGTCATCATGTTTTCCTCCTTGCTGTTACTTGTTCTTGGAGAATCCAGCTTCCAGGTTGTGAGGATAATTAAGTAGCCTATGAGGAGACCTACATGGTGAGGATCCAAAGCCTCCTGCCAATATCCATGAGAGTAAGCCATCTTGGAAATGGACCTCCAATTTCCAACTTCACTGAAGTCCAGTCAAGCCTTCAATAACTGCAATTCCTGTCATCATCTTGACTACTGTCTCATGACAGACCCTTGGCCAGAACCACTTAGCTAAGCCACTTGAAGATTTCTGACCTACAGAAAAATGTATGATAATAAGTTGTTTTAAGCCCCATGCTTTTGACTAAGTTGTTACTAAGCACTAAGTCAAAACACAGCCTTTATCTGAGTCTGGAGGAGATGAGAGGACTCAGAATCTTCATGGGTCTTGTTGAGTCAGACCTCAGCACCAGCGTGGCTGTGGTTCCTTCCCTGGCAAGTACGAAGGAGTGTCTGCCAAAGCCCTCACTTTGGAGAAGGCTGAGATAGCAGGAAGGTTTAGGATATGAGGCAGTGGTGGCTAGAGCTATCTGCTGAAAACGTGGTAGAGGGGAGAGGCAAATAGGGCCAAGCAAATCTGGGGAGACCCATACACGGGGTCTGGTTCATCAGACTAGCCCTCTAATTCCCACTAGAATGGAGTTTCTAGAAGCACAATAAAGCACGTTACAGAGAAATAAAGAAGCCACAAATGTTTTGCATATCTGCATAATAGTGTGAGTAACATGGAGACAATTGTTTCATTAATATAATAAATTCCCATTGAAAAAAATTAAAACAGTATAGAAAGACAGAGCAAGGATCACCCAACAACCTATGATCCAAAGAGAATACTATTATATAACTTAATTTTTATACTCAGTCCTTATGCTGACATTTTTTCTTGCCAGTAAGTATAATTACACTTATCTTTTCATTAAATATATTAGAGTAGGTGTTCCTTCAATCTTAGAAAGTAAAAAAGTATAATCATGCAAATGAACCACTCAATGTATGTGGTAATAAACTAGACACAGTTGAATTAAGAAGAAAGAATTAGTGACCTGGAAGTTTCTCTGAAGAATGACCTGGAATACAGTTGGAAGACAAAGAGATGAAAGAGTGAAGAGATATAAAGAACTGAGTGTGGAGACACAACATAGATATAATTGGAACATTAAAGGATGACAGAGGAAAGGAGAGAGAAGTATGAAAAAAGATAATGACTGAACAATTTCCAGTCCTGACAAAAGACATTATTTCTCAGCTTAGCAAGCCCAGTGAATCCAAACAGGATAAAGAAAAAGAAACTCACATTTTGTAGAAAAACAGAAGAACACTAAAGAAAAAGAAGAGGATCCTAAAAGTAGTCAGATAAGATTACCTACAGAGCAATGGGAATTCTACCCACAGGTTATTTATCAACAGAAACCAGAAGACTAAAGTGCCAAGGGAAAATATTATGCTAAAATTCTACCACCACTAAATTTTCTCTTAAACATGAGGGTAAAATAAAAGCAAATTAAAAAATTTTTAAAAAGACAAAATGATACAGTTGATTACCCAGAGACACTTGCTAAAAGAACTTATAAAGATATGCACATGGAAGAAGAAGAATGATCCCAGGAGGAGATTTGAAGTGCAAGAATGAATGGTGAAGAAAGAAAGTGGAAGATGTATGAATAAATACTGACTGTATAAAACAATGCTAAGCATCATAATCACTGCCATCATCATCTAATTTGTGGAGTTAAAAATCAAGTTAAAACTAGGATCATGGACCAATGTGTGCAAATTGACTATGTTTGAATAGAGATCAAAAATTGAACAAATGAAACTTTTCTTAAGAGATACATAGACGTATGGCAAAACTATAAAGAGAAGGAAAGAAAGGGAATAGTTAGCACAAATTTGGGGTAGTGGGTTACTGAAGTGGGAGGAGAGAGATGCATGAGGTGGGACAGGGCATGTGTGAGGCTTAAAGGTATGGTGAATATTAAGGTAGGTGTTTGGTACTTGGCTTCCCAGGTGGTTGAGCAGTCAAGAATTCACCGGCAATGCAGGAGATGCTGAAGGAGCTGTGGGTTCGATTCCTGGGTTGGGAAAATCCTTGGAGAAGGAAATGGCAACCCACTCCGGAATTCTTGCCTGGAATATCCCATGGACCAAGGAGCCTGGCGGGCTACAGTTCGTGGGGTTGGACATGACTTAGTGACTGAGCATACATGCATGGGTAGTAGCTATGTGCTTTTTATTATGGCAGTTCTTTAAAATGTAAATATCTATTTATTTTTTACTGAAGTATAGTTGATTTACAATGTATAATTTCTGTTGTATAGCAGACTGATCCAGTTTTATATATTCCTTTTTATATTCTTTTCCATTATGGTTTACCATAGGGTATTGAATATAGTTCCCTGTGCTATACAGTGGGACCTTATTGTTTATCCATCCCATATATAATAGTTTCTGTCTGCTAATCCCAAACTCCACATCCTTCCCTTTCCTATGCCTCACTCCTTGGCAACCGTAGCCTGTGAGTCTGTTTCTGTCTCATAGGTAGGTTTATTTGTGTCATATTTTATATTCCACATATAAGTTATATCATATGGTATTTGCCTTTCTCTTTCTGAGTTACTTCACTTAGTATAATAATCTCTAGGTCCATTCATATTTCATTCTTTTCTAGGGCTGAACAATATTCCATTGTGCATGCTCAGTCACCTCAGTCCTGTCTGACTCTTTGCCACCCTATGGACTGTAGCCCACCAGGGCTCCTCTGCCCATGGGATTCTCCAGGCAAGAATACTGGAGTGGGTTGCCATGCCCTCTTCCAGGGGATCTTCCCAACCCAGGAATCAAACTGGCATCTCCTGTGTCTGCTGCATTGCAGGTGGATTCTTTACCCACTGAGCCACCTGGGAAGCCCATTCCATTGTGTGTGTGTACACACACACACACACACACACACACACACACATATACACACATGCGCACACACACATATGCCACATCTTTTTTATTCATCTGTTGATGGACATTTAGGTTGCTTGCATATCTTGCTTATTGTGAATAATGCTATGAACATAGAAGTACATGTTTCTATCTGAATTACAGTTTTCTCCGAGTATATGCCCAAGAATGGGATGGCTGGATCATATGGTAACGCTACTTCTAGTTTTTTAAGGAACCTCTATATTGTTTTCCATAGTGGCTGTACCAATTTATGTTCTCATGAATTGTGTGGGAAGGTTCCCTGTAAACATCTATTGTACATACTTTTTGTAGGTATGAAGTGATAAAATGATGTTGTAATGACCATTGGTATGTTGAGTATCTTTTCACATACCTTAAGGTAAATTCCTGGAAAGAACATTTTGAGGAAAAGGATGAGTATAGTGCTTTTTCTTTCAAACTTATTGCCACCCTCTCACCCACACTAAAAAAGATGTACCAGCTTGTACTCCTACCAGCAGTGCACAAAAGGGCCCATTTCCCCACACCCTGGGAACACCTTTTTTTTGCACTTTTTTCTAAAATGTGCTCTTATCATATATGCCAGTGTGGTGAGCTAGACTGCTTTAAAGAGATTGGAAGGTGTGAATAATTTAAGAAATAGGTGGTTTAAGTAATCCCATTATACAGATAACACGACTAAAAATCACCAAGGCTGAGTGACTGTTTCAGGTTCACACTGTGACCCAGCTCAGTGAACTTTTCACTGTACCCACTGCTGGCCAAACTCCACTGAACCTTTGCTGTTGCTGCACAAGAAAATCTCTCCCAGAAAAAGAAAGCCAGCAAAGAAGCAGAAAGAATGTGTGTTTTGTAAGGTGCTGGTGGATCTGGCGGAGTAGGTAGGGGAGACAGGAAAAGTTTTCAGGACTTATATCCTCAAATCTAAGCACTACTCCCTTTGTTGGTCCTTAAGCCCCTGATGATAAACTTTGGAGACAGAGTTTATTTGGAGCCCAATTTAATCAGACCAGAGTCTGGCACATGGACAATATTTATGAGTTGGCTCTCAGATAAGCCCTGGTTGATATTTTTGTTACCAAATACGGAGGGAGAACTGTCCCTTTGACTGGGCCAGATTTCTTTCTCTGCATGAAGTGAGTCTGAGCCAGGTTAGGAAGAGGGATGAACTGACCTTCCAAGGTCCCTACCTGCTGGAGAGACATGGATGGTCAGCAGGCAGTGATGCAGTGAACCACCCCCCCCCACCCCGCCCCCTGTTCCCTCTAGTGAGCATTGCCTTTCTTTGCTCCAAGTGATTAGCAGGGAGATTGGCAAGCAGCAGTGGCAGTGGAAGTTTAATGTTCTGGAAACCCAGTCTTTTTTCCTTTTCCTCCAAGGTTTTCCCTGGTGAGTCACTTAATAGTCAGACAGGAATGGGGCCTGGGAGTTTTGCCATCAGAGACTGGAATTTATCACTGTGACACCAAACCCAGGCATGCCTGCATTGGTGGGGGAGAAGTGGCAGGTTGGGGGAGGGAACTGTTGTCCTACCTTGGGGACATTGACCCTGTAAGGTCACTGAGACCCACGCCCCTGAAATTTGACCCATTCAGCCCAAGGCAGGCCAGGAAGCTTTTGGACCATCGCCTGGTTATAGGAAGTGAAATCAATTGTTTCTGCTGTTAATCCTCTGGCAGGTCCTAAATCCTTGTGCCTGTTAAACACAAGATTATGTGTAATTGCATGAGCTGACAGACCTTTGTTAGTATCCTACCTCAGTTCTCTTCTTGCTGTTTGATATGGAGGAAGCTTCTCTGTTCCTCTGAGCTTCTATTTTCCTCCTCTGAAAATAGAGGCTATAATCATTACCTTTAAAATTATGGGTGGCACAGCAGTAAAAATCTGCCTGCAATGCAGGAGCCACAAAAGAATTGGATTGGATTCCTGGGTCAGGAAGATCCCCTAGATTATGAAATGGCAACCCACTCCAGAATTCTTGCCTGGAAAATTCCATGGACAGAGAAGCCTGGTGGACACGACTGAATATGCGTACACTTAAAATTAAATGGTGTGTGTTCCTGGACAGGCATAAGAATAGAGTGGTAAAGATCAGAGCACTGGAACCAGCTCTCCTGGGTTCAGACCTGACTCTGACAGCTTCTACCTATGGAGACTTAGGCAACTAACAGCCTCTCTATATCTTGGTTTCCTCACTTGTAAGACAGGAATAATAATAACATCTGTCTTATAGGATCATTGCGATGTTTAAGTCAGTTAACATTTGTGGCATACTTAAAACCATGCCTGGCACATAGTGAGTGCTGTCCATATTGTTTATTTTTTTCAAGTTCTCCCTTCATCCCTTTCCTTCCCTGCCTTCTCTTTCCCCTATGCTGTTTGCCAGTCTATATAGGACCTGATTTCCATCTTGGTTTCCTGATTTTTAGTCTGTGCTTATGGGCTTCCTTTGTGGCTCAAATGGTAGAGAATCTGCCTGCAATGCAGGAGACCTGGGTTTGATCCTTGGGTTGGGAAGACCCCTGGGAGAAGGAAATGGAAACCCACTCTAGTACTCTTGCCTGGAAAACTCCATGGACAGAGGAGCCTGGCAGGCTACAGTCCAAAGGGACACAACTGAGCTACTAACATGGAGGTCACCCTTTTTGTCTGGGGCCCCAGCTCCTAACATTCTTACCATATCCTTCTCCTTGGGATTATAGACTTCCCAGGAGGCCTGGCTAGGTGGATCCAATCTAGACTGTTTCCAGAACCCACTGATATCTTTCTGATTCTGTCACTGCCTTTGCCCAAAGATCTCTGCTGCCTCTACCTGGGCCTCTCTCAGTGATCCTGTGCTATCTTCTTAGCTCAATGCCTTCCTGGATTCCTCTTGTTCTCTCCTAGATAGTGCTACCAGGGTCCCAGCAGGCCCCAAGGATAAGTCCATCCAAGGGACAATGAGGTCTCCCTGGGTTGGCCTTCATTTCCAGTGAGCCCAAGGTGGTTAATGGCCCAGAGCTTCCTTGCTTTTAGTCCAACATTCCATCCAGATACTCCATGTTGCCAAATATAAGAATTCTTTCTGGGATCTTGTGTTTTGCAAGGCAGCCAGTCTCATTGTTGAAGAGCTCTAATGAATAACAATGACAACAATAATAAAAATAGCAGCTATTATTTACTGAGTAATTACTGTGTGTCAGGTTACTTTACATATATCATCTTTAATTTTTATGGAAACCCTGTAAAATAGGTTTCATTACTTCCATTTTACAGATGTAGAAAATGAGGTCTAGAGAAGATAAATGATTTACCTAAGAGGTACAGCCAGCAGGTAACCCTGGTTTGCTCACCAAACCAGTAAGTTTCCAAAGCTAGCACTCTTGTCATCTGCACTGAACTGGATTCTGCCTCCCTGTCTCCTCCTTCCCTGGAGAAGGCAAGACACAATGTCTTCCTTCTTCCACATGTTCATCTGCAGTGGATTTGAGGAAGCCATCATGTCACTTTTAAGTTTCATCTTCAGGCTAAATCTCCTCAAGTCTTTGTTAAATCATATGTCACTGTTTCTGGGCATCTCAGCATCTTGGCTTCCCTCTTCTGGACACCCTGTTGGTTAATGTCTTCATGATGGGTTGTACTCTGTATCCCAGACTCAGAGCTTGAGGCATTGTGACTCTCTCTCGGCAGCATACTGTCATTGTTTATGAGCCCAGGCTTTGCATGTAGGTTGAGCTGGGTTCAGATACTGACTCTACCCAATTTACTAGCTGTGTAATTGTGGCAGACCACAATTTCCAAAGATGGTTGATACTACGTATCCCATCCCGCACGTTCTTGCAGAGTGGTGATACTCTTCTTGTCAGGTGGTGGGGTCTGTGTTCCCTCCCCTTGAACCTGGGCAGAACTTCATGACTGCCATGACCAATGGAAGGTGATGAAAGTGACGCTGTGTGAGGTGAGGTCATAAAAATGCCACACACTTCCATCTTGTTCTGTGTGGAATTTTCCATTTTGTAAAAAAGCCTAAACTGACCCAAGTGCAAGACCATATGGAGAGGCCAAGTGTGGATGTTTGAATGACAGCCCAGCTGAAGTCTCAGCCTATAGCCAACATCAGCCACATCCATGTAGTGAGGAAATCCTTTGAAATGGCTACCTCCCCAGCTGCTACCTGACTGCAGCCCCAAGAACCATCCAGAGGAGCCCAGTAAACACCCAGAATAAAACCGTTGTTTTAAGACACGAAGCTCAGAGATGATATTATTGACAGTAATCAGAACGGTGATCTTAAACCTTAGTCAAGCACTCTGAGTCTCAGTTTCTTTACCTGTGATGTAAGGACTGTGAAATATACCTTAGGGGACATCACCAGATAGTCAATACTTAAATCAGATTGATTACTTTCTTTGTAGCTGAAGATGGAGAAGCTCAATACATTCAGCAAAAACAAGTTTACTGTGGCTCAGATCATGAGCACCTTATTGCAAAATTCAGTCTTAAATCGAAGAAAGTAGGGAAAACCACTAGGTCAATCAGGTAGGACTTAAATCAAATCCCTTATAATTATACAATGGAGGTGATGAATAGATTGAAGGGATTAGATCTGGTAGACAGAGTGCTAGAAGAACTATGATGTTACAGACGTTTGTAACATTGTATAGGAAGCAGTGACCAAAACCATCTCAAAGAAAAAGAAATGCAAGAAGGCAAAGTGGTTGTCTGAGGAGGCTTTATACATAGCTGAGGAAAGAAAATAAGTGAAAGCCAAAGGAGAAAGGGCAAGATATACTCAACTGAATGCAGAGTTCCAGAGAATAGCAAGGAGAGATGAGAAGGCCTTCTTAAATGAACAAAGCAAACAAATAGAGGAAAACAATAGAAAAGGAAAGACTAGAGACCTTTTCAAGATAACTGGAGCTATCAAGGGAACATTTCATGCAAGGATGGGCATGGTAAAGGATGGAAATGGTAAGGACCTAAGAGAAGCAGAAGAGATTAAGAAGAGGTGGCAAGAATATACAGAAGAACTATATAAAAGAAGTTTTAATGACCCAGATAACCATGATGGTATGGTCACTCACCTGGAGCCAGACGTCTTGGAGTGTGACATCAAGTGGGCCGTAGGAAGCATTACTAGTAACAAAGCTAGTGGAGGTGATGGAGTTCCAGCTAAGCTATTTAAAATACTAAAATATGATGCTGTTAAAGTGCTGCACTCAATAGGTCAGCAAATTTGGAAAACTCAGCAGTGGCCACAGGACTGGAAAAAATCAGTTTTCATTCCAGTCCCAAAGAAGGGCAATGCCAAAGAATGTTCCAGCTACCACACAATTGTGCTCATTTCACATGCTAAGCATGTTGCAGTCCTTGGGGTTGCAGAGTCAGACGCGACTAAGGGACTGAACAGCAGCCACAAATGAGATTTAAAAAATAACAGATATAAATGGGTATCCATTATGCACTTGCCACATAATAATTGTGTAACAAATAATTAATCATGATTAATGACATTATGAATGAGATAGGAAGGAGACCTTAGTACGAAGTAGAGACTGAAGGCTAGTAACTAGTGGGGCAACCTTTGGGGAAGATGCTGAGAGCTGGGTCACAGATTCCAAACGTGCAGTGAGTTGGGAGCCAGCAGCATTAAGGCTGGAGGTGAGAAGGCAGGAGCTGGTTGTCGGGAGGTGTGGGCAGGACACAGACACATTTTGCTGTAAGATGAAGCAGAGTTGGGGTGGACCACTGGGGTGCCCCACAACAAACTTCAAAGGGGAGAGGGACTTGTGTGAGCATCCTAGGTATTCAAGGTTGCTGCTGGTAAAATTAGCAAACAACAAGGTGAGGCCCCAGGGAAGATGTCTGGTTAAGGTTGTGTCTGTGGTGTTTTGTTCTACCTGGCTCCCCTGCTTCAGAAGGCAGAGATCTCAGGGTCTGAAAGGCACAGCTTGCTGAAGCAAGTGTCTCAAACATGCAGGCAATCATGAACTCTTAAATCTTAAAAAGACAAACTAATTACCCCCCCACCTTGAAAAAAAAACAACCACCACCACATAACCCCATACTCCACAACCACAGAGAACACATCTGCTTATTATAGAAAAATTATGTAAGAAGCAAAAAAGCAAGATAAAAATCACCCATATTCTTACAACACAGAGGTAACATTTTAGAGTACAGGTAGCCTTCCAGAGGGGACATAAAAATAGAATCATACTGTGCATACTGTGTAGTAACCTCTTATCACCTTTGATATACCTTGGACATCTTTCCTTATTATGAAGCATGTGCCTGCAGGCCTGAATTTTTCAGACTGGGAACATGTAACAGTGTGCCAGGGGTTCTATGAAAACTGGTTCATCATGCCAGAGCATCAGTTTTACTCAGTGGTAAACAGTAAAAAATCTGACTGCAATGCAGGATACCTGGGTTTGATCCCTGGGTTAGGACGATCCCTTGGAGAAGGGAACGACTACCCACTCCAGTATTCTAGACTGGAAAATCTCATGGACAGAGGAGCCTGGTGGGCTACAGTGCGGGGGGGGGGGGGGGGGGGGGGGCAAAGAGTTGGATACGACTGAGCGAATAACACTTCCAATTTTTTTCAGCAGTGTGCCAGGGGTTCTATGAAAACTGTGGTTCATCACTTCAGAGCATTAATTTTACTCAGTGGCAAGTTGCCTAAAATATTAATTTTATAAAAAAATAAACCTAGAAATAGTATGAAAGAGAGTGCAAAATCTGCATGAATTTTTAGAGGGTATGAGACTTCAAATGAATATCTAGCTTGCCTCATTTTTCGGTGCCATCATTTTTAATTGGCAGGTAGCCATCAGCTTATGAGGCTCAGTCAAATGGACTGAGAGAGAAGAGAGGGGAAGGAGGTGTGATAATTCAGGGGCAAGACCTCAAGGCCCTTCCATGAAGCACAGGGTCCCTTGCCTGATAAGCAGTAAGAGATCTGAAGGGCAATGTGATGTCATGGCTTGGCCTTTAGAGCCTGGGTCTAGATGGGTGACTTAATTCTAAGCTATGCCATCCCTAACCTCTCCCTCCTAACCTGTTGACATAGAACAGCTGGTGGCATCTGGTTAGGGACAATGTGGCTGTATTTGACATGCTACTCAGAACTAACCCAGTAACTCCAGATGTGGTCTGTAGTGTGCACAGTTCTGCTATTTCTACCCGGCTCTGCTAGTAATAAGCTCTGTGACCATAGGCAATTTACTTAACTTCTCTCTGCTTCAGTTTTGCCATCTATAAATTAGTGATAGAAGTAGCAGCTAATAGGATCATTGGTGGCATTAAATGAGTAAAGTACAATACTTAGAGTATCACTTGGGACATAGTAAATTTCAATATATGTTAATTATTATCATTATGTAATCTACAATTGCATAAGCTCCTCATGGTAACTATGTCCCACTCTTGCTTCAAACTGAGCTTGTGGCTAATTAAAACTCTTGGGTCTTTTTCATTGGAATTGCTATCAAGTTTGTATTCTCTGTGCTGTTATTAGTTTTTAATTGCATAGCATATTAATGTTCATTTACTTGATTCTGGTCTAACGTGCGGTTGCTATGCAACAGCTAAGTTTTCCTTTCCAGAGTCAATTGGGTTTCACATTTAATGACATTTATTCCTTTATAGTCCCCATATTGCAGATGACATAACTGAGGGAAGGAAATTACTACTATTTATTGTGCTGTTTGTGCCAGACATTGGGGTAGGTGCTTTGCATAGGACATCTCAGCTAATCCCCAGAATAAACTAAAGATGCAGGATTTATTACATCATCTTACATATGTGAAAACTACAGCTCAGTGTGGTTAAGCAAATTGCCCAAGGTTATGTGGCTGGTTCAATAGTTTTTCCCTACCTCACACCAACCCCAAGTTTTGAGTTCAACTGTAAATTTTAATGGTGTGTTTCTATTCAAGCTGATGAAGTAGATGTTTTACAGAGACAAATCACTGGAGAACTCCTTCTAGGTAAATCTTTGACTCTCACGTCAATTCCTAAATCAATACTCTGTAGAGGATCATTCAACCACTGAAATTAGAATTAGATGCCACTGTTGGAAACTGGGGTCCAGAGCTCCTTAAGAAATCATAAAGAAACCTCCTTCCATCACATCTTTGAGGGAAGAACTTCCTTGTCTCAGCTCTTTCCTTGTCCCTTCTCAGCTGGAATCCTGATGCTTATAGAGTCACCTGTCTGGAATCAATCCCAGAAAATGTTCCTTTTCAAGCTGAGCATGAGAAACTTTCAGAGCACCCTGGGAACAGCTGGCACCTGCCTGTATTAACTCTTCCTGTCGATTAATGCCAACAACAGGAACATTGGGAGCCTAGACTATACACACCAGGCTTCTGACAAGAGGAGGGAGAATCAATAGCAGTGGCCAGAGGCAAAGAAACTCAGCCTCTTCTTTCCCATTGTCACCACCCTTGACTTGACAAAGAGCAGTCAGGTCAGGAAAAGAGGAGAAGGATCTGTCCATTAGAAATTGCTCTCAGGATGATCTTTGCCCCATTTTGAATTAACGGAAGCAGTGGAGTAGGTGGTGGCATGGAGGGTGGGCCAGCAGGTTCCAGGGCTCTGCCACAGGGTCTGTATGCTGCAGTGTTAACTGCACTTTTCCTTAAGGGAGGAGAAAGTAGTGGTTACCTGAACCTTGGGCACTCTGATTAACCCTCTAACCCCCACTGATTAGAAGGAGAAAGGGGGTTGGGAGAGGAGGCTCTAATCCCTGTGCATAAAATGGTGGTCTCATCTGTAGTGGTTCCCCAAGCTCCCCAGCAGGTATAGCACAAGTAGGACATTGGGACCGGGGATAAGCTTGATTTTCAACCTCCTCTGTTTGCCCCATCTGGAGGGAGGATGATTAGAGTAGCGACTCTGTATCTTCTCTTTCTACCCTTTACACAGCTGCTCAGAATCCAACAAGGTCTCCCATTCCACTTAGAATAAAATCTGAGCTGCTCACCGGGGCCCCTGCAGCCCTGCACACTCTGGCCTCTGCCTCCCTCTCCAGCCTCACATCCCCCCATCTGCCTCGCAGGAGCCTCCATGCTGTGCTTTGAACGTGCCAAGCTTGCTCCAACATTGGGGTCTTCACACTTTCTGTTCCCTCTGTCTTATAGTTGCCAGCTTTAGCAAATAAAGATATAGGATGCCCAGTTGACATTAAGTACCAGATGAAAAATAATGAATTTTTAGTATGGGTGTGCCCTGTGCAATATTTATTTATCTGAATTTCTAAAGTAACTGGGTGTCCTGTACTTTACCTGGCAACCCTAAGAGATCTCTGGACGCCGGCTGCTTGACACTTACATAGTTCATCCCTTTACTTGCTTAGATCTCTGCTCCCTGCACCAGGGGCCCTGCTTTCCCATCCTGTCTACAATTGTGTGTGTGTATTAAGCCATTCAGTTGTGTCCGACTCTTTGCAACCCAATGGACTGTAGCCCACTAGACTCCTCTGTCCAGGATTCTCCAGGCCACACTGGAGTGGGTTTCCATCCCCTCCCCCAGGGGATCTTCCTGACCCAGGGATCAAACCCGTGTCTCTTATGTCTCCTGCATTGGCAGGTGAGTTCTTTACCACTAGCGCCATCTGGGATAGCAGCCTCATCTATTTACTCTGGAATACTGCTCCATTGTGTTCAGAGCTCTTATTATCTGATGTGATGTTGTCCATTTGTCTGTTGGCTTTATGTCTCCCCTGGCATGTGTGGGCTCTACAAGGGCAGGGATCCACATCTTCGCTGTGGTGTCTTCGGTCTGCAGGTGCATGGATGCTCAGTAAACACTTACTGAGTAATTGAATGACCTCTTGCTATTACGCATCCTGTGTCATATGGCCCCACTGACCTCTCTGATCTCAGCTCAGGCCATTTACCTTCCCACAGGGCACCAACCATACTGACCTTCCTGTAGGTCCTCAGGCATGGCAAGCCCATTCCTGACAATGGCCTTGGGGCTTTCTGCCCAGTACAACTTACTCTGCTATCCATATGGCTGTTCTTCCTTGCCTCTTTGGGCTCTGAAAGGGCTTCTCTGACCTCTCTATCCAAAGTAGCCCTCTGACCCTAGACCTTTCACTCACTTGACTCTGTTTTATTTCCTGTAAAACTCTTACTGTTCTAGGAAAGCATGTGTTTAATGACTGGCTTACTTTTTCTTGTTTGTCCCCAGTACAGAGGAATATAAGTTCCTTGGAGACCTCAGCCATGCATGGTTCATGCAGCACTGTGTCCCCAGTACCTACCCCAGGCCTGGTATGGAATATGAAATTGATCAATCCATGCTGATTTAGTAAGTGACAGAGTGATTTGGGGTGGGCAATGAACCCCAGCTCTGCAGGTGCTTTGGGAACTGCAGTGAAGGGGGATGACTGGCAGCTGAGGAGGACTGAGCCCAGGATCCAGCCTGGAGAGGGTGGTTGCTCCATCATGACCCAGTGTCCATTAGCAGGGCTGGCAGATGGTGAGGACAGCTGGAGGGGGCTTCTCATCTTCCTGCTTCTCTCTGCCTCTCTGGCAGCTAGGAGAGGCTGTCTCCTTCCCATTGGAATGTGTCATTCAGGCCCAGAGAGTGAGAGTACTTCCCCCTTTGCCACCTTGATGATGATGGTGTGGTGACCTTGGAGGCTGCCACATGACGGGGGTGAACCTGAACATTCTCCTGAGCTGTCACATGAGAAAGAAGTCAGCTTCTCATGTTTTCAGTTACTGAAGCCTTGATAACTACTACATGGCTGTCTCCACTATGTCTGTTACACAGAAAGTGCTTGATGAGTGTGTTGCTGAGCTCCCTAGTGAGGAAGGTATGTTTATTCCTGCAAACGTAAAGGGAACTGGCTATGTTCCTTATTTTCCCAGATGGTGCTAACATCCTTCTTAACTTCCTCAGGTCACCACCTCTTGTGTGGGAGTCCCTCTCCCTGTATTTGGTTGTTTTGTTTAGTCACTAAATCGTGTTTGACTCTGTGCAACCCCATGGACTGTAGCCCGCCAGCTCCTCGGTCCCTGGGATTCTCCAGGCAAGAATACTGCTGTGGGTTGCCATTTCCTTTTCCAGGGAATCTTCCCTACCTGGATATCGAACACGCATCTCAGGCACTGGAATTTTTTTTTACTGCTGAGCCACCAGGGAAGCTCTCCCTGCATTTAGCAGGGGACAAACATGTGAAGAAGTGAGTTTTGAGAAACATGCCAAAAAGTTTCTGAAAGCTCCCTACAGTAACAAACAGGCAGCTGCGATGGTCTCTCCCTCTATCTGTGTCACCTGTGAGATGCCCTGGAGGTAGGTGTCACAGCCTGATGGGCTGCACCTATAAAAGATTCCTGTGATGAATTTCCATGGACTCTTTTAATAGAAATTCTTCTTAGCATTTTATTGCTAGATCTTCTGGGATCAACCATCTGCTTTCTTGACTCTCACTCTCAGACTGGTTTCTTGGCTATGTATTGAATGGTTTTTTTTCCCCCCAGTAGTCATGTATGGATGTGAGACTTGGACTATAAAGAAAGCTGAGCACCGAAGAATTGATGCTTTTGAATTGTGGTGGCAGAGAAGATTCTTGAGAGCCCTTTGGACTGCAGGGAGATCCAACCAGTCAATCCTAGGGGAAATCAGTCCTGAATGTTCATTAAAAGGACTGAAGTTCCAATACTTTGGCCATCTGAGGCGAAGAACTGACTCATTAGAAAAGACTCTGATGCTGGGAAAGATTGAAGGCAGGAGGAGAAGGGGACGAGAGGATGAGATGGTTGGATGGCATTATCGACTTGATGGACATGAGTTTGAGCAAGCTCCAGGAGATGGTGATGGACAGGGAAGCCTGGAGACCGGCAGTCCACAGGATCTCAAAGAGTTGAATGTGACTAAGAGGCTGAACTGCATTGAATTCAGTAGCTCTTGGAATTTCTATAGCCTGAGGCTTAGTTGCACTCTTTTAACTTAGTTTTTCTTAAGAGTTTTTGCAGGAAGCCCAGCAATTTTTCTTGTGCAGCATTCATCTCCCCTTAATGCTGGACCTTGATCTTGCTTTCATTACTACCACTATACTTAGCCTTGGACAAATCCCTTTCTCTGTGGTTCAACAGAGAGAGCTTTTTTTTTTTTTTTTAAAGAAATTTTGCTTTGAAATTAAGTAAATAAGAAAAATGAAAGAACGCAGACTTTTAAGTTTAGAAATCATTGACTTCCTGGTGGGCATAACCCACAGTCTCCCAGTTCACAGATGAATCACTCAACAAATATTTATGGGACTCCTCTAAGGCCTAGCACCAGACACAGGGGATTCAAAGATAACTAGTGTGCAGGCTTTGGCTTCAAAGAACTACTGATACATACAAAAAACAAATGGGAAATTGTTTTAAAATACAATGTGATAAACACAACAATGGAGGCACACAGTGGATGGGATTTTTTTTAATACAGTTAAGAGGGTCCTAGATCCCTTCCTTTACAAAGTTCTCTCTAAATAGCCCTGTCCCAAAGTCTCCCTCTTCAGTTGTGGCCACCACATTCTTCTCTATTCAATAAAGGCATAACTCCCATGTGACTTAATTTGCATGTCTTTATAGGGATTTGCATATGAACAAATATAATACATCAGAAAAAGATCCTTTGAGTAGACTACGTTCCCCTTTTCTTGACTTGAGAAATATGCCTGCTCCTTTGGGTGAATAGCAGGTGAAGAGTAGCCTCTACTCTGGGGCATCTACTTACTTTTGGAAGAATCTGTTCCCCAGGTTGTAACTAGCAGTCCCCAAGGTCTTCTGGGAGGAGCAGTGAGTTCTCTTGGGCCCCAGTGTTCCCTCCTACTGGGTGTTCTCTGGCAGGAGAGAAGGAACCCTGGTCAGTTCCAGAAAGGACACCTCCCCTCTGGCCACCCTACAGAGAGGTCAGAGAACCTCACTGCAAATGTCATCTTTGCTCTTTGCTCTCTCGATCCAATTCTAGGTTGAAAGGAAGAACGGAACAGGGCCTGGTGCCACGGTGGAAGAAGGTGAGGTGATGCTGTGGAGAAGGTGGCTATTGCCCCAGTGCCTTCTGGGTCCCACATGGACTTGTGAGGTTCACAGGCCGGAGAAGAGTGCACTCTCTGTGTTGTCTGCATCTGTCTCTGCTCCTGCCCCTTCTTCTGTCTTCTGGTGGCTTCCTGGAGAGAACTACAGGCAACCTGGGAATGGGGAAGGTAGGAATGCTCCAGAATCAGGGGAGGTCTCTTTAGTCCTCAGGTTGGGGTCCCCTAGGAACAGATGCTAAGAATTAGCTCTCAACTCCTTGTGTGAAAAGAGGAAAGAAAAAGAAAGTGCTGTAAGTTATCTACTACTATCCATTTTAGAGAAGACCCTGACAGGGACACGGAAAAAAACTCCTGAAGTGTCCCTTCCCATCATGCTCCTTTCTGCCAATGACTGAAAAAGCCCTAGTGGAAATGTCTGAGTTTTAGAGAACAGGATCTGGGCTTGAGTTCTAGCCCTGCTGCCGAACTCTGAGATTTGTTTTCCTTGTCTGCAAAATGAGGAGTGAAAGGAGCTCATGTGTGAAAAGTGCCTCTAAGTAGCAGAGTGCTGTGCAAACGACAGCTAATTCTACTACAGGTAGGTAACAACCTTGACCTAGGTGGAAACCCTGCCCTTTGGTCTTATGGCATAAAAATCTTAGAACTCTGTCCAGATCATGAATCCATCTTCCTGGGGCCCCAGAAGAGGAAGGGAAGAGGGACCTTCCACAGCCACATGGGATTGGATTTCCTTGTCTCCTGTGGAAGACTCCCCTGGGCATCTCCTTTCTCCTGCTCATGTCTGTTCACATGCTCCTCTCTGGCTTCGGGGCCTCCCTGACTTGTGACCCAGGACACATGTTCCTGCTCTCTGACTGCCTGAGAAGATAAACTTCTTGCTCATCTGTGTTCCTGTAGCTCTTTTTAGAGAGCTCTGTTCTTGTCTGATCATGTCCAGTTCCAGCTGTTTCTTCCATTTCTGTCTCTCTCATTAGATTGTGAACTCCTCCAAGTCAAGGACTGTGTTTCCTTGTGTGCGTGTGTGCTCTGATGCTCAGTTGGGTTCGACTCTTTGCAACCCTGTGGACTGTAGGCCACCAGGCTCCTCTGTCCAGGGAATTTTTCCCTAAAGAATACTGGAGTGGGTTGCCATTTCCTCCTCCAAGGGATCTTCCTGACCCAGGGATTGAACCTGCGACTTGTTTGTTGGCAGGTAAATTCTTTACCACAGAGCCATCTGGGAAGCCCCCGTTTCCTTACTCAAGACCAAAGATATAGGTGTGCCAAGGTGTCTTTATTTTCATGGCTGAGCCCCTAGAGGAGGGCTCAGTCCCACTTCCATGGTGTGGAAGGTGGAAGAGTTGATTGAGAAAAGATGTGTAGTAATGTTTCCCTCTGGTTTCTCAAATATTAAGGAGAAAAGGAGGGGGGGTGGGTAGGACCTGGGTCTTTCTTAAGATGCAGTAATTGCTCAGCAACTGGGGAGGGAGAAATTCTCCATGAGATAAAGAATGAACTAGAATTAGAAGACTTGGATTCAAATCTTGCTTCTGTACATTTACTAATAGTAATATGTCCACTGTCCTTTACTTGAGTGTGTCAATCATTCTGAACCTCATTTTATGTTCTGAGGAAAAGGTCTTTGTCTTGTGGCTTTGGAGCAATGGAAGTGCAGTGCTCTTCACCAAATTCTGTCCCCTTCCCCTCAAGCACTCAGCCTCCTTTGGAATTAGGTGGTCAGTGTGATTAAGTTCTGGCCAATGAGAGTAGGTGGAACTGATGCCCCTCACTTGCAGTCCTGGCCCATGGAAACCTTCCCTGTCTGAGCACTAAAGTGAAGGATTTGGGGATTCTGTAGCAATGCCACAGGATGAAAGGAGCTTGGATCCCCAATGTCTATGTGGGATAGAGTTTTTCTCCTTTCTGCCCACTTGCATTGATCTGTGATGAGAACAGGAAATTATTTCATTATGTTAAGCTGTGAAAATTTTGGCATCATTCATTGCAGCAGTCAGCCCTGTTTGACGGGGTTTAAACGGGCAAAAGTTCTGCAGAAACTTCAAAGTGCTGTAACATTACTGGTTATTATTGTGGCTTTTATTCTAGAAAATCTTTTGAGTGCACAGTTACAGATTTTTCCATATCCTATATTTTCTCAAGGATACAGGGGGCACCGGGGAGACCCTTGGAAAATATCCAATGGTATGACTATATGGAGGTATGCGTGCCTGGGTGCCAGGGGAAAGACCTCTTCTGGATGGGGAGCCCTAGTTGACTCTCATGACTGGAGGAGCAGGCTTATTTCAGGATAGACTCTGGGCAGTGGTACCCAGGGCAGGGGTCGTCTTGTGGGTCTAGAGGCAGCTGTCTGAACATCAGCTTCTTGAGGGCTAAAAAAGGGTGGTAAAATGAAATCAGTTGTTAACAGGCTCTGGGAGACCTTACTGAACATGTGAGCCATGTAGGACTCTGTTTCCTTCATATGTGGGTGCTCTCAGCATCTGGTTGCATTGGATCCTTAACTACAAGCTCCTGACCTGGCCCAGCAGAGGCCTGACTTACCCTTGATCTGGGCAGGGAGTGGGGTGTAACATGGATGGACCCAGACACAGTCTCCTGTGCTATTTCTCTAAAGAAGCCACGAATAACCAGGAAGCCACTCTCCTGGCTTACAGAACGAGAGAGTAGGAAGAGGGATGGGACTCACTTTATTGATCATCAGTCATGGGCAAGACACTTTATCAACATTAAATCTTTGAATGCTTACAACAACTCTGGGATAGCTATTGTTATTCCCACTTTTATAGGTAAAGTAACTGAGGTCCAAGGAAGTGGAGTGAATTGCCCAGGATCACACAGCTAGTAAATACTCAAATTCAGTCTCTCTGATATAAAGCCTGTGTTCTTGACATGGTACCTCGTAGCTTTCCCAACAGAGTAGAGGTACAGTCCTGCCCCTCAGGACAGGCTGAGAAAAGTGATCCCCTGGCTCTGTCCTGGGACTCCTCTTAGTGTTGGTCCCTCTCACTAGCAGGTCTGTCTCCTGAGTTTGTGAGGAACTCCTTCTGTGAACTTGCGAAGCCTTGGGTCAGTAGGTAGAGGACCTATTTCAGGTCCAGGATCTATTCCTCCTCACCTCTTCCAGGTAGAGGAGATGGAGAGGCAGCACGCTGGGTGTTGGGGAGAAGGGTGGGGAGGAGTGGGTTGAGAGGAAGAAAAAGAGAAGCTGGAAAGGTCAAACACAGAAAGGAGGGGAAAGCAGAGGGGAGCAGGAAGAAGTTGCTCCCCCTCCCCCTGGAGGTGTTCATCAGGAGCTGGGTGCTCCCACTGAATGTTTTGATGTCCTTCAGCATCCGAGAGTCCGTGAGGATCTGGTGCCTTCCTGGTACCTAGCTGGTTCTCAATTTAGCCTTGCCCAGAAATCGAGAATAGTCTTAACTATTTTCAGTTGAGCAACTGATGATTCGAAACCCATCCTCATTGTGAGTCTCCTTTGTGCCTTCAGCAGAACTTCTTGGGGTACGTGTGGAGGGCTGGCCTGGGAGGCCTGGATGGATACCACCACGTGGTTTTCTGGCAGCTCTGCTGGGGCCATCTAGCCGGTTCCCCTCTAGAGATGCCTGGCATAATAATACTATATTTGTCTTTTCCAACAGTCATTCTGTTATTGTTTGTGTCTAACCCCCAAGGCTTTCAGCAACAGCCAGCACCACTCCTCTGATCCTGATGGGGAGGGAAAAAAACGCCTTAAAAAGCAAATTGCTTCCCTGTTTGCTGATGCTGGTTCAGGAGGCTGTGGGCTGGGCTTTCCCTGGAGTTCCTCAAAGCTGCAGCCTGCCTGCCGGCTTTCCAGCACCTTTCAAGGGGCTGAGCTCCAGGGAGGGTAATGAGGACTCTGGCTAGTGGCTTGAGGAGAAGTTGCATGTTCTCTATTTTTCTCAGACTTGGAGTGAAGCAAGAGGCATGAGCAGGGGCTAGGCCTCTAGAAATATACGCTGGTGACCTGAAGATGTGCTCACATATTAGTATTAGAGAGGGAGTAAAATCTTCGAGCAGAGTCTCATTAAGCCTCCTTATAAGAGAATTCCTCTATTGTGGAAAATTGAGATTCTGCATGGCATTTTGAAGTTAATCTGTTAGAACCACATATTTATTTTACTTTCAAAATAACCCTTTTTTTGGGGGAGGGAAGGAATGCCTTTCATCATGTTCCTAATTTTAAGAGATTCTGCCTAGTCTTTTTCACTGGTTGAGTTATAACAAGACCAGTGAGGTCATTGTTGGTGGATTAATTATAGCAAGGCTGGTGAGAAAATTCAACCTTCTTTGATAAACACAGCTTAGCTACTTTAAGTGAACAATTTTCTACAGCAAACATTTCAACACATGTTGTCTCCTATAATAAATATTAATGGTCTCATGGTGACAAGTCTTTAGAATTCTTAAACTAGTCAATATTTAGAGGAAAGTTCTTTGCCTTTTTTTATGAACAGACTTAAATGGAAACTCAACTTTATGATGACAATATGCAGAAAAAGTGTGAATTTAACCTAAATTTTGTATCTGATATGTAAATATTTTCTTTTCTTTTTTTTTTGATATGTAAATATTTTCTAACCTTTTTCACTTGTCTAAGTAAAGGCCATGCCAACTCCAGGTTTTGCATCCTCAAGACATTTGTGTCAATAGTTTCTTTTTTTTAAAAGTTTATTTATTTTTTAATTGAAAGATAATTACTTTACAGAATTTTGTTGTTTTCTGTCAAACGTGACATGAATCAGCCATAGGTATACATATGTACCCTCCTTCTTGGACCTCCCTCCCATCTCCCTCCCCAACCCCCTCCTCTAGTTTGATACAGAGCCCTTGTTTGAGCTTCCTGAGTCATTTAGCAAATTCCCATCAGCTATCTATTTTACATATGGTAATGTAAGTTTCCATGTTACTCTCTCCATACGTCTCACCCTCTCTTCCCCTCTTCTCTGCGTCTGTTCTCCATGTTTGTTTCTCCATTGCTGCCTTGGAAATAAATTCATCAATACCATCCTTCTAGATTCCATATATCTGTGTTAGTATACAATATTTATCTTTCTTTCTGACTTACTTCACTCTGTATAAGAGGCTCTAGGTTCATCCACCTCATTGGAACAGACTCAAATGCGTTCCTTTTTATAACTGAGTAATATTCCATTGTGTATGTGTACCACAGCTCCTTTAGCCATTCATCTGTTGATGGATGTCTAGGTTGCTTCTATGTTCTAGCTATTGTAAATAGTGCTGCAGTGAACATTGGGGGTACATTGTCTTCTTCAATTTTGGTTTTCTCAGGGTATGTGCCTGGGAGTGGGATTGCTGGGTCATATGTTGGCTTTATTCCTAGTTTTTAAAGTAATCTCCGTACCATCTTCCATAGTTGCTGTATCAATTTACATTCCCACCAACAGTGCAAGAGGGTTACCTTTTCTCCACACCCTCTCCAGCATTTATTGTAGCCTTTTGATGATGGCCATCTTGACCAGTGTGATGTGATATTTCATTGTAGCTTTGATTTGCATTTCTCTAATAATGAGCAATGTTGAGCATCTTTTCATGTGTTTGTTAGCCATCTGTATGTATTCTTTGGAGAAAGGTCTTTTTTACCACCTTTTGATTGGGTTGTTTGTTTTTCTGGTATTGACTTGTATAAGCTGCTTGGGTATTTTAGAAATTAATCCATTGTCAGTTGTTTCATTTGCTATTATTTTCTCCCATTTTTAGGGTTGTCTATTTCACCTTGTTTATAGTTTTCTTGGCTGTGAAAAAGCTTTTAAGCTTAAATAGCTTATAATTTTCTCCTTTTGTCTCCTTAGGTAGATTTATTCCTAGATATTTTATTGTTTTTGTTGCAATGTTGAGTAGGATTGATTCCTTAATTTCTCTTTCTGATTCTTCATTGTTAGTATATAGGAATGCACATGATTTCTGTGTATTGATTTTGTATCCTGCAACTCTGATAAATCCACTGATTAGCTCTAGTAATTTTCTGATAGTATCTTTAGGGTTTTCCAGGTATAGTATCATGTCATCTGCAAACAGCGAGAGCTTTACTTCTTCTTTTCTGATCTGGATTCCTTTCATTTCTTTTTCTTCTCTGATTGCTGTAGCTAAGAATTTCAAAGCTATGTTGAATAATAGTGGTGAGAGTGGACACCTTTGTCTTGTTCCTGATCCTAGAGGGAATGCTTTCAGTTTTTCACCACTGAGAATAATGTTTGCTGTGGGCTTATCATATATGGCCTTTACCATGTTGAGGTAGGTTCCTTCTATGTCCATTTTTTGAAGAGTTTTAATCATAAATGGGTGCTGACTTTTGTCAAAGGCTTTTTCTTCATCTATTGAGATTATCATATGGTTTTTATCTTTCAATTTGTTAATATAGTGTATCAATTGATTGATTTGCATATATTGAAGAATCCTTGCGTCCCTGGAGTAAATCCAACTTTATCATGGTGTATGAACTTTTTGATGTGTTGTTGAATTCTGTTTGCTAGAATTTTGTTGAGGATTTTTGTATCTTTGTTCATCAGTGATATTGGCCTGTAGTTTTCTCTTTTTTTTTGTTGTCTTTGTCTGGTTTTGGTTACCAGAGTGATGGTGGCATTGTAGAATGAATTCGGAAGTGTTCTTTTCTCTGCTGCAATTTTTCTTAATTTTTTCATTAAGTCCAATTTAATCATAACTGAATAAAATAATTTGATTATTTTTATATGTCTATAAAATATGTTATTTTATTATATGAGTTGATTATATAAGTATGTATAATATTATATAAGTCAATTATATAAGTATATATCCCGCTGTTATTTGCTGAGCAAGCTACTCAGCAGTACAATGGGCTAGCATTGGAAAAAGCTGGAAGCTTGCACTGGAAGGCAGAAAAATAGGGTGGCAGCTCTCTTCAAATTTGATCCTCTCTTGTATACCACCTAAATATGGAGGACTTCTTTGCAAGGGAGCAAACCCTAGACAACACTGAAATACAGCATCTTAGAATTTGAATGTGCAATACAGTGTTTTGTTTTGTTTTAATTGGAGAATATAGACCTAACAGAATCAGAAGATATTAAGAAGAGGTGGCAAGAATACACAGAATTGTAGAAAAAAGATCTTCATGACCCAGATAACCACAATGGTGTGATCACTCACCTAGAGCGAGACATCCTGGGATATGAAGTCAAGTGGGCCTTAGGAAGCATCAATACAAACAAAGATAGTGAAGGTGATGGAATTCCAGTTGAGCTATTTCAAATCCTAAAAGGTGATGCCGTGGAAGTGCTGCACTTAATATGCCAGCAATGAAAAACTCAGCAGTGGTAACAGGACTGGAAAAGGTCAGTTTTCATTACTATCCCAAAGAAAGGCAATGCCAAAGAATGTTCAAACTACCATACAACTACACTCAACTCACACACTAGCAAAGTAATGCTCAAAACTCTCCAAGCCAGGCTTCAACAGTTCATGAACTGTGAACTTCCAAATGTTCAAGTTGGATTTGGAAAAGGCAGAGGAACTGAGATCAAATTGCCATCCACTGGATCATCGAAAAAGCAAGAGTTCCAGAAAAACATCTACTTCTGCTTTATTGACTATGCCAAGGCCTTTGACTGTGTGGATTGCAACAAACTGAAAAATTCTGAAAGAGATGGGAATACCAGACCATCTGACCTGCCTCCTGAGAAATCTGTATGGAGGTCAAGAAGTAGCAGTTGGAACTGGACATGTAACAACAGACTGGTTCCAAATTGGGAAAGGAGTAGGTCAAGGCTGTTTATTGTCACCCTGCTTATTTAATTTATATGCAGAGTACATCATGTGAAAGGCCAGGCTGGATGAAACACAACTGGAATCAAGACTGCTGGGAGAAATATCAGTAACCTCAGATATGCAGATAACACCATCCTTATGGTAGAAAGTGAAGAAGAACTGAAGAGCTTCTTTATGAAAGTGAAAGAGAAGAGTGAATAAGTTGTCTTAAAACTCAACATTCAGAAAACTAAGATCATGGCATCCATTCCCATCACTTCATGGCAAATAGATGGGGAAACAGTGGCTGACTTTATATTTTTGGGCTCCAAAATCACTGCAGATGGTGAATACAGCCATGAAATTAAGACAATTGTTTCTTGGAAGAAAAGCTATGACCAACCTAGACAGCATATTAAAAAGCAGAAACCTTACTTTACCAACAAAGCCCCATCTAGTCAAAACTATGTTTTTTTTTTTTTTCTTTACCATTATCATGTTGATTTTGCCATACACTGACATGAATCCTCCATGGGTGTACATGTGCTCCCCTTCCAGAACCCCCCCCCACCTCCCTCCTGATTCTATCTCTCTGGGTCATCCCGGTGTACCAGCCCTGAGCACCCTGTATTAAGCATCAAACCTGGGCTGGTGATTGATTTCACATATGATAATTTACATGTTTCAATGCCATTCTCCCATATCATCCCACCCTTGCCCTCTCCCATAGAGTCCAAAAGACTGTTCTAAACATCTGCATCTCTTTGGCTGTCTTGCATACAGGGTTATCGTTACCATCTTTCTAAATTCCATATATATGCGTTAGTATACTGTATTGTTGTTTTTCCTTCTGGCTCACTTCACTCTGTATAATAGGCTCCAGTTTCGTCCACCTCATTAGAACTAATTCAAATGTATTCTTTTTAATGGCTGATTAATATTCCATTGTATATATGTACCACAGCTTTCTTATCCATTCATCTGTTGATGGACATCTAGGTTGCTTCCATGTCCTGGCTATCGTAAACAACGCGGTGATGAACATTGGGGTACACGTGTCTCTTTCAGTTCTGGTTTCCTCAGTGTGAATGCCCAGCAGTGGGATTGCTGGGTCATATGGCATTTCTATTTCCGGTTTTTTAAGGAACCTCCACACTGTTTTCCATAGTGGCTGTACTAGTTTGCATTCCCACCAACAGCGTAAGAGGGTTCCCTTTTCTCCACATCCTCTCAAGCATTTATTGCTTATAGACTTTTGGATGGCAGCCATTCTGAGTGGTGTAAAGTGATATCTCATTGTGGTTTTGATTTGCATTTCTCTGATAATGAGTGATGTTGAGCATCTTTTCATGTGTTTGTTAGCCATTTTTATGTCTTCTTTGGAGAAATGTCTGTTTAGTTCTTTGGCCCACTTTTTGATTGGGTCGTTTATTTGTCTGGAATGGAGCTGCAGGAGTTGCTTGTATATTTTTGAGATTAATTGTTTGTCCATTGCTTTGTTTGCTATTATTTTCTCCCATTCTGAAGGCTGCCTTTTCACCTTGCTTTTAGTTTCCTTTGTTGTGCAGAAGCTTTTCATTTTAATTAGGTCCCATTTGTTTATTTTTGCTTTTATTTCCAATATTCTGAGAGGTGGGTCATAGAGGATCCTGCTTTGGTTTATGTCAGAGTGTTTTGCCTATGTTATCCTCTAGGAGTTTTATAGTTTCTGGTCTTATGCTTAGATCTTTGATCCATTTTGAGTTTATCTTTGTGTATGGTGTTAGAAAGTGTTCTAGTTTCATTCTTTTACAAGTGGCTGTCCAGTTTTCCCAGCACCACTTGTTAAAGAGATTGTCTTTTCTTCATTGTATATTCTTGCCTCCTTTGTCAAAGATAAGGTGGATAGGTGCATGGATTTCTCTCTGGGCTTTCTATTTTGTTCCATTGATCTATATTTCTGTCTTTGTGCCAGTACCATACTGTCTTGATGACTGTGGCTTTGTAGTATAGCCTAAAGTCAGGCAGGTTGATTCCTCCAGTTCCATTCTTCTTAAGATTGCTTTGGCTATTTGAGGTTTTTTGTATTTCCATACAAATTGTGAAATTATTTGTTCTAGTTCTCAGAAAAAGACCTCTGGTAGCTTGATAGAAATACATGGCTGAAGGGACTAAGCATGCACAGTTTTCATTACAACCACTTAATGGAGCCATTGTAGTGTGAAAGCGGACACAAAAGTGCAAGTGTTAGTAGCTTAGTCGTGTCTGAGTCTTTGCAACCCCATGGATTGTAGCCTGCCAGGCTCCTCTGTCCATGGAATTCTCCAGGCAAGAATATTGGAGTGTGTTGTTATTTCCTTCTCCAGGAGATCTTCCCAACTCAGGGATTGAACCCAGGTCTTCTGTGCCACCAGGGGAACCAGCTTGTAAATTCATCAAGTCTGAGAATCCCTGGCCTGAGAGTAGACATAAACAATAGGTAAACAAATGAGTGAGACTGTGTTCCAATCAAACTTTATTCATAAGGACAGGCCCATAGGCTATACTTTTCCTTTGACTGTGAGGTCATGAAGCAGAGAGTGTGTCTGTTTTTGTCCTGAGAGGGAGCATTCAGTAGTGGTTAAAAGCGCGGTCTGGGATCAGACAGTTAGTGTCCCATCACTTACTCACTGGAAGACATAAGCCTATTGTTTAATTTTTCTGTGCCTCAGTGTCCCCATATGTAAAATATATGGGGATATATAGTAGTGTCTGCCTCATAGGGATATTGTGAGAATCAAATTATGTTAGCCATTCTTAGTTTGAGTTCCAGTATTTAGAACAATGCTTGGCACAGCGAAGATGCTAAATAAATATTTATGTCATGAATCTGAGGCCCAGGAAGGCAGAACATCTTGTGAGGTCCCAGAGACGGGTGGGAGCAGCGCCGGGTCAGGAACAACAGAGCTGACTTCCAGGCTTTCCTCTCCTGTTTTTCCTGAATCCTTCAAAGCAGTGACAACCTCTTGTTATGAAGACTACATGCTATTTATAGTCTCATCATCCTCTATCTAACCTCTGTGTAAACCTATATATAACCTCAGATATGCAGATGATACCACTCTAATGGCAGATAGTGAAGAGAACTAAAGAGGAATTAAAGAGAAACTAAAGAGGGTGAAAGAAGAGAGTTAAAAATGCTGGCTTGAAACAGCATTCAAAAAACTAAGATTATGGCACCAGGTCCCATCACTTCTTGGCAAATAGAAGGGGAGAAAGTGGAAACAGTGACAGACTTTATTTTCTTGGGCTCCAAAATCACTGTGGTGACTGCAGTCATGAAATTAAAAGATGCCTGCTCTTTGGAAGAAAAGCTATGGTGAACCTAGATAGAGTACTAAAAATCAGAGACATCACTTTGCTGCCAAAAGTCCATAGAGTTAAAGCTATGGTTTTTCCAGTAGGTGTGTATGGATGTGAAAGTTGTACCATAAAGAAGGCTCAGCACTGAAGGATTGATGCTTTTGAATTGTGGTGCTAGAAAAACCTCTTGAGAGTCCCTTGAACTGCAAGGAGATCAAACCAGTCAATCCTAAAGGAAATCAACCCTGAATATTCATTGGAAGGACTGATACTGAAGTTGAAGCTCCATTTCTTTGGTCACCTGATGTGAAGAGCCCACTCATTGGAAAAGACCCTGATGCTGGGAAAGATTGAAGGAGAAGAAGAGGGGATGACAGAGGATTAGATGGCTGGGTGGCATCATCGACTCAATGGACATGAATGTGAGCAAACTCTGAGAAACAGTGACAGACAGGAGAGCCTGGCATGCTGCCATCTATGGGGTTGCAGACAGTCAGAGATGGCTCAGCAACTGAACAACAACATCCTCTATAGGTCAATTTTTTTTAATAGGTTCATTGCCTTTATTTTCCCAGCCCTGGAAACTCTAACCCTAAGGGGTGAGGGTTAGGATGAAAATCTTGGACTTCTAGATTGTTTGGTGTGTGTGTCCATCCCTTACCTCTTCTGTGGCTTCCACACCACCTTTTCCAAGGTCCAGCACAGTAGCCGTGGAAGGGGAGTGGAATGAGGTTGGGTAATGGGGCAAATGAAGGCAGAGCAAAGAGACGCACAGTCCAGGAAGGTGTGTGTGGGGGGGTCTCACCCTTAGCTAACAGCTTGCTGCCGCACTTGCCCCGCACCTCCTGGAATGCCTGGATGGGGAGATCCAGTGGGTGAGGACTTCCACTTCTGAAAAGAGAGGAGGGGAGGGATGAATTTCATACCCTACTTAGCTTTCAGGGGCTTGCCATCTTTGCACCTGAGGAGCCGCTGACGGTTCCTTTTCCCTGCCTTCCTCAGTTCCTGTCTATTCAGCACCCCTCCCTCCACCTCCAGTCACCACCATCAGAGGATTGGGGCAGGAGGTGAGGTGGGTAGGCTCTGCCCCACCTGTAGTGTGTTGGCATCTCTCCTGCCTGGAAGGTGGTGGAAGCCTTAGGCAGCTGACAGACTGGGAGGTGTGTGTGTGTGTGGGAGGGGTACAGAGAACGCTGGGAACTGGGGTTTGCAGGGTGAAAGGACTTGGATGAACTTGTGGAGGCCATGTGTGAATGGCACTGGGACGACCCTCCCGAGAGGATGCCTCCTGTGTGAGAGTGTGTGTGTGTGTATTAGTCACTCAGTAGACTCCATGGACTGTAGCTGGCTAGACTCCTCTGTCCACAGGATTTCTCAGGCAAGAATTCTGGAGTGGGTTGCCATTCCTTTTACCAGGGGAAGCCCCCTTTGTGAGTAGGGGACTCAGCTCTCTCAGAGGCAAGCCCCCATCCCACCATGGCAAGCTCATGCTCACCCCAGGCGGAGCCATGGAGAAAGACACTTTCCTTGCAGTGCCAAGCTTCTCCAGTGCCCCATGCCAGGGGTTAAAAATGTCCTTGTTATATTTGCCATGTAAGAGCCAGTCCTCCCTCACTCTCAAACATCATCAAAGGTGGGCTTGCAGATGGCCAAGGAGCTTTGCTCTGAGGTGGCTGTGATTGCTACAAACCAGTTCATTTCAATTGAGCCGAAGTTTATGCAGCCAGCCGTATCCACATCCACGGAAGTACACTGACCACACACTTCCCATGAGCTTCTTTGCAGGGCTCTGAGAGTTAGCATCCCGTCACACTTTTTGCACCCCTGGTGTCTTACTTGCCTCCCCTACTTCCTGCTCTCCTCCTTTCTACACCAAAGGACCCATGCAGCTGGACCATCAGCTGGGCCTCTAAAAGGCCTTCTGGGGTGGACGAGAGTCACCACCATGGGGTGCCTTTGCTGCAGCTGGAGGGCAGCTGCCGCTAGGGGTGGTGAGGGCCGTGGGCAGCTCATTCAGTCTGGTTTAAGGTTGCATGAGGTCAGTGTGACCAGGGCTGGATGACCGCCCCAGGATCTGGCCACTGGTTCTTCTTCATTTCCTCCCCAAATGTCAGCATAGCAAAGCACAGGCAAGGGACGAGCATAGAGAACTGGGAAGATAGGGACTGTGAGTTTGGGTTTTGCCTTGAAAAGGAAATGGCTTGTACTCTGCCCCTTGGTGCCCTGACAGGTTGACTACAGGCACTCAAGTCCTTCTCTCCCCCATCTCCAGCAGGGCCTCCTAATCTGGGGTCACTGAATGTTGCAAGGGATTTGGGAAGTCTGTGAACACCTGAAATGGCATGGTGTGTGTGTGTGTGTGTGTGTGTGTGTGTGTGTGTGTGTGTGTATGCATTTTCCTGGGGAGAGGCCTGAAGCTTTCATCAGATTCTCAAAAAGGTCAAGGGTCCCCAAAGGGTTAAGAAACACTGACGATTTGTCTACTGAAGCAGAAAATTGTTCTGGGGAAGCTTGGCTGGAGAGTTGCTTATCTAAGGACAGAGCTTTATCTTGGAGATGAGTGGAAATAAGGTATTGGAGCCGGGGGACTTGTTAGATCCATTTGGCCTATATCCCTGGGCCTCAGAACTCTTACTGGGTGGTGTTTGAGAGTTCTTGTCACACTCACCTTTTCCTAAATATTTATTACTTTTACCCTTTATTGCTAAGTTGCTAAAGCAAAACAAAATAAAAAATGTCAACTTACCCCAAGAGAGTGGGAAGAGAAGCCACAGACTGAAAGAAAAATGTTTGCAAAGGACACATCTGATAAAGAACTGCTTAAAATAGACCAGGAACTCTTAAAACTCAACAAGCAGAAAATGAACAACCTGATTAAAAAATGAGGAGAAATCTTGAACAGACACCTTACCAATGAAGATATAAAAGGCAAATAAGCATATGTAAACACGCCCTACTTCATATATTGTCAGGGAAATGCAAATTTAAAGAACAATGAGATACTATTACACATGTATAAGAGTGGCCCAAATCCCAAACACTGACAATGCCAAATGCTGGTGAGGATTTGGTGCAATCGGAGCTCTCATTCATTGCTGGTGGGGATGCAAAATGGTATAAGCACTTTGGACGATAAGTTGGCAGTTTCTTATAAAGCTAAATACACTCTCTCACCATATGATCCAGCAATCATGCTCCCAGAGTTGTTGAAAACCTATATTCACACAGAAACCTGCACATGGATGTTTACGGCAGCTTTATTCATAACTGCCAAAATCTGGAGGCAGCCAGGATGCCCTTCAGTAGGTGACTGGATAAACTGTGCCATAACCAGTATATGGAATATTATTCAGCACAAAAAAGAAAACGAGCTACCAAGTCATGAAATGACATGGAGAAAACAGAAATGCATATCACCAAGTGAAAGAAGCCAGACTGAAAAGGCTAAATATTATGTGATTCCAATTACACGGTATCATGGGCTTCCCTGTGGCTCAGATGGTAGAGAATCTGCCTGCAATGCAGGAGACCCGGGTTTGATCCCTAGGTCAGGAAGATCCCCTGGAGAAGGGAATGGCAACCCACTCCAGTATACTTGCCTGGAGAATACCTTGGAAAGAGGAGCCTGTGTCCGCAAAGAGTCGGACACAACTGAGCGACTATACATGCTATACCGTGGGAAAGGAAAACTATGGAGACAGTGAAAAGATCAGTGATTGCCAAAGGGTGGGGAGAAATGAATAGGCAGGATTTTTAGAGCAGGGAGTATACTCTGTATTTTAGCCCACTTTAGAATCTCCTGGAAGATTTGTTAAAACATCTCTGGAGTTTCTGATTCAGTAAGTGTAGGGCAGACCCCAAGAAGGTGTTTTTCTAACACATTCCCAGGCGATGATGTTGTTGGTCTAGAAACCATGCTTTGAGAACCACTGCTCTTTACCAGACATTTCAATATTTTAATAACTCGCATGGGCTTCCCAGGTGGCACTAGTGGTAAAGAACCTGCGTGCCAATGCAGGAGACAGAAAAGATGTGGGTTCGATCTCTGAGTCGGGAAGATTCCCTGGAAGAGGGCATGGCAGCCCACTCCAGTATTCTTGCCTGGAGAATCCCACGGACAGAGGAGCCTGGCAGGCTGCAGTCCATCAGGTCGCAAAGAGTCAGACACGACTGAAGAAACTTAGCATTATGCACAATAACTTGCACATACCTAGTTGAATGTCAGGCATGGGAGTAAAGAAATACTTTCATCTCCACATTACAGATGGGCAAACAGAGATGTAGAGAGGTGAAATAACTTGCTATGGATCATACATCCAAGGGATGAGGCAGGAGCTCCTGAATCCAGTCTTCCTGACTCCAAAGAGCAGCACTCTCACAGTGCCCTCGGAGCCAGCAGGGATCTGGGCAGGTGGCTGACCATGTCTGGGAACCCCGAGGCCCATGGCAGGCTGGAGGTGAAGCCAGAGGCAGTCTGGAGCCCTGCCCACCCTCAAGGGTGTTCTTGCTCTCTCAGTTGGCCTAGGGAACACTCCTGATTCCTGAGTGGCTTGGCACTTGCTTCCCCAGGCCCCCTCCCTCCCAGGCAGCAGCTGCGAAGTTGATGAATTACCCTAAACTGTGATGCCTCCTGGGAGCCTGTTCCAGGGTGTGCTGTGATGGCTTCCCGAGAAGGCGACAGCCATGTGGTCTGCAAAGGAGCCTCTCGCTCTCTCGCTCAGCACAGCAGCTGCTCGGAGGCAGAGTGGGCCCTGAGCGGCCCCTCAGGGGAGCCTATTAGAGCCACAACACTGAGAAAATCACAGCAGAGATGCTCCATTAAATCTGGTGGGGGGCCCTCTTAACAATGGGACCAGCCCCAGGAGTCCCAGCTAGGCTCCATCCTGCCTCAGTCTCCAGACTGGCTCGCCCTCTCTGTGCTGCTCCTGTCTCTTCCCAGAGGAGATCTGGGCCTGAGTGACTCTGAGTTGCTATCTGGAGTTGATAAGAATGTAGCTGGAGAGGTGTGTTGAGAGCCCAGGTGGGGAGCAAACCAGAGGGAGATGCTCTCTACACCTGCCTGGGCAGGGTCGGGGGCGATGGTGGGGTGGGCATGATGTTCCCTGGGGGTCATGATGCTGATGAGGATGCAGGATGCTGTGGGGAAGAGGAGCCCTGGTTCTGGACCTTGCATTTTAGAGGGTCTCACTTTTCCAGTCACGACCATCACGAAAGGGCAAGGGATCCTCGGGCCATGAGGCTATGTCTATAACAAGTCCTATGACTCCCTTACTTGGGAACCTGCAGTTCTCTACTCAAATGGCCCCAAGTTAGCTTATAGTCTCTGCATAACTTATACCCCAGTGCATCTTTTATTTATTTATTCTTTAAATTTATTTTTTTTCCTTTACATTATCGTGTTGGTTTTGCCATACATTGACATGAGTGGACTGTGTCATTGGCAGGTGTGCAGAGAGCCTGGGCTTGTGGGCTGGATGTCCACGTGCGTGTGTGTGTGTGAGGTCCCTTGAGGGTGAGTCAAAACCCAGTATGGAAAGAGGAGGAGGCAGTCTGGGAGGTAGACGTCATCTTTCCCCATAGCTCTGTGTACTAGAGCAGAGCTCCAAGAGCCTGAAAATTCTAGATTTAAACTTCCCAGGTTTGTGAAGGGATATTTGTCAAGGATAGAGTGGTTTTTATCTCACAGTGTGTTAGCCTGATTTATGACTTTTAACTACCTTGTTCTTGGCCCTGTAAGGGTTAGGGGTGTGTCCAAGTGAAGGTGATGATGAGAATAAGCTCCCACGGTCTCCCTGAAGCAGCAGGCCAAGTGCCATGATTTTAGACTGTCACATACAGTGTCAGGGAAAAGGGTGAAACTGGACAATGTTCCAAGGCCTGAGGAAACACTCACTTGTCTTCTGGGATGAGAATGATGACAAGGGTGCTGATGAGCTGGCAGGAGCCCTGTGACCCATGGTCTTGTGAGGAAAAGGCCCTAATTAAGTTACACCCTCCTTGGTGTTTGACCTTGACCTTGACCTTGCCCACACTGTTGACCCAAAGTTCTCTCCCTTATAATCTGGTGCTTGTGTCTTTTCCCTTTGCTGGTTGTTCTCCCTGTGTGCTCTCCACTCTCACCCCACCACAGATAAACCATGAATTGTACAATCACCCTCAGGAGGGAGACTGTCGCCAAGGGAGGAAGACCCTTTCTCTTACCTAGGGGCCCCCTCTGTGGTAAAGACCTCTGCTAAACTTGGCCAGGTTAAGAGCAATGCTGCCAGAGGGTTTATTTAGGAGGGGGAGTAGAAAAGAGAGTCCACCCCGGGATTTCCAGGCGAAGAGTGGGAGAAGAGGAGAGAATGTGAGACGTCCCTTCTTACATTTATCAGAAACCAAACATGCCTTTGAAGGCCTTCCCTGGCTCATGGTCGTGATCTTGATGTAAATCTCTATCATCTCTTCCTCTGTATCTCTATTGATCTGTCTCTGTTTCTATCACCTCTCTCTCTGTTATTTTTAACTAAAGGTGGGATTTTAGCATGTTACTGAATGCCTACTGTCTTCTATTTGTCTTTCTAGACAAATAGGCATCACCCATTCAATGGACACGAACTTGGGCAAACTCCTTCAGCTGGTGAGGGACAGGGAGTCCTGGCGTACTGCAGTCTCCGGGCGTCGCGAAGAGTCGGACACGACTTTGTGACTGAACAACATAACAGCTGTATTCTAGGCTGTGTGCTGTGTTATTACCTTGCTTAGTTCTTAGGAGAACGCTGCGGAGAAACCCCTCCTCCCCATTTTATAAATGGAGAAACAGACTTTCAGAGGTGAAATAGTTGGCCTGAGGGCACATAGCTCAGACATGGTAGAGCTGGCGCCCACGTCCATGTCATCTGACTTCGAGTTTAGTGTTTTTGTGCTGTTGTCACTGAGGGAAGATTATCCCTAGGTGCTTTTTTTTTTTTTTTAAATCAGAAAGGAGAAATGCTGCCTGGAGCGTTAGCTTATCTCTCTCCGCCAGCATTCCCAGGGGTCCTGGCTCCCGGCTCTGAGGAGGGAGCTGGCAGCCAGGCACCGTCTCTCGCGGAGCTGCCTGCAGACTCCCCATCTGCTCACGCGGTGCCTTGCCACCCGCTCTGCTGTCTGGGTGTGCCTGGAGTCAGACTGCACAGGCCGGCTTTGACAAAGCGACAGAAGCTGTAAAAACAGCTGTTTGACATTCCCTGCTGCTTTTAAAAACAGAACAACTAACAAAGAGGTTGAATGAATGCAGAAAGTACCCTTGTTTTCATGTGGATGAAAACAGTTTTACTTAGCGAATATTTATTTTCCTCTTTCTTCTTCTGGTCCCTAATTATTTACCTACCCAATCATTCCCCCCACCCTCTGCCCCATCTCTTTTCCTCTACCCTTTCCTCCCTCCTTCCCTCTTATCTTCTCTCTTTCCTTCCATTTAAAGAATCTTCCTTCTTCTGCTTCTGTGTCTTTTATCAACCTAAATTTTCTTCTCTTCAAGGGCAATCTTAAGCTATTTCTCTGGGCTCCTAGTTTTTTGTATCTTCTGTGCTTTTGTTTTATTAATTCTTCTCTGTAAACTTTGGGCACATCTCATCCCAAATGTGTAGTTTGATGAATTCCAGTGTATTTTATTTATTTATTTTTCTTAATAAATATTTTTTACTGGAAAAGTTGACTTACCGTGTTTCAGGTGCACAGCAAGATGATTCAGTTATACATATACACAAATATTAATTTTGAGATTATTTACCATATAGGTTGCATAAGATTTTGACTATAGTTCCCTGTGCTGTACAATCAGTGTTAGTTTTATGATATCCAAGGTGTCCTCAGTTAGCCCAAGGTGGGGCAGGAGATTCTAAAGCAAAATGAACCAACCCTTCAATCATCATTTAATTCAGATAAGGGAAAGTATGTATGAAAGTGCGCATGAAAGCACAGGCTGCCTGGAGTAAGTAGTAGTCCCTCCTGTCACCTCCACCCACAGAAGCTGGGATAGTTGCTCTTATTTTCAGGCTTTCACTTTGGGATTGTTGATGAGGATGCAGGATGCTCTGGATTGTGCTTCCTTCATGGTTCAAAAATATCTTCCTGTTCAACCACGGTTCCTCACACAGACTCTTCTTCCTTACAGGGAGAGGGGTTCCAGATTTCAAGGTACCCACAGACAGGAATAGGTAAATCCCATCCCAGGCACTTAGCTGAACAATTAAATGCAGTTTGGCCAAGCTTAACACGCAAGATGGACTTTTACATTATGCGGTCAACCTTGGCCCCTGAAATCACTGGGATCTTTTTCTGGAATCCAGATCTTCACTTCTACGCTGGCTGTCTGCTCCCCTGGAGTCCTTTCAGGGTCCCTTGAATATTTTCTCTTCATGTCTGTGCACTACATTAAATACATCTGGTGCCATCCCCTAACCTTCTCTCCCTTCTCAATCCCTTCTTTCCTATGTTCTCTCCAGACAATCCTATTCTCTTCAACTGTCATCTTCCTGGTTGCCTGCTGCAGTTTATTCTCTATGGTTTCTGATCCCTTGTTCTAGTTGTCTTCTCTCCTAAAGTGATAAAAAGTTTCCTTTCTCTTTATCCTGTTTTACATCCTGTTGTCTATTATCCATCAAAGCCCCCATGGTTCCTCTCAGACGTGGCATTGCAGGAGTTGGCATGTGTGTGGCCCCGTGCATAAAATGGCCTCGAGTCTGCAGTGAGAAATGCCTATGATTGCTTCTGCAGTGATGAACTCAGTCAAATCTATGGACTGCAGGCTTTCTATTCCTTCCTCCCTGAATTGGATCTTCAAACATACCAGTCACAGGGTGAGGAATTTTGTATGTCTCTGTTGATCCCTGCACTGGGGAGAGAAAGTGGTGCAGGCAGGTAGAGTGTCTAAAAGAGCCCAGGGAAGGCTGAGCTATCCATTTACAGACATTTCTTCAACCTCACCAATCAGACAAGTCTTTTCCCCTCATTTGGGAAAGGAGTCAGAAGGAAGTAGAAAAAGGATGAGGAGACTTTTGCTGTTTCCCCCAGAGGACAGAGTGGAGGACTTTCTTTCTGTGGACATGTGAGGTGTAGGCAGTAAGTAACCACTTAACATTTGGTCATTGTACAGGGAATAGAAAAGGGTGATAGAGAAGCCAGTTGTGATAGCATGTCACAATTCCCAAGAGACTGGGACTATGTGGTGTCCTCCCCTAACATTTTCATGGTTCAGACAAGAGTAGAAATTAAGGTCTTCCAACTTGCCTTTGTGCTCTTCCCCTACATCCCTCACCATAAGTGTCCTCATGTATCTTGCCCACTTGTCTAAGTTCTGTCCATATCTTCTCCCAGCAGTATCTTTTTACCCACCCCTTAGGCCTGGGTGTGTGCATATTGGTGGCACCATACATCATTGAGAATATGGACCTGGAGAAGAGGTCTGTGAGGGACAGAGAATTCCAGTGTCCTAGATACTCAGAGTGTTGTCTGGAAGGGGGATAATAGGATCCTGGTGGGCATGTCTCCTCATCTTGTGGGGAGGGCTGTTACCAGGAGGAGGAGTGGGCATCAGAGGTGTCTACATGGTAGAGCTAAGGGCAGAGGCCCTGGTCACCCAGGTTCAAGGGTAGGACTGTGCATACCCAATAAATTTGATTTACCCTACACTCATCACTCAGAGTTTTACTAACTTCCTTTTCCTGGAGATATTCCTTTCAAGAGATGACAAGGACAGAACTGTAACCATATGTGGGATTGGAGACCTAAGACCTTTTATTTAGTTTTATCACCTTTCTGATTCTAGCCAAGAATGTGTCGTGATTCTAGAACACACGCAGCAACAATGAGTTAGATCTATTCTGGTTTCTGCATTGATTCACGATGAATAAAAATTAAGTTGGTACTAAATTTTATGGACTCTTAAAAAAATTCCTCCTTTTTGAGCTTTAACTAGATAGTGCCTTTGAGACCTAAAGGCAGCTTTTAATTAGCATCTTGCTGCTGCAAAGAGAAGAACCTTGTTAGTTGCCCAGCAACCTCAGATTGTAACCTTCTCTCACCCTGCAGCAAGACTCCAAGTTCATGACTATGCATTTTCGACCCATCTTTTAGGGATCCCTTCAGGGCCCACTTTTATTAGAAAGCCTACCCAGGTCATTGTGGCCCTAACTCTCCTTGTCTGACCTCCCATTTATGTGTCAAAGTAGAACATCCTTCACGCTAACCCCCATCCCAGGTTGTCTTGTGTTAGTGATGAACTCTCCACGTCTGCCTCTGTCTTCCTACTAGGTTCTCCAGAGAAGTAATTTGAGGGTAGAAGAAACATCTCAAGAGGTCCTTTTTAATCATGTGACTTTCCTTATATTTTAATGGGTTCCCAAGTATGAATGAAGGAGAGAAGTGAGAGAATTAAAGCACCAAGTAGCAGTTACTCACATCACTTACAGGGTGTGGAGGAAGTTGTTCTCTGGTGTGACGGCTCTTTAGCTTCAGTGGTCCTCAGACTCACTGAGCCCCTTTTGAAAGCCCCTTGCTCAGCCATACTGACTCAGAGTCTCCTAGGGATTCTGGTGCCAAGGTTTGAGAATAACTTTCCAGGTGTGTGGGCTTCCCTTGTGGATCAGCTGGTAAAAATTGCCTGCAGTGCAGAAGACCTAGGTTTGCTCCCTGGGTTGGGAAGATCTCCTGGAGAAGGGAAAAGCTACCTACTCTAGAATTCTGGCCTCAAGAAGTTGGACACGACTGAGTAGCTTTCACTTTCCAGGCACACGACTTGCAAAACCAACTCTGCAGGCAGGAAATATCATATGATGTTTTTTAAAAACAAACTTTTTTTTTTTTGAAGAAAAAGATGTTTCCTAATGAATGTTGAAGAATACATACAGAATACATTCTAAAGACATGACACACATGCATGTACACACAAACTTGTATCTCATAAGAATACTCACAAATGTCAATTGCAAAATAGGCTGTTTAATTTGAGCTGGTATATTTCATTCATTTATAATTAATCCTAGGTTTATTTTCAGCTCTGATCTGCCTGCATTTCACCTTCCTACCTGTCTTCTAGATCTCTACTCTGTCACCATTTTACTCATTTACTGTTGGCTTTTTATAGCCTCAGGGAACACACTTGAGTCCCCTGGTGAGGCTTCCTCACTCTGATTGTTAAAGATTCCACCTACTGCCCAAGTGTTCTTCTTGACATATAGACTATTCTTACACTTCACTCCTTCAATCAGGGTTTAAGAGGCACAGTCAAACATTTAAAATAGCCTCATAATTTTCTATACTTATTTAAAATCCAAAGTGTAAAGTAAACAAATAAATATATGCCTTTTTCCATATCCCAACTGACTCAAAATATCCTTTAGATGTTGGAGACAAGATTCAAAAGGTACCTCTGAAGTTGAAAAAACATGGTGAGTTTAGAACACATAACTCATCCACTATGAGTTTGTGAATGTATTTCCAGTGAGTTTAGACCAGTTTGCAAATCTCCTCAAGAAACAAGGATGTCTCCCACGTTCTCCCAAATTAAAATGTGAAGAAGAGTCGTGGAATTAATGGCAACATGTCTAAAGTGATATTATCAAATGGGAGGTTGGGTACTGTCTTGGGTCCAGATACAAAGTGAAAGTAAAAGTGAAAGTCATTCAGTCGTGTCTGACTCTTTGCAACCTCATGGACTATACACTCCATGGAATTCTCTAGGTTAGAATACTGGAGTGGGTAGCCTTTCTCTTCTCCGGGGGATCTTTCCAACCCAGGGATCGAACCTAGGTCTCCCACATTGCAGACAGATTCTTTACCAGCTGAGCCACCAAGGAAGCCCAAGAATACTGGAGTGGGTGAGTGAGTGGACTGTAGCATACCAGGCTCCTCTGTCTATGGGATTTTCCAGGCAAGGGTACTGGAGTGGCTTGCTCCAGGGGATCTTCCCAACCCAGGAATTGAACTGAGGTCTCCTGCATTGCAGGCAGATTCTTTACCAGCTGAGCCACCAGATATAAAGGAACCCCAAATAAGACTTATCTCAGCACACACACCTGGTATTCCATCTCCTTTGTAGGTATATTCTTAGGATAGAGAAGGGCCACACTAATATAGAATATATGTTCCAGAACAGGACAAAATCTCTAATAGAAAATTTCAGATTTCAAATTCTTTACTTGGTTTCTTGTTTTAAAAGTTTTTATTGGAGTAGTTTTTTGTACTCACTTTTGTACTAAGTAAGTTTTGACTTCATTATACATATATCTGTATCCACTCCTTTTAGATTCTTTTCCCATATAGGCTATTACAGAATATTGAGTAGGGTTCCCTGTGCTATACAGTCAGTTCTTACTATATACTTGGCTTCTTAACCTGGCCCTGTGGGTTTTATTTCATTTATATTTTGGCTCAGACTTATTGCTCCTCACTCATTTTTCACCACTTTTGTAATTATTCTGATTATCCATTGCTTTAACTTCTGTTCTGAGATTGGCCTTTGGGACTAGTTTCAATGTAAAAATTCAGTCTCTTAGAAACAGGCAGTAGAATGGTGGTTGCCAGGGGCTGGGAGGTGGGGGAAACAGAGAGAGGTGGGTCAAAGGGTACAAACTCCCAGTTACAAGATGAATAAGCTCCTAGAATCTAATGTACAGTATGGTGGCTGCAGTTAGTAATACTGCATTGTATTGCGTATTTGAATTTTGCTGAGAGTATACTTGAAATTTGGTGAGATCTTAAGCATTCTCCAGTAGTGCCTGGTGGTAAAGAGTCCACCTGCTCAATGCAGGAGACACAAGAGACATGGGTTCTATCCCTGGGGTCAGGAAGACCCCCGGGAGGAGAAAATGGCAACCCATTCCAGTATTCTTGCCTAGAAAACCCCATAGACAGAGGAGGCTTGTGGGCTACAGTCCATGGGGTCGCAAAGAGTCAGACACAGCTGAGCATGCATATACTTAAGCATTCTCATCAAACCAAGAGGAAAAAAGTAAAAAGGTAACTATAAATGTAACTATGTGAGGTGATGGATGCATTAATTAACTTTTAATTAATGATCAATGATTGTGGGAATCATTTCATAATGTGGGCATATATCAGATCATCATGTTGTACACTTTGAATCTATTACAACTTTGTTAATTATACCTCAGTGAAGCCTGCACCATCAGAAGCGTAGTTTTAGTATCTCCCTTTGCCTTGGTTTCTTACCTACCACACAGGAGCTGTTGGCCAAGCCCATGTGAAGAGGGGCTCTTTGGAGACTCCTGGGAAGCAGGCAAGGTGGTCAGCTTTTACTTTCAGTTCTAGAAATGCACACCTTTTGAGAGCTGAGCATGCCTTTGCATTCTCTGGGCGAGGAATACAAGAGCTCCATTTGGCAGCAAGCGTTGGCCACCCCTCATCATGAACAGCCTGTACCGATCTTCTCCCCAGTCACCAGATAGGAAACAGTTTACAGAGCCTCAAGAACTTGTAAGTCTAATTAGAAAACAAGAAGCAAGGCAGACAGGGCCAGCTGGATAAGAAAATAATAGCAAGTATTAAAAAATAATAAAACAAATCATTGTTATCACTGTGGTGGTGGTTCAGTCACTCAGTTGTGTCTGACTCTTGTGACCCCATGGACTGTAGCCTGCCAGGCTCCTCTGTCCATGGGATTTCCCAGGCAAGAATACTGGAGTGGGTTGCCATTTCCTTCTCCAGCGAATCTTTCTGACCCAGGAATTGAACCCAGGGCTCCTACATTGCAGATGGATTTTTTACCAACTGAGCTACAAGGGAGAGGAATCAATTATTATCATTAATAAATATGTATTTAAAAACGCTAACCCAACTTTGTTTTATGCATTTTTACGTATATTAATTCTCAAGAAATTCTAGAAGATAGGCACTAATATCATTATACAGATAAGAAAGCTGAAACACAGAGTGGTTAAGCAGCCTATCTAAGTTCACACAGCTGGTAAATAGCATCACTGGGACTCCAACTCTGATTCCAGGGTCTACATTTTCAACCAATATGTTATACTATCTTCTGTGTACTGTGGAGTAGAGAAAAGCAGACATTCAGGGTTGTGACAGGCCTAGGGATTAGCCAGCCTAGATACTGAGCTTAGAATACCAAGACCAGATCAGACCCCAACAGACACTGGGCTGATGCTGTCAAAATGTTCCCTGCCCTGGTCAGGATGGGCCCTGGAGCCAAGAAAGCCTGAGGCCCTAGGTGAAGGACAGCAGTCCCTGGGACAGATCTAGGAAGGACATAAGCCACTTCATTTGAAACTTGTACTAAACAGCTGATGTGTAATTTGATTGGCTGCTTGAAATCAGAGTTCAAAAATCTCAAGGGCAGTGCCGACATTTCTATTAGAAAGGGGTTGGCAGAAGACAATCAGTTTTAGCAGAGGAGGCAGACTAGGGGATGTGTCTTGGAGCTATTTTGAACAGTAAGTCCTGGTTATACTTTAAACTGTATGTTTCTTTGGTGCAGCTTGAGGTCTGATGGAGATTTGGGGGAACTAAAGTTTCTTCCTCAAGCCATTCCCTGGTTTGCCCTGATGTGAGCTGGGTATGGCTGTTATTAATGTGTTTCCAAGTTCAGTTGCATCCCTATGCATGTAGCATAATGGCAGGCTTGCACCCTCAGACATGTACAAGTCAGGCAGTCCTGGAACCTTAGAATCCCAGAGCTTCTCTTCTGAGAAGTAAGGGTATGGCTAGCATTTCCCCGGCTGGGGAACCTACCAGGAGGGGCTGAGGAATCTGTACTCTGGAATGGGAGTGTGCTTAGTGATCAAGAGCGGATAAAATTCCATTAGAGGTAAATGTTGTCAGACAGCAGGCTAGAAAGATATATTTTAAGCTGAGAAATTACTTAATAAATTCAGACCAACACTCTGTGACATTTCCCACAAGACTTTAATGCTGTTTACAAATTCCAAAGAACACCCTGAGTCGTTTCTGGTATGGGCTTATGATTTATTTCAAAGAAAAATGGGACAGAGTGTGTGGGTTTGTGTTTAATGTGAAAAGGGATTTGGAGATGAAAAGTCAACTGGCATGAAAGATTGCAGGGCAAATGCAAAGTAGCAAAGCCTGTGGGTGGCCTTGGAGCATGTAATAGGGTATTGAGAAAGGAAGAGCCTCTTCACCATTCCAGCGGTAATCAAACAGTTCCATTTGCACAGGCCAATAATGCTTTAGAGAGGATGGGTTTGGAGGGAACACTAGATCCGGGGTTTCTGAAGCGCTTCAATCCCAGACACTTTCAAGAACAGACAGAGCTTCTGCCCTAAGGAGGGAGGCCAGACATAGTTCATTCTCCACCCAAGTTGACATTTAGAGGACATGACCTTCATCTGCAGTGAGATGCACTTAAGTGAGGTAGGCCAGGGAAGGCAGTTCTAAAGAAAATAAGACCTCGGACCAAGGACATGAAGGAAGACCTGGGAACAAACTTTCCATGTCTGATGCTCTGTGTTTCTCAGAAGCACAGCGATGGATAGTATGACCTGTGACTTCATCTCTGTGTGGCATAGAGATCACACATGGGTCAGGGAAGGGGACGTACCCCCAGTCAGCTGCTGGAGTGGTCCAGGGGACAGTGGGTTCAGTACCAGGTGATGAGGGAGGCAGCCACGTGGAGCAAGGCTGGCTGCGAGGGGACAAAATGAAGAAGGATCTTCTTTCTCCTTTCCTATCTGTTCTCTTCTCCTCAGGAAATTCCCAGGCCCATTCATCTTGCTTGCTATCGAGTATGTGGTTTGAATGGGAAACGAGGACACTGACATCCCCCATCTCTCTTGAAAAAAAAAATGACATTCCATTTGATTTTGGAAAATACACAATATTCCACTTATAAAATATTCAATCACTGTCATTAATCCTCCCGCCTGGGCTGGGCCTGCCCCGTTTAGGCATGAGCTGCAGACTTTGGCTGTGGCCTCAGGCCCAGAAACCATTCAGACTTCTCTGGTGTGGACGGTATCATTAGAGGCTTGAGGGTCCTCTGTTCTGAGAATTGAACTTTCCAGGGTGGGAGTCTGGGTCTGCAGGGGCTTTCAAAGCAATCTCTAGGCTTAAAGGCAAAGGGCTCCAATTGACCTGGCCTCCTGTGGCCGGGCTGAGGATTTATAGAGAAGTTCTGGGCCTTGACAAATTAATTCCTCCTAATGTAACAAAGGGTAACAGCTCCAGAAGTCCTATTCCATTCTCCAAAGCTCAAATGCCATAAGAAGTGGACCAGATTTCCCCTCTCCCACCACCCCGGGCTGGCCTGCCATTCTTTTTCTCCTTTTTCAAGCTTTTCTCTCACTCTTTCCTTTTTTGCTATTGTTTTTTTCCCCCTTACTGTTTTAACATTTATTTATTTATTGTTAAAAAAATTAATCATAGAATCCCAACATGTCAGAGCGGGATGGGACTTTAGGAAATACCAAGTCCAAGCCCCTGATTCGACAAGGGATGAAACTCAGGCCCAGAAAGGGGAGTTGTTTTCCCCAAAGCTTCAAATCTATTCCCCATAGCCTTCTTTCCAGAGGAGTCCCTTTGCCAGGAACCTAGGCTTGTTAGCTGGGGGCAGCACTCCCAGCTTGGCCTCCGAGGGTACCCCCCTGCAACCTGCTGCACTCTCAGATGAGCAGCTGAGCCCTAAGGTGGGGCGAGCTGACAGATGGCCAATCCTTTCCAGCTCCTGGGACAGTTTTCCAGGATTACCCTGTTTTCTACTAAAAGACTCTTCTTGTTGAAGCCTCATTTTCCTGCCCAGACTCTCAGCTCTCTGTGTAGCAGAGAGCCCTCTTGATTTCGTATCTTGGGCTGTACTAGACTACCTCCTCTAGGACTCACCCCAGGATGGATGGTCTCTATACTGGCCCAGGGCTCTGTCCTCCTTCTCCTCCAACCCCCAGGGCACTCCTCCCCTCCCTCTACTCACTCTGCCTACCCGAGACTCCACTCAGATTTCACTGGGCTCCAGATTGACTTGGATTTGGCATTTGGTCAATATTCTTCAGGAGCTGTTAGGAGGGTCTTCAAGCTTAAAAAAGTAGAGAGAAGGGAAAGATGTTCTCTTCTGGGGGTGGGTGGGGATAGCACTTTGGTCCACTCGACTCTCCCCTGAGTTCCAGGGAGAGCCACTGACAGTTATGTTGCACCATTCCCTTTAGTGTTGGAGAGGTTGCCTGGGACTGGGTAGGGAGGAGTCTGTGGGTGATTGTTCTTAGCGTCCAGCTACTGATCCAGGCTCTTGCTAAAGGTGAGGACATCTCCTATGGGACAGGTTGGATGTCCTCCCTTCCACATCCCGTTGGGTTTCTCCCAAGGCCACCTGAGCACAGGAGTCCTAGGGCCTGGGGTTGGGGCCAGCCCAGAATCGCAGTGTTGGGCAGATCTTAGGAGTCATGAACTGCTTCATGTCGAGGACAAGGGCCCTGAAGGGCAGGACTACGAAGTTACTCCATGTCCTGCAGTTTGTTGGTGATACAGCCAGAGTACGAGTGACACCCCTTTTTCCTGGATGTAAGGGTCCATCACCAACACTGCCTCCAGGAGTGTCCCAGCAGCTCTGGGAGGCCAGCAGAACAGGGAGGTCACCTCATTTTCTCAGATGTGGAAAGAGTCCTGTCAGTGTTCTGAGACCAGACTGCTTGGTCCTACTTGGGTTGCATGCAGTACTGCTCAGAGAGGTGCTGAGGGATAGGGCAGATGCAGGTGTGGGTTCCAGACCAGCACTACCAAGCCCTCTCTGGGGGTAGCTCTGTCCCTTTGTGTACCCCAGGGTTTTGGCCACCTCAAGGACATGTGTACCAATTGGGCAGTTAGTCCGTGGTGGCTGGAAATTACGAAGACCTTTCGGTCATCGAAAAGACCAAGAGTAGCACTGTATTTTGCATCCTATAATGGGGCTGAAGATGAAGCAGGGAAGGGGGTGGTTTGGGCAGAGGAGGACCTGACTGTGAACACTCATGGTACTCACTTGCTCTGTTTCTCTCCTCTTCCTTTCAGCATTGTAATTCCATGATTCTAAGATGAAACATTCTGTTTTCTGATTATAACCTTTCTAATGAAAAGTTTGAGCTAGTGACGCCAAGGAAAAAAAAAAAATCATAGGAGCTATTTGACTCCGCATCTGCACATTACCCAACTGATGTTGGCATCGAAAAAAGTGGCTGGAATCCACAATCTGCTCGGGTTGTTCACTTGAAACAGCCCATCTACCAATGGGCTTCCCCCAAGGCCTGGTCAGCGAGCCCCTGAAGAGTCACGGGTAACTTGAAAAACATTCCAGCAAGAACAAAGCTAAAGCTAGATAAGCCGAGTGGCCAGGACAGAGCTTCTCACTTATCACAGAGAGATAATTGCCAGCTCTGGCTTTGTCCTAATACCACCAGCAGCCTTCCTTTACAATGTCCCCCACTGCCGCCACATGCTTTAATGACGATGAGTGCGATTGATGTGATCCTGCTAATGAGGGCTTATGGATCGCTGGGGTGAGGGCAGAGCCGGGCCTTCCACAACAAACCTCTTCCTTCTGGAAGCAGCCCTTGTCCTAACACTGGCTCTGGGCTTCCTGCAATGCCCATTCATAAATGATTCAGACCCTGCTTTTCACAAAGCATTAAAGCTCTGTTTCTCCTTGCTCCACTCGGGGGGTACAATCGGCAGCCCGATGCTGGGATTTAACCACCCAGTAAAGCTTTCAGGTTCGAGAATAATAAGGCAGCACTGTAAAGAGCATGCAAATTCCACGTCCAACCAGCAGTGAGGCCGGGGCTCTGGGGAGGTGGGGACGGGGGAGACGATGGGGCCAAAGGCCTATCTGGGGGCTTCTTGGGAGAAGGCACCCTGCTCCTTTCAGAGGTACAGCAGAGAAGTGGCCCTACTAGGCTCCTGGGATGCAGCTTTCTAAGTTCTTTATGAGCATAGGGCCAGCTGATTTGATCACTTCCAGGAAGGTCAGACACCTCCCAGGGCTGGTGGTCTCAAAGCCAGGCCACGGAGAAGGACTCTTGCTGCTATGCCACCTCCTGCAGTTGAGGGGAAACAGTGCCCATTCCTCAGGGCCTGCATATATGCTCCTGCTGCCACCAGGAGGCTGGAATCCTGTTTCTCTGGTTTCTGTGAGTCTGAAATACTATGCTTCTCAGTGGCCTGGTAAATCTCAGCCATCACTCATGGCCCAGCCTGGACCCTTTGTAAAGCTTTCTCCAACACTCCAGCCCAGTTTTCAGAAGCCCCAGTGGTAGTAAATTTCTATATCCTGCAGTAATAATGGTGATGATATAGTGACAATAATCATGATAACAGCCAACATTTCCTAAGCATACACTTTGAGCCAAGTTCTCTGCTAAGTGCTCTTCTGTATGAACTTGGGTCTGTCCTCACAATAACTTTGGGAAGGTGGTCGTGACAGTGAGAAAGTGGAGGCACTCCTTGATTTTGGTTTCAAGTGTGTGTGTGTGTGTGTGTGTGTGAGTTCTTCTTCCCTCTACTGAACTCTCCAAGGGGACAGGGTGTGTTGTGCGGCATGGATGGTGAATATTTGGGCTCTGCTCCTCAAGAGCTGATTAAGCCTCATAGCAGCGGCACAAGGGAGTCAGTGTTCTGCCATTTTCCCCATGAGGATCAGAGAGGTAAAGCAAGTTGTTGACTGATCTCCAGTCACACAGATTCTAGGCACCACAGTGGGACATAGACTATGGCTGTCTCGTTTCTTCTATAAGCTGGTGACTGAATGCACAATCCTACTACCACTTACCAGGTGTATGACCTTGGGCTTAACCTCTCTCCGTTTCAGTTTCATCTTTTGAAAAATGGTAGGTGGAAATACCTGATCTAAAGTTGTGGTGAGGAATGAATGAGATAAATGCATGTCTGGAGCTTAGAGGGGGCTTCCTAATTGGTGCTAGTGGCCAGTCAGTGCAGGAGATGTAAGACGTGGGTTTGATCCCTATGTTGGGAAGATCCCCTAGAGGATAGTATGGCAACTCAGCCCAGTATTCTTGCCTGGAGAATCCCATGGACAGAGGAGCCTGGCAGGCTACAGTCCATAGGATCACAGAGTTGGACACGGCTGCAGTGACTTAGCATGCATGCATACACACGGAGCTTCGAACAGGGTCTCTGACACACAGTAAGCAATAAATACTGGTTACTATTATCATGCTCAGTAACACAGCAAATATTTAATGAGCACCTTTGACTCTGGTCAGGGCTCTGTATTAGGGGCTTCTTTGCTTTATTCCTCTTTTTCACTCTCCACGGTGCCTTGAAAAACATCAAGCACAGAGTAGCTGATCAACAAATGTTTTCTGATGGATTTTTGCAATATAGAAGAGCTCTTCTGCCTATCATTGTGAATGTTTCCATCTGTCAGTATGGAAACATTTCTTTTCCTCCCTCTTGCGCCTGATTTGGGAAGAACCAATGGCTGTGTGACCATTCAAAGACCTGATTCTGGGAGCCAGGTGACCAGGGTCTTTAGCTTGTAAAATAACTTTGACCTTGTTAAGTTACTTCCACGTTTGCACTTCTGGGGTTTGGCTTAGGTGGTGTCTCAGATCCCTTGTAAGCTTCAATTCCTAGAGAAAGAATGTTAAGGGAGAGGAGACCTTGCAATGCTCCCCAATTCTTAGCACTGGGATCCCAGTTGTAGAATGTGGCAGCTACTTTAAACAGCTTTCAATTGAGAAAGAGAATAAATCGGTGTAAAAAAACCTCTCAGTCATGGGGTCAGCCCATCACTCTACTCCTAGCCATGACCATGCCCATGCTGGCCACACTCTGCCTGCCCCCTTTTCTTTTGTAACCCCAGCCCAGACTAAGGAAGGATTCTGTGAATATGTGTATGTGCACCTGTGTGAAGTAGTTACTTTGAGAAAATCCAAGTTGCTGAGTTGGCCATTGGCAGCTTTGGCTGCAACTATTGGGAGGAAAAAACTGCAAGATTTTAAAATTCACTGGCTTTGGCTAATGTTGATTCAATTGTTGGATTGCCTTCCAGGGAGCCTGCTATGTGTGTATCTGATGTGTGTGTGTGTAGCGGGGGAGGGCTGTGTGGTGGAGGGAACAGTCAAATCACATACTTCATCTGAGCAAATGGAGAATGCAACCTGGCTCAGTCCAGGAAGTTGGGTAGAAAAATCAGGGCAGAAAGTTGATATTGATCAGGTGAGAGGGAAGAAGAGGATCTCTCCATCCTAGACACTTGAGGTTTTTCATTCAGGTGTGTTGCCATGGAGAGAGGAAGCAGAGCCACAACAAAGCTCTCCAGGAGCTTCTGAGACTCTACAGGTGCAATGCTTACCTGGGAAGCCAGAGTTGGGATCACATGACAGGAAAAGGGAGGACATACAGTCTTCCTTAGAAATTTGGGATAAATGATATGACTGCCTAACTTCTTCTCCTGCTTTCTTGGGAGTTCCTGATTTTCAGTTCTCTTCAAAATACTTTCCCAAGAGAAAAGGTCTGCTCATACTCTGAATTGTTATTGTTATTGTTTAGTCACTCAGTTGTGTCCAACTCTCGTGACTCCATGGACCAGCCTACTGGGCTCCTCTGTCCATGGGATTTCCCAGGCAAGAATACTGGAGTGGGTTGCCATTTCCTTTTCCAGGGGACCATCCCAACCCAGGGATCAAACCTGTGACTCCTGCACTGGCAGGCAGATTCTTTATCACTGAGCCACCAGGGAAGCCCATACTCTGAATTAGCTGCTACTAAATCCTTGGTTGAAAAGGCAGTGGATATACCTGGCCAAGTATGAGAGAGGGATGTGGGAGGATTAAGGGTGGGGAGAAGTATTCCTCCTACTTTGCCGAAGGCAGGAGCGGCCCAGGGGCAGCTGGACCTTTTTGTCTCCCCAGTCTGAATTTGTACTTTATCCTAAGGCTTTATATCCCAAAGAGTGCATTGAAAGGACATCTCCAAGAGTTACCTTGTACCTGCTGAAACATGGCAATGAGTTGGCAGGGCAAAGTCCTGCTGTGGAAATCTGGATGAGGGATGGTTTGAATTTCTGAAGTTCTCCTGTCACATGCTTGGAGCACACCTTGTTCCAGCAGGTGGGGCCTGGGGTGTGAGACTTCCTTACCCTTAGCAGGGATCATGGCGCTGCGGAAGGGAGTAGGAGCGAGAAGGGCGAAATCTAGGAAGCTTGTGAACTGGCAACTCTAGCTCTCTAGTGTGGGCTAAAACATCTGTGACAGCAGACCTAGGGGCACCTTCTGAACCAATTTAGATCAGCAGGGCCAGCTCCAGGGCCTGGCTGCAGGGCCCACTTTATTTCTCTGGGAAACCTTCCAGAAAGCCTTGGCACTGCCCTCAGCCCTGGTACATCCCTCAGGCTTGGCCTTTACCATATTATGTGGAAATGACTTGACCCTGTGTCTCCCCAACTAAACTGAGGGATCCCTGAGAGACTGTGTCTCCCTTACCCTACATCTCTGTGCCTGGCAGGTGCAAGAAGTCAGTCAATCAAGCTAAGCATAACACACAGCAGACACAACACAAAGGCTGTCTTCTTGCCCTTCTGAACATTTTCACAGCTGACTTCTGGCTCTGTGAATGAAGACCATTCACTTTGAGGGTACACAGTTTTCCAGCCCTTGTCAGCTTGTACCTGTCCCCTCCTGCCTTTCTGCTCCCTAGCCCCTCAGTCTCCTGGCCTGAGCTCAAGGAAGGAGGCCTAATGAAGCTGAGTGTACCTATGCTCCAGGCAAAAATTCCAAGCCAAGAGGGAGCCCGCCAGGAGGACCATCCATTCTGGGACGTTGCCCTCCATTAGCTCGCATTGCTGAGAGCTGACTGTGGAGCCCCACTCCTCAACCCCCTCTCCCTCATGATGAACCCCAGCTCAGGTGGAACAAGGCAGAGCCACTGGGCTGAGAAATTATCTCTGGTTCTTGCCAAGGAAGGAAAGCAGGAGCAGGAGCCTCTTCCTTGGGAGTGAATTATTTAATCACTTGTCTTTCTCCTGAATCAATGCAACTAATGAACATCTTTTGCCTCTTCTTTCGCCTCTGTCCATCAGCTGCTTACTCAAATTTCCTCTTCTAGTTCTTGTGCCCTCACCAATGTCATCAGTTACTTACCTGGGCAAAGCTGGCTCACACTGCAGCCCAGTTCTCGTCCTCCTCTTCTCATCATCTTTGCCCCACCCCAGCCTCTCTCCCCTCTACATCACAATCAGCCTGTTCTGGAGTGATACCAGCTCTGAGGACTGGAAGTGCCAGTTCCTGCTCCTGTCACATTAAGGGAAGGCCCTCTAGCTACCTCTAAGAGGGAGACTTCAGAACAAGGAGGTGGGGCCCGGTGGAGAGAGAGGGGAGCAGCAGAGTCATTTGTCATGGCTAAATGGAAATTCACTGCTATAACCTGAGGGCTATAGAAAAGCTTCAGCCATGCTGGCAAAGAGAACAGGAACGCCAACAATTGCTAGAAAAACAAGCTACAGCCCCAAATCAATCTATTGGCTGGTGGTTCTTATTTCTAAGATGTGAGGGCACTAAGTCCCCTGGCTGCTCTGGGGCCTGGGTAGCCTGAGGTCAGATGGCATGAAGAACTGGGCTACCATCTCTCTGACATCCTTGTAGGGATAAGCTCTGGGTAGTTAGTGGCCAGGGGTCAAGTGTGAGTTCTTCTGCCTGCCTCTTCCCCTTTCTGTAGGCTGAGGGAGACTCTCCCTGGCCATGGTGCTGACACGTCAAGGGAGCTCCATCAATAAACCTGGATAGTGTTTACTAACTGCCCTACACTTCCCTAGACACCCTGGGGGATGTGAAAGTGTGTGCTGTGTCTCCACCCCTCAAACTGCTTGCCATCTAGTTGAGGAAGGAAGACTAACCCAATGATTGAAGTTGAGAGGACATAAGGTCTTAAGTGCAAAATAGGAGTGTGAAAAAGAGAGGGCTCCAGCTGAGCTAAGGAGTCCATTAATGGATGAATTCACTAAATTGGATAGTAACTTACAATGTGCTTTTATAGAAATTTATCATCTTACTTTGGTTATTCTGATTCTTATGCCAACATTTCTGTTGTAGGCAGTCATTATTTCACCATTTTAAAGATGGTGCAACTGAGGTTGAGAAAATTTAAGCCATAAGTTGATTTGATCACCAGTGTGATTTCGAGTTCCCTACTCCTTTCATCATATTGTGTCAAGGATTTCAAGGAGACAAGACTCTAGGTAAGTAGGATTTAGATTAATGAAAAGTAAAGAAAATGAAAATTCAAGGAGAAATGGCATGAGCAGGATGTATGCTTGGCATATAGCAGAGGCTTAAGAGTGCTGAGTGAAGGGATAAATATACAAATGAATTCAAGAATGTCCCACATCCTGGGATGGGAAAGAGATGGAGAGGAGAGCAGTTGAGTCATTTTGATGGAAATTTATTGCTATAATCCCTGGGCTAGAGAAAGGCTTTTCTAGTGTCCAGGGCATGTACTGAAGAACAGAGGGGGAGAAAGGTGAATGAGTGGGGTGTGGCTGGAGTATGGAGTCCTAGGGATCCAGGCAGAGGAGTCTGGGCTGATATGAGAGGCCCAGAGAGAGCCACTGAGGTTCTGGAACTCTCTTGTTTTTCCCCTGAAAGCAGTGGAGTCATGCCTACCTCTACATATCCATTCCTAGCAAGATGGCCTACCCAGGGGCACAGTGGCATAGAGGTCAGACATGGCACTAGCAGTTCAAAGATGACAGTTCTGAGCCCAGATCTGTAGTGTCTAGACCCTGGGCAAATCTACGAAAGTCTCCAAACTTCAGCTTCCCTCTTCTTCAGAGCTCAGTTGAAATGTCACCTCTCTGATACTCTGATTAAGTCAGGTCTCTGTCATTCTTTATTTCATGGCACCTCTACTTCTCCCTTGCGGCACTTATCACAGTTGTAATTACTTGTCTAATAGCTACAGGTCCAGGAGTTGTACCCATCATGTTCAGTGTTGACGCCTTAGCTCTGAGCATGGGACTGAGAATAGTTCTCAAGAAATAATGGCTTAATGAATGAATGGATTTGTTGAATGGGTATAATAAAGTTAACTAACTTACAGAGCAGTTGGGAAGATCAGAGGTCATCTTGTAAGTTCTTTGTAAAGCAGTAGGTAAGTGGCAAGATGATTGTTATTGGGACCTGGATAAAGACCATGTCAGGAGTCTGGAGGCAGGAAGGTCCTCCAATGTCAGTCATCTAGGGGGATGTGAGGGTGGAGAGGGGTTGAGAGAGTGTGACATTTGGAAGAAAGAATGACAATGTACAGTGCTCAACTGTCCACACATAGAATGGAGGAGAGGAAAAGCTCTTCATGTTTGCAGCCAGAACGACTAAGAGAACGGAATTGTCTTTCAGGAACATAGTGGGCAGGCAAGGAGAGTCCCCTTTCTCAGGGGTTCTGCTGACCTCTCCATCTCCAAAACTTTGACTGTTCTTCCCTATCTTCCCTTTCTGTACTACCTCTGTCCCATCTGTCTTTCTTGTTGTTGTTCAGTCGCTCAGTCATGCCTAGCTCTTTGTGACCACATGGACGACAGCACGCCAGGCTTCCCTGTCCTTCACCATCCCCCAGAGCTTACTCAAACTCATGTCCATTGAGCCGGTGATGCCATCCAACCGCCTGATGCTGTCTTTTTGTCTACCCTTCCTGGCTCTTGCCTCCCTCCTTCTTCCTAACCTGATAATGAGGCAAATATCTCATTGCCTTTTTTGTGCCTTGATTTAATGCCCTGGGCATCTGTCCTCACATCAGAATGCCTGTCTAGAATAAACTGTCAGGGGACATAGACCTCGCTAGGGTCACTCTCTTTCAGTCTAGCCTAGACTCTGTAAACATGTCTGATATTAGTGTTCATGATGCTGCTGATAAACATGATGATAAGTGAGATGAATCATGGCAATTCATCCAATTCTGGACCCATGCCTGGCACATAATAGGTATTCAATAACCATTAGTAGACTCTTAATCTGAATGATAATGTTAATTGGTTTTCAAGGCTCCTTTTTTTTTTTTTTATTGAGAATAATGTAAACCAACTCAGAGGAGCTTAAGGAAGAAGGAGACTCTATGGCAATGTTGATGACCCTAGATCCAAGGGCAGGGCATAAATTTGGGCTTCATTAGAGTTGAGAACCAGGGGCTAGGAGACTGTCAGGGCCAGAGACAACTACTGCCCTGCTGTGTGGTCTCATCTTTTTTTCTGTGTATTTGCTTCCTTCTTCTCTTTCTCTGCAGACAAGCCTCCTCTGCCTTTTTGTGTGCATGGCAGAATGTGGTCTCCCTGCCTCAGTATCCGTCTTCTCTCTAAGCTCCAGAGCCACCAACCCGTGTTCTGGTCCTTGAAGTCCATGTTTGTGGAAGAGAAATGTGATTGTCCCAGCTGAGGTTTAGCATCTGCTCTGGCCCTTCAGCTGTCACATTCTACAAACACAGGCACTGGAATGTTCCCCTCCAGAGTGACTGGAGTGATTATTTAAAGGTTATGTGTTAGTGGAGGGGTGGTGGTGGTGGTGGGGGACAGGGAAGACACAAGAGAAAATGTCTCTATATAAAATACAGTAGAAAGAATGCAGTCTGTCAGATTTGACGTACCCATGTTAGTCAACCTGAGCTCTCTCGTCCAATTTCCTTGGACTCATGCATCCCAGTGAGGAATCACTCCACGGAGTCTGGTCCCCAGATTGGTGCCAGAATCAGCTTATCTAAAGTGAGGAAGGTGGTACCAGCACACACCTATATTCTTCACCCTGGCAGGGTCCTTTGGGTCAACCCCAACTCATTTCTTGTCTACTGCAAGGAAGGGAGGTTGTTCACAAACCCTAGCCAAGCCTGAGTGGCAGCTCCTTCACAGAAGTTGATTGCAAAGCCAAAAGCACTTCTGCTCCTGGTGAAGATAAAGAGAAGCATCTTCCCACACTGGCTGCAGCGATGGATGGCTTCACCCTTCTGCAAGTGATTACTTTGGCTCAGATAAGGAGCCCAACTGGCTGGAGAACTAGCGAATTTCCTGTAATCTGTTTCCTGGGATTTGAACTCGAACAACCTTAATCACTTCATCCCTCCTCCCCCTACCCCATGCATTTTGCAATATCTACTTTGTGATCTCCTCTGAGAAGAAACAATTGTTTGGGCTTCTAAGAGCTCTGGAAACACTGGATTTTGGGATAAAGCAAAGTCCACCTAGCAATGGAGTATTGCGGTTAAGAACTCAGGATTGGAGTAGACAGAATGGGGTTTGTATTCTGGTACATGCGTCCTTAATCACTCAGTTGTATCAAACTCTTTGTGACTGAAGTAGCCTGCAAGGGTCCTCTGTCCATGGGATTCTCTAGGCAAGAATACTGGAGTGGGTAGCCATTTCCTTCTTCAGGGTTGTATTCTGGTAGGTTAATCAATAGTTTACAAAGTATTTTTTTAATTATTATCTATATTTTTTAAACTCGTGGAGAAACTAAGAACTTTGTGAATTTCTTTACATTTGTTTTATTGTCTAGTTTTGTTTTTCTTTTGCGTTATATTTCAAGGGAATGACATAATCTTTTCAGTGCCTTGGGCCTCTCAATTCTGCATTCTTCATTTATTCAACATGTGACCTGAGTCAAACTAAGTAAGATGGGGCAAATTATATATCAATTCCATTGGGTTATTCTGAGGGTTAAATCAGCATAAGGAATGTGAGCCTGTAGCCCAGCTCCTGGCACATGGCAAGCACTCTCTGAATTGCAGCTTTTACTGCAGTTTTAGAGAAGAGGTTTTCAAGATATGAATCTGGAGCAGGCAAACAGCCACATCCACACAAGCATTATTCTGTGGGAGTGACTGGTATGGACAGTGCCTCAGACTGGGTCCTGTAGAACCTGGTGAGAAGTACCTGAGGTGCAGGGTGAGGTCAGGGTCAGGGAGCAGAAGCTCCTGACCAGGAAAAGGGTGGACATTTCTGATTTTCCTAATACTTCAGCATCTAGAAAAATAGGCTAAAAGTCAAGTATTAACATCTTGTATCTCATTTAGACTGACTCTCTTGTTCAGTTTCTCTCCTTACTTTAGGATTCTCACAGTAAATGTCATTCTGTTTCTAGAAAAGACTGTCCTCTGGCCCTGGCCTTACCTTGAGGAATTGCATGCCCTCCCTCATTCTTTATTCATCTGTCTTACTTTGCACTGTCAGGAAGTTCTTTTTCAAGTCTCCTTAAGAACTGGGGTTCTCTCTGAGTCTCCTGAGATTGTACGGTGCTGGAAAACATTGCAGATTCCTTGCCTACCTCTTGGTAAGAGAAGTGTTCAGTTGATTCATTTATTCCCTCATTCATTCATTCAGCTACCCTTGAGCCTCTACCAAGAACCAAGCTCTCTGCTGGGCAATGGGTGTCTAGGCCTTTGTGAAAATACTTAACCTGTTATGACCCACTGAGTTGCTAGGGAAGGGGGTCTACCACTAAATACTTCTCCAAGTGGCAAGGGAGAGGGGTTCCCACACCTTATATTCATTCTTTTTTGGGAGAGAGAGGCTGTGCTGGGTCTTAGTTGAGGCATGCAGGGTCTTTGATCGTCAGTGTGGCATGCAGGGTCTTTAGCTGTGGCATGTGACATCTAGTTCCCTGACCAGGGACTTAACCCTGGGCCCTCTGCATTGGAAGCACAGAGTCTTAGCCACTGGACCACCAGGGAAGTCCCTCATATTCATTCTTGCTCTGAAACCCACTGGCTGATTCTCTAATTGAATAGTTTGCACACAGAGCAAATTTTGTTAATATCTTCAGCGCCTGCCTGGCTTTTCAAGCAGAGGATAATATTCCTTTTTGTGCTAATCGGCTTTCCAGGATCATCCACATTTTCTAGCTTCTCAAATGATATCTAACCTGGATCCTCTCTGGCAAGCAGAATCCTGGCATTTGCATAAATGATTAAATGTGGCCTTACAAATTGGGCTAGGATGTTTCTCAGGGCACTGTGTCACTGCTGTGCAGAAAAGAGCAGGGCCTTTGCCCGCCACCCGCCCTGTCGCCCCTGCACCCATCCCCCCGCCCCCTGCTACAGCCTGGGGTGGCAGGGGGTTAGTTAGTTAGGTGAAGAGCTCTGGGTTTGGAGTTCAGTCTCAGTTCTGTCATTATTAACTGCAAAGACTTGGTCAAGGTCCTGAATTCCTGTGTCTCAGTTATCTCATCCAAAGAAATGGGGCTAATAGTTTGAAACAGTTGTAAGGACTTAACGAGATCATGCAGGTATAGCACTGAACACAGTGCTTGAGCCAAGTCAACATTGGGAGAGTAAAAACAACAGCAATAATTAGTATTTTCACCATGGAGAATGCAGTAAGGGCTTGGAAACTACCTTGTGTTCTGGGCTTTGTTGTCAGGCTCTGTGAAGGTGGCTGCCTTGTGCTGTAGTGGACAGAAGGGGGAAAAGGGAAAACTGCATTTGTTAAGACCAATGCATTATATGTTTCTCACTTAAGTTTGGAAACCCCACAAAGTGGGTGTCGTGGTCTCCCCTTTCTAGGAAAGGAAACTGCCAGAGAATCTAGTAACTTGTGCAACGATCACAAGGCTGGAATTGGCGAGCAGGATTTGAAACTATGTCTTCTTGAACCCACTTCCCCATCCCACCCCACCAATGAGTTGTATATTTTTAAAAAATATTTTATTTTAAAAAATATGTAAAAAGTATTTCCTTTTAAAAAATATTTATTTGTTTTTATTTCCTTCTTTATTTGGCCACCCTGGGTCTCAGTTGTGGCATGAAGGATCTTTAGTTATAGCATGCCAACTCTTTATTTGTGACATATGGGATCTAGTTCCCCAATTAGGGATCAAACTCAAGCCCCTTCCACTGGGAACTTGGAGTCTTAGCTGCTGGACTACCAGGGAAGTCCCCATCTTTTTTTCTTTTTATAAATGTAAGTATAGTTGATGTACAATATTGTGTAAGTTTCAGGTGTACAACACAGTGACTCAATTTTTAAAGGTTATAGTCTATAGTCTATTCATACTATAGTATATTCATTACTAGGAAATATTGGCTATATTCCCTGTACTATACAATATGTCTTGTAATTATTTTATAGCTTATTTTTTTAAAAATAATAGTTTCTGCCTCTTAATTCCCTACTCCTATAAGGAAAGGAGATTTTTAAAAGCTAGTAGAAGTAAAGAGTAGATAAGCTGCTCTGTCTACTCAGGCCTAGACCCTCTACACATACCATCTGCCTTAACTGCCCACGTTGCTATTTCCCAGTTCTGCAGATAAACACAGTGATGCTCAGAGGAGGCAAATGGCCTGGCCTGAGACAGAGCAGGCATGGGGCTGTCCACCTGCCAGACTAGCCCTCCCTCTCCCGAGTGGCTGGAATTGTCCTACTCTGTCCCGAGCTGCCTGTGTGACCTTGGGCAGGTCCCCTCACTCATCTACACTGCAGGATTTTTTTCTTTAACCTATGAAACAGAAGAAGATGACAGCCAACCTGCCTGCTTCTTAGAGCTTCGGCAGGCTCAAATGAGATAATGGACGGGAGAGGGCTTCATAAACTGGAAAGCCCTGTGGAGATGGAGGAGTTATCACCACCACTCCATAAAACCTCCCACACGCACCACATCGTCCATCTCCCTCCTGATGCCAGTGCCCGACTTGAGTGCTTTTAGAGGCTGCTGGATTGTAGTCTTGTCTTCCTGGCACCAGAGAGGAAAGTCCCCGTGTCTCACTACAAACTCTTAGAGTAGAATGGATGGTGGAGGCTTCAACTGGATATGAACCTTGAGGGACTGAGCCCACCAAAGCTCCTAGAGCTGACGGAGCCTGTATCCAGGTGGCTCTGCCCCCTCGTGGGCCTGCCAAACAGCTTCCCAGGGCAGGGCTCTGCTGCGACCCATGGAGTTCCCTGTGCTCCCTAAAGCCCCAGCCTCCAGCTGGATGGCTCCTATTATGGAACTTTCCCTGCCCAAAGCACTCAGGATCTGCCTTTTAAGTTGCTTCAGTTGAGGGCTCAGAAGAAATAATCTCACACACTTTAATGCCTCTTTTTAAAATAGTTTCCTGAGCCTTCCCTCTCTTCCTTCTCTCCTTCCTTGCCCTCCCATAACCCGTGACACAGCTGCACTGGCCTCCCCCTCAGCGTGGCCACATCCTGGGTCCTAATGAAGCCTTGTCATTAGACTTTCCTTTGAGAGTGGGTTTGACATCTGAGCGACAAGAGACTGTGAACACTATCTCATCCAACCTTGGCGTTTTACAGATGAGGACACTGAGGCCAGGGAAAAGAGTGTTTAATTAAGTACAACCAGTTTATCTGTGCCCTTCATCCTTACAGGAGGATCTTGGTGGGATTTGGAGCGAAGGGTTAGTGGGGTGGTGTTAGCAGAAGAGTGTGTAGATTCTTCTCATTTGACAAGGTCAGATCTTACAGCCATAGCTACCAAGTACCACTCCCCTCCTCCAAATATCAAAACGAAATGGGCTGAGGGACTTCCCTGGTGGTCCAGTGGTTAAGAAACTACCTTTCAGTGAAGGAGACTCAGGTTCTATCCCTGGTCAGGAGCTAAGATCCCATATGCCGCAGGGCAGCTAAGCCTGCTCAGCACAGCTAGAGAGCCCATGGGCTCTGCAACTAGAGAAAAGCCGATGCTCACAAAGAAGACCCAGTGCAGCCAAAAAGCAAAAACAAAGCAAAACAAAACAAAAAACCCAGACAAAATGACTTGGAAGTGACAGAGGTGTGTGCACTAGTGTGTCTGTGGGTAGGGGGAGTGAGGAAGTGCACGGTGGGACTGACACTCAAGAGAGAATTCACTGAGTGCAAGTCCTGTTCCAAAATGTCCAGTGGGAGAAATAGCAGACTTGGCCCTATTTCTCTAGAACATTCTGGAATATTCTACATATACACCATGCAGAAGCACACGTCCTGGATGAAATGACTTTGGGAGCTTCCCCTTTTCTGAAACTGGTTGTTTATTTGCTGAATCCAGTTTCACTAAGCCGGGGGGAGAGGTTCCTAGGTGCCTTGAAACTTCGTGGGTACTCAGGAAATGTTAAATAGCCATTATCATCAGTTGCGGCATAAAAAGAAATAAGCTGCATGAAATCTCATTTTCCTATCTGCTCCCGTGATCAAAAAGACAAAGCAAATGAGGTTATTTCCTCCCTGCCCAGCGACAATCTCATTGCCTCTGCTCCATTGACCACATCACCGAGAGCGGCGTTATGGTCGTCATTTCATAACAGATGTGAAACAAACCTTACGAGAGGCATGAAGAGTTGCTGTTCAAACTCAATTGTAAACTCCACAGTGAAATGAATCAAAGATTCAAAGCTTTCTTCTGCTCTGCTCCAAGTTGGAGGGGCTCTCCCCAGCCCCATGAGGGCCAGGCAGAGGAGCAGTTTCATTCAGATTTTTGAAAAGAGGTTGGACGTTGGTGTGACCCACTGCTTCAGGCTCTGAGCAGGTCAGTGGGGAAAGCGTGGGAGGATGGACCCCCCTGTGCTAGGACTGTATGGACACAGCTGTGATAAGCAGGGCCAGATTCAGACAGGGTTCCTTTAGCAAGATCATGTTTGGATTCCTTTTCAGTTGGTGCAATATTTTATAGGCAAGTTCAGGGTGGGGAGTAAGAGTGGAGGTGGGCAGTTGGTGGTAGGTCTTGCCTTTTCCCTGTTGTCCCAACAGTTCAGTTCAGTAAGTCCAAACTTACTCATTCCACCTAGTGAAATAGAAGCCCTACAGTTAAAGAGGATGGTCTAGTAAGTATCTATAACTGGGACATGCCCTTCCTTTGATGGCTTTATCTCTGAGGTTTCTTCTTATCGTCTAACCATTGCCCATCTCCCAGTCCCAGTGAGGCTCAGCAAAGTGCTAGAGTTGGGGGGCGGTGGGGTGGTTCTGGCAAACGCATTCTCTCTGGCTTCTTACATCTCCAGGGATATTTTTATTTTTTGATAGGCACCATTTGTAAAGTCTTTACTGAATTTGTTACATTATTGCTTCTGTTTTATGTCTTGGTTTTTTGGCTGCAAGGCAGGTGGGATCTTAGCCCTCAGACCGGGAATTGAATCTGCACAGACTGCATTGAGAGGTGAAGTCCCAACCACAGGACAGTCAGGAAAGTCCCCCTCCAGGGTTATTTTAACTCTCTTTATAGATGGCATCTAGGGTAGTCGTCTGTCTGGTCCTTCCTTGATTCTGTCCAGCCTGCAGGTCTTGCGCTTTGCTGGATCTACTCTGGGATTCTGATCCTTGCTTTGAAGAGTCCAATTTTTTTTTCTCTCCTGAGACTGATGCCAACCTGTTTCTAGCCCTCGTTTGTTCCAGACTTCCTCTTCATGTACACGTCTGGCTCTTCCTCCTGCCTTCATGGCACTGGCCTCCTGAGGTCCCAGGAAAGTTCAGATTTTTGTTCTTCCTGTTCAAATCGCTCTCCTTCCTGCCACTGGTTTATCCAGAGCACATTTCTGGCCAAAATGGAGTAAGTAGCTGGGCAGCCTGCTTCCCAAGAGTTGGTGCTCTGCTGCCCCCTGGGGGCGACATTCTAAAGGCCAATTAGGGAGACTCACTGTTTCCACTTCTGGCAAAGGAAAGCTTTGAGGTCAACATTCTTCTATCACTGCCTTCCCCATCTTCCCTCCTGCAGCAGCCTCTAAGCCCACAGATGTATCCTCCAGCTGCATGAGCCCCTTGAGGAGGCCAGGGGAGGATGCCATGGTCCTCCTTCCAGCTTGGGACTAGAAACCTATGGAGAGGAGGCTGGTTCCTTCCAGGCTGCCAAATCCTTTCATCTATGGAGAAAGCAGTCATTGTAGATTTGCTCCAGCCTGGGTTTCGCTAGAATAAACACACATGTGCATATAACACCCACATGCCAAAAGTTCAATTTCAGCAAACAACCAGACTCTGCTAATTAAAATGTTTAATCTATTTAGATGCATCCAACAATTAATTTAGCCAGACAGTAATTGTGTGATTTGAATACTTTTCCTTTTTCACTCCCATCTAGTTAGCTGGTAGATTCAGTGGGGTCTTTCAGTGGGGTCCTGGGTAGGGTCCAAACCTTGTGATCTTTGAGATGGATTTCATGGCTCAGTTTCCCTCCACGGAAGACCTTCCTCTCAAGCTGTCACTGATGAGATAGACCCTGCTTTCAGGAAACATTGGCCTATTGGATTACTTCTGGTTCAAACCATGCTGATGGAGAGACATCCACAGCCTAGGTCAGATTTATCCTCTCCTTGGCCTGTTGCCTCTCTGTAGGCTCCTCTCCTTGAATTTCTGCCTGGGATTGGAAGATTCATGCTGTGTTTGTCTCCCATGTTCCCATGTCTACATTATTAGCTCTATTACCGTCAGGGCCAGAGACAGAATGATAGACAGATAGAGAAGGGATCAAAGACACAAAAAGAGAGTTAGGGGTTGGGATACAGGGAAAGAGCTTTTGCCTGTACAATTTGAGTTTATAGAAGATAAACATCAGAGATGTACCTGTCGATACAAGTGTGCAGACCCGGGGCCTAAGGACTCCTCATTGCCTCTCTACCTGGTCTACTCTTTACCTCCTGATTCTCGCTCTGAAACATTTATTGTCTACTTCATGTAAGGCCCCAAAGTGATTACTGGAAAGAGATAAAATAGGAACATAAAAAAGTAAACAGTGCTGGGTGCCATGACTGAGGTATGAGAAACCACCATGGCCCTAGAATTCACACATAACAGCATGAGGGGCTGGCCCTAGCTGGATGGAAGGAGACTGTAGAGCCCTCGAAGTGGTGTTTGCAGACAAGAATGTTGTCTTTATGGAAATTCAGGAATAGATTCAAATTTGGGGGGTTCTAAAACTTCTTAATTGATGAGGTTACTTAAGGAAAAGAAAATAAAATTGTGAGTACAGAATTCAAAATAAAATCAAAGATTTATTTTAAATAAGAAAATAGATCAAAATAAATTATATATATTTAAAGCTGATAATACCACAAACATTACAAAATCCAGAAAAATAATAGAATTATTTTGTGGTGGCCTGCTCTTTGGTGCTTCTTTCTATGATAACGGTTTTGAAATTTATTTTCTAAAGAGAGAGTAGAGAGAGGAGTCTGTCTTCTGGCACAGTCATCAAAATTTGTTTTTCATTGTTGATAGTTGTGATTCATAAAACATGCAATTCTGCATACAGATGTACTTGTTTTCCAGATACTGATTCGGGTTTGTGCTCTGCAACTTTGGAATTGTGATAAGTTCAGCATGAGAGCCACCTTGGGTCCGGTACCCTGTGTCATTGTGCCCAGTGATGTGGCCCAGTGGATGCAAAGTGTCCTCCCCACATCATTTCTAAGCAATAACTTAACTGTCAGCAAAACTGAACTGAACGAAAAGCTTCCCCAATCCAACTTTCCCTGGATGGGACCCCTAAATGCCTATGGCCCTTCTGGTATCACTGATTTGAGGGACATGTGATGAAAGGAAGCTGGGATGGAAAGAAATCATCATATTAACCAATTTTGGTTAAAATATTTTACTTTGATTAAAACCTAAGATCATGGGAATCACATTGCCAGGGCATCTCCTAGAACCTCTAAGGGGTCTGAGAGGTGAGGGGCTTTGACGCATAAGACTTCATTGGCAGCACAGTACATCTGTCACTGTTTAGACTATAAACTTACCTGGGATGGCGATGGTGACTGGAGGAAAGATGAATCCTTCCTGGCTCACCCCTTGGAGCCGAAGAGAAAGTTTGGCACAGTAATCAAGAGCATAGATGTTTAGACTTGGCGGTTCTGGATTCAAGTTCTGGCTCTTCAGCTTAGGTGCTCTGTGACTTTGGGCAAACCACCTAAACCCCAATTTCTCATCTATAAAGTGGGGGATGATAATAGAATTGATGTGACAGATAAATGTGATAATGCATGCAAAGTGTAGGGTACATAACAGGCAACACAATGCTGACTGCTTTCCATTTTTCAGAGAAAGGAGAGATACCTTCCAGCTTCCAGGATGGCAGACTGAGGGTGGAGAGGACGGTTCACATTGATGACATGTTACCCTCTTTCTCTCTGTATTCTTGATCCTCCTCTCTGCTAGGACTTAACAAATAGGAGAGCAGCCTGGAGAAGCTGTCTCTAGTACCAGGCTGAAGCAGTGCCCTTTTGGGCATGTACTGGTTCCTCACATGATGTAACCATGCTCCCTGGGCCTGAAGGGTCATGCCCAGCTCTGGTTGGAGCTGGCTGACTTGTCATCACATCCGAGGAGGCTCTTTCTGGGAGCCGGTGGAAGCTGCCAGCAAGTGCTGGCTTCCAGAAGGCTGATGGGCAGTACAATTTATTTTATGCTGAAATGACATCGAGACAACAATGCCTCTTGCAGGAGACAATTTGGGTTCTGTAATTGCTAGCCTAGGGGTAGGGGAGCGCCCCCCCTTTCATCTCACACCTGCCAGAGCAGCAGGGAGTACAGCAACAGGCCCTTCTTCAACCTACCTGCCTGTGGCCTCTGCCCACAGTTTTGTGCAGCACCTCTTCCCAGCCACGCAGGAGCCTGAGACGACATGAGGACGGGTTCAAAGCACTAGTCAGCCTGAGTGTGGCATTGTTCCCAGAGGCTTCTTCCTTGTTTGAATCCAGTGCTATTCTGGAAGTTCCTGCTCATTGATTCAAGAGACTGTTGCAAACCCAGCAAATTATTAATGGTAACTTTTATACATCTACTTTCAAAATACAGAAAATAGAGGCATGGAGTGCTTCTGACTGGGCAAAATGGAACTTAAGGTCCACTAGTATACATTACATTTCTCACGAGAAACCACACCTCTCTCTCATTTGCCTAGATTTATACCTTTATTCCAGCTGCATAGTGCCTAATACAGTTTTTGGCACATCAATTAGTACTAATTTGTTGACTGGCTGATTGCATTCTGAGATGAATAATAATTTGGACCAGGTAATTAATTTCTATTATTTTACTGCTAGTAGGAGGAAAGAAGACAAGTATATGTCTTCATTCATTCATTTATTCATTCTACAAAAATTACAAAGTGCTTACCCATGTCCTAGACAAGTTCTGTGTTCTGGAGACAGAACAGCAACCAGCTCAGGAGAAACAGTCTTATGAGAGACAGATGAGCACTTAACACAAAATAAATACCTGGTGCTGTGAGAAAACATTCCAGGGGGCATTTAACCCAGACAAGGGGTGCAGGGGGTGGCGGTCAGTGAAGGCTTATCGGAGGTGTCGATGTTTCACGTGGGATCTGATGGAAGTGTGGGAGTTAGCCAGGTGGAGAGGGATGGAAAGGAGAAGGTGAGACCAGTCCAGGATACCACAGAGCTGGTTTAGGGAAAGCACTGGGCAAAGAGAAAAAGGTAATTGCAAGAGTATGCACTGAGGTGGGGGAAGGATGGTTTGTAAGGGGACTTTTACCAAAAAGTCTTTGGGGGCAAACAACTGAATTGATTCCAGGCAGTCCAAGATGAAGGCCACTAAGATTGTTCACTGGACCAAAGGGAATCCTGAACAACCAGGGCAACTCCAGGGTTCTCACCAGTAGATCCTCCTGAATCTTGTCTCCTGGCAATGAATGCCGTGAGTTCCAACTGCCTGGTCTCTGTGTGCTCAAGTCTTCATCTTCCTGGAAGGAAGAATCTGATTGGCCCAGATTAGGTCAGGTATCTCCATCCTTGGACCAATCAGGCATGGGCAGGGAACAAGAATGTGTGTAGATATGGCCAATGGAGAATCCCTTTGAATCTGACAACTAGTTCTGTGCTTTTGTTATTTAGAGTGTGTATAGGAAGGGGGTTTATGTCACTAGGAGCAGGTGTAGCAGGGAGGTAGGAGCTTAGGTTTCCCAGTGCCTTCACTGAGTCTTTACAGGCCCAGAAAGAGTCTGGCATTATTTTTGCAAGGCCCAGGGGTTTCTTTTTTTCCATGCCAACCATCCCTCCCCACGACTGGATCTCAAACAACTGCTAGAATTTATTATATCCTCCTATGTCTCTGACAGAACTCTAGAAATGACTGCATCCTGAGAATTTTCCAAGGCTGTGACCTGAGGAGGTGGGAGGAGAGAGGAAGGTGCATGTGGAAGTGTGGGGCAATGGAGAAACGCTCTAGGCATCTGAGGGACTAAGAGAAATGTGCTCCTTTCCTAAGTCTAATTTGGGTTTATCCAAGTGAATAATTTCTCAGACAGCCAGGAGGAGCTATAAACCCCGTGAGACCAGGGCTGCTCAGAATTCAAGCTGTAGTTGTGACAGCTTCAAATTGGAACCAAGCTCAGCCATGGGGCCTGTGGGGTCTCTCATTGCTTCACTCTATCCACTAGGCCCAGGGCCGAATCCCCAGAGGCTGAGAGTTGCTCTGCCATGTCTTTGCAGATACATGAAAGGGGCAGAGGAGTCTTTAGGTCCTCATTCCTCTTCACTTACTTACCATGCAATTGGCTTGACACCCCATGGCCTGGAGAGTGAGTAGGAGCCTGACTCTGGATAAACACTTCTGCTTGGACAGGACACTCTCTGGCCTCCTCCTTGTGCTCATGGGTGCTCTTGGCCAATTGGGTGGCCAGTTGCTCTTAATCTCTTAGATTGTCTAGGACAAGCAACTCCTCAGACATTTTTTATTTAGTTCATTCATTAATTTTATGGGGCTTCCCTGGTGGCTCAGATGATAAAAAGATCTGCTTGCCAATGCAGGAGACCTGGGTTCGATCCCTGAGTTGCAAAAAGCTGCTTCCTTCTGTGGAGAAGGAAGTGGCAACCCATCCCAGTATTCTTGCCTGGGAAATCCCATGGATGGAGGAGCCTGGTGGGCTGTGGTCCATGGGGCCACAAAGAGTCAAACACGACTGAGTGACTAGCGCTTAATTTTATTGAAAAGGAAGTTGTATGCAGAGAGGGGATGTCACTTGCTCAAGGCCTACTAGTTAATCAGCAGTTAACAGAACTGGCACTAGAACCAAGACCTCTGAAAGTCTAGTCATGCCATCACTTACACTATCTCTCACACTCTATTTCCTGTGGGAGGACTGGATGTGATGAGACCCCAGAGCCAGCTTTTCCTTTGGCTACCGTGCTCCTTACAGGCCAGAGTTGTTTTCAAGTCAACTTTTGTATGGAAAAACTCTTTTTTTTTTTTTTCTTTTTCCCTTGGTTGTGCTGTGAGGCATGTGAGATGGTAGTTACCCAACCAAGGATTGAACCAGTGCCCCCTGCAGTGGAAGCTGGGAGTCTTAACCATTAGACCACCAGGTAAGTCTCCAAGGAAGAACTCCTGAACCTCCTTCCCTTCCAATTTTCCTTGGATAGGGAGTTTCTGGGTCCAAGAGTCAGACCCAGGCTTTGCTGAGGAGAAGGAGGTGCCTGATTTTAAGAACATGCTCCTTAGAGCTTTACTATTAATTTAAGAAGCTCCTATTTCCAGACTCTGATGGGTCCTAAGGACAAATGTCCCATTAGCAGAAGGTGCCTCATCATGTCTGAACAATAGAAGAGAGCAAGAGTGACTGAACTGGCAGGCTCAGGCCCTCTGTCAGAATGGGAACTTGTACTCTGGGCAGTTTTGTTTGGACAGGATGGTGACAGCAGTGGTCCAAGCTCCTACAGATATTCTGCTCATCCAGGGGTGATGTACATGTTCTAGGCCAGCTGCTTTGTTGCCTCTCAGAGCCTGCAGGCCCTTCAGGTAAGAGAGGACCTGAGCCTCTCAGGGAGAACTTCTTCAGAACTTGAAATACTTTCCTTACATCTCCAGGGACAATGGTTTGATCTCTTTCTTAATGAGTGGTATATTCCACCCTTCTCTTTTTGATAGGAGGGAGACAAGGGGGAGTGGCTTCCCTTGTCGCTCAGCTGGTAAAGAGTCCACCTGCAATGGGGGAGACCTGGTTTGATCCCTCTGTTGGGAAGATCCCCTAGAGAAGGTAAAGGTTACCCACGCCAGTATTCTGGCCTGGAGAATTCCATGGACTGTATAGTCCATGGGGTCGCAAAGAGTCAGACATGACTGAGTGACTTTCACTCACAATGGGGAGTGATCAGAAGAAGAGAGAGAAGAATTTTAAGAATTTTTATATGGTAGATTTTGTGTGTTTACTTACATGATGCTGAAGCTGATGCTGAGGATGAAGTTCCAATACTTTGGCTACCTGATACAAACAGCTGACTCATTGGAAAAGACTCTGATTCTGGGAAAGATTGAGGGAAGGAGGAGAAGCGGACAGCAGAGGACAAGATGATTGGATGGCATCACTGACTCAATGGATTTGAGTCTGAACAAACTCCAGGAGATGGGGAAGGACAGGGAAGCCTGGCGTGCTGCATTCCATGGGATCTCAAAGAGTCAGACCCAACTTAGGGACTGAACAACAACAATAGTATGTGCAGAGGAGGGTGCACTTGTGTGCTTGCTCCAGGCCAGCTCGTGATGAGCAGCAACTGTCAATAGACATGTCTTTTTCCATTTTCTCTGATAGTTTCTGGATAAATAAAGTACCTATCAGGTATGATGAGGAGCCCCTTTTGAGGGCCAAACTGGGTGCCTCTTTAGGGACAAATGACAGTGACTTACTATAGGGACAAATGACAAAATAATTTTCTTTCTTCACCAATCCTTCCTAAAATGGTAATAGCTCAACATATTGGGCAAGTGCTCTGTGCTAGGCACTCTTTCAAGCTCTTTACACACTGAGGATTAACTCATTCATCCTCATAAAGGCTCTCTGCAGGTAATTTTATTTGCCTCATTGTACAGGTGCAGAAACTGAGGCAGTGAGAAATTAACTTGTCCAAGTCCCATTGGTAGTAAGAGGTGGAGCCAGGAATTGAACTCTGGCGGTCTGGCTCCAGGCCCTTGTTCTTAGCAGCATATAATTACCCCTCTCCTCCTCTTTCTCTTCCACTTCCTCCTTCTCTTCCTCCTCTATCCCTCCTCCCCCTTCTTCTTCTCCTTTTCCCTCTCCTCCTTCATCTCCTTCTTTTTGATACCACTTCTTGAGGCTCACGCCTGAAAAATGGCTCTGATACCTACTGCTGTAGAATCTAGGGATGAAAAGGAGCCTAAAGTATGTCTAACCCACTGCCTGCTTGGGGTGGATGTGTCAGGGAGAAGACTGCCCTACATATATCCTTCAACAACCACCCAGGTGTGTAGTTTCAGGAGTATTCACCATTGCTGGCTACCCACCTGCCTTCCCAAATTCCATAAGTCACAGGCCGTTCTTACTGACAGAGAGGTCAGTGCACAACTTGGAGCCAGTTTCCCTCTACAGTACCCATTGTGCAGTTGTGCAGGCAATGTTGAACAGCCTTCTGTGGTCGGAACCTTGTAGTCGCATGCACGAGATCCTTGCACCTTAGGACGATTGTGATTATTGAGAGTTGTGGCTTGCACTGAACTTAAATCTGCCTTGCTGTAGCCACCTGCCCATAGGTGGAGCAGATCTGGGCCCTCAACCACAGGACAAGCTTTTTAATATTTGGAGAAAGTCTTTACCTACATCCAGAATCTTCTCTTTTCCAGGTGACACCTTCTCAGTTTTTTTTTTTCTATTAATATGACAGAATTTCAGGATCAGCCTAGTCTCTCAAGGGCTTGTCCACTTGCCTGTTAAGTCATCACAGGTTTGTGCCGGTAAGAACAAAGCATAGCAGGGCAGTCCCCTTCCACCTTGCAGAGATTCTATTAATGAAGCTTAAGGTGAAAGTTGCTTTTGACAATCTACATCCCAGACTACTTAAAGGGCTTATGATTTATCATCTGAGGCATCAGGAAATATCTGCAGCTCTACATAGGAATCATTTGGAGATCTTTAAAAAAATACTAAAAATTCTTATTTAATTGGTCTGTGTATACAGTGGGGATATTAGAAAATTCTAATTCTCCAGATATTTCTAATGTACAGCTGAAGTTGAAAGCCATTGGTCTTACTAAGACCACACTAGGATATAATTTTTATGAGATCAGAGGCTTGCTCTTATGACTCACTGCTATATTCTCAACAACAACAAAGGTACCTGGCATATAGGAGATCTTACTCAAAAACATTTGTTAATGAATGAATGAATCCTTTGCACATTGTTGTGTATGAGCATCATTTTCTTGTCTCCTTGCTAAAGTGATGATTGAAAGGTAATGAGAAACCATCTCTGCTGTGGACAAGGAGGGTCAGAGGTGACTGTGTCTGGGCCCTGGCCAACACACAGTTAAAAACATCTAGGTAGGGCAGAACAAAGCTTATTGGCACATGAGAGAGGCTCTCAGGTCATACAGCCTGTGAAGGAGGGTGAACTGAGAACATGGTGACAATTTTGTGCCTAATTAACATGGCTCCAGAGGGATCAGGAGTGGAATTTAATGGAGGCTAAGATTACCCATAGACTGAGGAGAGGGTCAGCTCAGATCAAAGAAAGCAGCTGGAGGCATGGAATAAGGCCTTGTTGAGCAGAAGCAGGCAAAATATCTCCTTTCACAGGCTGGAGTTTTTGTGAGGCCTTGACAAAACTGAACTTGGAAAGGCATGAGGATACAGGCTGCAGCCGTATCTCAGAGTCTGGGTGCTCTCTCGTGTTCAGGGTGCTGCCTCCATGGAGACTCAAGAAGCTCATCCTCTCCCTCCTCTTCTGCATTGTGGAGCAGCCATATGGTGGTTTCCAAGGGGGAAGATTCAACACAGAACCCATATAGAGGGAATGAAGAAAGGATGCTGAATATTAGAGGAGTGAGTATAACCTGATAGCATGAGGGTGATGGAGGTACTGGGCACAGGAGTCATGGAGTACAAGGAATCTGTTACGGAGCAGCATTCTAAAGGGCAGGTCTTGTGGGAATATTCTAAACAAGGGAAGGGATGTGTATGGATCGAGAGGATTGGAATGTACATTTGTGATAGGCAAGATGGAAGGTCCAGAGGCTTTCCCTTGGTAGCAGGGAGGGGAAGTGCTAACGCGTACATTACCTAATTGAATCCTCACAACTCCCCTGTAAGGTAGAGAGTGTCAACCCCATTGTGTAGATAAGTATGCTGAAGCTCACAGAGACTAAGTGACTTGCCTAAGGTCACCAAGAAACATAAGTGCAGAGTTGGATTACACGTAAATTCATCTGTCCTGAAAGCCTGAGTTCAGAGAAGGAAGCATAGATGGTGGAGAAGGCTTAAAGTTTATATTTGCTAAATATAATGTAGGTAATGTTTTCCTTCCCATTGTCCAATCTACGTAGAAAAAATAGACTATCAGGAGACTATGAATTACTTGAAGAAGGAAACATGATAATTTCAATTCAACTTGCCAAGGTCTTTCTTTCTCGGTGCCCATAAGATGGGACGCTCCCCTAAATAGGTGGGGCATGAATGCTAAGTCACTTCAGACATATCCAACTCTGTGCAATCCTATGTACTGTAGCCTCCCAGGCTCCTCTGTCCATGGGGATTCTCCAGGTGAAAATACTGGACTGGCTTGCCATGCCCTCCTCCAGGGGATCTTTCCGACCAAGGGATCAAACCGGCGTCTCACGTCTCCTGCATTGATAGCTGGGTTCTTTACCACCAGCGCCATCTGGGAAGCCCTATTAAGGTGCAGCAAATCCCCCTAATGTAAGTGACTGGGTAGGCTTTGCAGGGTGTTAGGATCCCACTCCTCTTCCTTTTCTCACTTGGGATGTAAAGCAAATGCAGGTAATTAGAGGAGTGATGTGGTTTCCGGGGTGGTGCTAGTGGAAAAGAACCAAACTGCCAATGCAGGAGACCCAGGTTCGATCCCTGGTTTGGGAGGACCTCTTGGAGGAGGGCATGGCAACCCAATCCAGTATTCTTGCCTGAAGAATCCCATGGACAGAGGAGCCTGGTGGACTATAGTTCATGGGTTGCAGAGAGTAGGACACAAACTGAGTGACTAAGCATGTATGCAGAGGATTGACAAGAGCCCAGGCCCAAGGAACTCTCTGCAACCCTATGGAGTGTAGCCCACCAGGCTCCTCTGTCCATGGGATTCTCCAGGCAAGAATACTTGAGTGGGTTGCCATTTCCTTCTCCAGGGGATCTTCCCGACCCAGGAATTGAACCCAGTCTCCCTTCATGCAGGCAGATTCTTTACGTCTGAGCCACCAGGAAGACCCTTGTTATGCAGAGGTAGATAGTGAATCTCTGTGACTCTTCCATGGAGGAAGTTTTGCATTTTATTTGCCATTTTGGTAACATGAGGGAACTCTGGGTGTTTTCTACTTGGCTCTTTCTGCCTAGAGACCTTTATTTCCTTGCTCATGCAGAGAGCCTGCGTGAGGCTGCTGCCAGTTACTAAATATGTCTATTCCAGTCATATGCCCAGTAACAGGGCTTGAGGTCCCACTGGTCCTATCCTAAGTTTGACTTAGATAAAGCTCCATGTTGTGCCTGTCTGCCTTTAGAACTCACTCTGACACCATAACAATGTTCTGGATCTTCAGATTTTGCTGTTGTCTTAAAGCCAAGCCAATCTCTAATAATTTTAAGAAGGATCCTGGGTATTTCCTTTTCCCCAGTACACAGACACTCTGGTAAATTGTTGCAGGGCAATTTGGGGACTTCTAGGAAAAGATTCAGGGTATAGTTGCTGTGAAATTGCAGGTTTCTTACTCAAAGGTGCTCAACTTCTCAATCATATCCAGGAAACCGAATCTGTGAACTGATTGAAGTATGGGGATTGAGTGAGGAACACTGCATCGTTAGGAGGTTTCAGGCTTTGATAACAGGAAATCTGAACTGGAGGAATCATTAAGAAAATGTAAAGAAAAAATGTATCTCTTGAAATGAAACGTCTCAATGCAGGGAAATTCTAGGGTTGGTTAATTCAACAGCTCAAAAATATCCCTAAGGACCTGTCTTTTCATGCCTTGGTTCTGCCTTCTCAGTGTGTTGCTCTACTTCCCTCCATGATTGCAGGTTGGCTGCCACGCTGGTGCACACAGTCAGATAGCGTCCAGCAGGAGAAGGACTCTCCTTCCTTAGAGTCTGGCTTTGGAGGAAGCAATTATCTTCCAGAAGTCTCACTGAACTTCAGTTAGAAAGGAGGAAAGGGGGTAAATTAATGGTTATTGGATGGGAAATACAGACTGTTCTAGACTGCAACTCAGTCATGATGGCATAACTCGGGCCTCTATTCACTAGGCCTGTCAAATCAAAATAAGGACCGTATTGCATCCATTTCTTTTTCTTTTGGAACACCATGAACTGCCATAAAGATTCCAGTGGGTCAGACCGGCCTAATTGTCAGGCTAGCCAAGCTCGCTATGCATCTGGCAATTAAAGCTGTTTCCAGACTTGTGTCATCTTGTGACACCTCCAATCCTATTGAGATGTCCTCAACTACAGCTCATTTCCAACTACAGTTTTTCTCTACGGGCATCCTTGGCTGACACCTCATAGCCTCTCTAGCTTTCTATAAAGATGTTGGTGCTTCCCTCACTAATTTAGTTACCATCGCCTTTACAAATGACCTGTGTGTTGGGTCCTTTCTGGAGACATATGGACTTTCATGGTGGCTCAGCAGTAAAAGAATTTGCCTGCAACGCAGGAGCCTCAGGAGATGTGGGTTTGATCCTTGGGTCAGGAAGATCCCATGGAGAAGGAAACGGCAGCCCACTCTAGTACTCTTGCCTGGAGAACCCCTTAGACCGAGGAGCCTGGTGGTCTACAGTTCATAGGGTTGCAAAGAGTTGGACATGACTGAAGCGATTTAACATGTATGTACAAGAGACATATTATAGTCATGAGGTGGTTAAGCAGTCATGATAAACGTACTCCAAAATTTCTGTCTTTGTCTTTGAATTTACTTTCTCTAAATTATACCTTGTAATTTCTGACATCTTGCCTACATTTTGTATAGTGCACTAATGAATCCAGTTTTCTGTCAACCCACTCAGCAAACAATTTAAATGACTTCTAGATGCTCAAGCTAGTACATAAAATGTAGAATCACTGGCAGATGCCACCACATCAATAAACTCAGCTTGATCTAAAATTATGCTTTTCCCTTGTTGAAGTAGCATCTTCAGAATCTCAGTTCAGTTCAGTTCAGTCACTCAGTCGTGTCCAACTCTTTGTGACCCCATGAGCCACAGCACGCCAGGCCTCCCTGTACGTCACCAACTCCCGGAGTTTACCCAAACTCATGTCCATTGAGTCAGTGATGCCATCCAACCATCTGATCCTCTGTCGTCCCCTTCTCCTCCTGCCTTCAATCTTTCCCAACATCAGGGTCTTTTCAAATGAGTCAGCTCCTCACATCAGGTGGCCAAAGTATTGGAGTTTCAGTTTCAACATCAGTCCTTCCAATGAACACCCAGGACTGATCTTTAGGATGGACTGGTTGGATCTCCTTGCAGTTCAAGTGACTCTCAAGAGTCTTCTCCAACAACACAGTTCAAAAGCATCAGTTCTTCAGCGCTGAGCATTCTTTCTCACATCCATACATGACCACTGGAAAAACCATAGCCTTGACTAGACGGACCTTTGTTGGCAAAGTAATGTCTCTGCTTTTTATTTTTTTTTATGTTTCTTTCTTTCTTTTTTTTTTTTTATTGTTTTTTGCCATACAATGATGTCTCTGCTTTTTAATATGCTGTCTAGGTTGGTCATAACTTTCCTTCCAAGGAGTAAGCATCTTTTAATTTCATGGCTGCAGTCACACTGCAGTGATTTTGGAGTTCCCCAAAATAAAGCCTGACACTGTTTCCACTATTTCCCCATCTATTTGCCATGAAGTGATGGGACCAGATACCATGATCTTCATTTTCTGAATGCTGAGCTTTAAGCCAACTTTTTCACTCTCCTCTTTCACTTTCATCAAGAGGCTCTTTAATTCTTCTTCATATTCTTCAGAATCTACTCCCTTGTATATTCCCTCCAGGTCTCCATTAATGTTATTTACCAAGGTCGTGCACTTTCATCTATGAGCTTTTCCCTTCAGATATTTCATATGCACTTCTGGTATGGACTTCATGTCCGCAATCCCATCCCAACTCTTGCAGGGACATGCTGAGTTCTAACTCTAGCTGTAGTTATGGAGATAATGAGAGATAGCAGGGTCTGACATGAAGGGAGTTGGTTTCCCCTTGCAAAGTAACAACCTCAGTGTTAGATCATTGGGGTTTGTAAGTAATGTGGAAATAGATACATGAGAAGAGAAGGAGGGGCTGACTCGGCGGACAAGAGAAATAAAAATCAATGATGTTGAGAAATTCAATGCTTTTCTGAGTTATCTAAATTCTCTCTTAAATCTCTGTTCTGATTCCAGGTCTTTCATGATCAATGCTCTAATTTTCACCTAAGCAATAGTGTAAGGCTGCAAATTCAACTAATCTTATAATTCAGCAACCTGCAGGATCAGACTTCCTGTTTGATTTCTGTCTATCTCAGCACTGTGGCTATAAGAAAAACAGAGGTTCTTCTAGTACAGTCTTAGAGAATCCTTGATTTTCAATGGGATGTGGGGTCTGATTTTCATTTTATGCCTTGAGTTGAGAAATTAAGAATTTGTGTTTTTCTTGTAAAAAATCCACCTGCCATACTAGAAGCAAGTGTTGTATTCTACAGACCTGGAATTTCTTATGCCCTATGTATTGTTCTATGGTGGCAACTGCTGACCCTTGACTTCCATAAGTGTCTCATTCTGAGTGACCAAGGGTAAAAACTTAATGGTTTTGCTACTGTTTGCCATGTTTTTGACAGAGTCATGTCTCTTACTATTTGCTGAATTTTCACTGCATTTACACTTGACTGCCAAATAAAAGGCCCCGAATTCCTGACAATTTCTGGATGGTCTGTTTCTGCTCAACTCTTGGTACTATTTTTGACATCAGCCAAGGTCTTTATTTGCAAGCTACAGAAAGAGGCTGTGGCTGAGTCAGAGAGAGAGAGAGAAGATTGACTGAAAAGCTATTGACTAGCTGATTGCATCAGGGGTTTTACAGCCAAGAACAACATCCATAAGCATGACCTCAGAGGAAAAATCTTCCTCTCTCCCGTTTTCATTGAGTCACTATCCCCTGATCATGATAGCATCAGGTGGGCCAGAAACATCTGCTTGGCAAGAGATTAGGCCAAGTGCCTATGTCCTGGCTGTAAAAATAACCCCACCCAAATCCAACCCAAAACCAAGAAAACCTCTAGACACAAAACAGCAACAACAAAACACACCAAAAAACCAAACCAACCAAAAAAAAAAAAAACCACACCAAAACCATAGGAAGTAATTATCTGGCAGTTTTGATTACTATAGTGGGAGATGGGCTCTGATCCCTAAGACCCCTAAGGCTGGGGATTCCCTGAACAAAAGAAGGAATTGAATTGCTGAATACCGAAGCAAATGGTAGATGCCCATTAGCCTCCAGGTGAGTCACTCTTTGTTTCCAAGTTTCTTCAACTGTAGAAAGAACAGCTTGGAATAGATGGTCACTAAGACTGCTTCCAGATCTGTCATTCTGAGCTTTGGCATCTATGCAGTAGGCAGTTCCAGATCACACTGTCTAACTAATGCAATGAGCCCTTGTCCTGCCCCTAGTCACAGGGTGGAATGGGGCAGGGGATAGAGGGGAGCTATCCTGAGGCTGGCTGCCTAGTTGCAGGGTGAAGGCCACTCTCCCCCGGGCTCCTGGCAGCTGTTATGCTGAGCCCCAGTGCAGCTGTTTTGCAGCAGGTTTCACACTGACGCAGAAAATAGAAGCAGTGTCAGGCCAACGCTATGAGTGATCCAGACAACAAAGTCATTTTTCAAGACACTGCCCCGTTTGAGCACTAGGTGTCAAGGTGACAGATTTCGTAGACACGTACTGGGGGAAAAAAAACAAAACATCTACCTTGAGTGATGTTTGAAGTCTTTAGAAATATTTGGCAAGTGTGAACAGTTGGTTCCCCACATTTTCCCTTTAATCAATTGCTTCTTTAAGAAGCGGCTGTGCTGAAGGGAGAGAGTTGTGTGTATCTTCCCCCTCCCTTTGGCTCCCTTTCCAGAGCACTGGTTTTTCAATATGAAGAGGCAAAACTTTCTCCACCATCCCTGAAATGCTGCCTGCATATTAAAAATACAGCAGCTTCCTCTGCTGCTTGCCTGTGGATTTGTTTCATTTCATACCCCACTAAGCCTCCTCTCTGTTCAGAACACCCTGTACCCAGTTGTGAGGAGAGAGGAGTGGAGGGGAGGGACTTGAGAGAGCACTGCTTGTTTTCTCAGCAAACTTGGAGGATTGTTGAACTTGAAGTTGGAGCTTTGGATGAAGAGAAACCTGAGGTCTTCAGGAGGAATTTACATTCACTGGCTTGCCTGGAGCTTTGACCCTGGCCTTCCCTTCACCACTTATGGTGTCCATGAGTCCCCTCCTGAGAGGTGGGCAATGGGATGTGGGGTCTGAATCACTTCCGCTTGTGGGCCTGTGTCCAGCTGGGATCCACAAGAATATCCATCCTGCTTAAGTGGGTGGAGCAAGGATTTGCATAATTGGATAAGAGTCATGTATCAGAAACCAAACCCTTTCCTCTTACATCTATTTATCACTTGTAGTAAGTTAACATGCATCTCCCCTGAATTCATATTCACCCAGGACCTTGGAATGTGACCTCATTTGGGAATAGAATCTCTGCAGATGTAATTAGTTGAGAATCTGATCATTATTTCAGATGAATTGATCTTGGAGTTAGGGTGGGCCCTGCACTCAGAGACTTGTGTTCTGCTGAGAAGAGACACACAGAGAGACGGGCAGTATGAAGAGGGGGGTGGAGATTGGAGTGATGCCTCTATAAGCCAAGGGAGATCAAGGATGGCCAGAGACCACCAGGAGCTTAGAGAGAGGCCCAGGACTGGTCTCCATCAGAGCCTCCAGAGGGAACCAGTACTACTGACACCTTGGTTCTGGACCTGAGGCCTCCTAGATTGGGAGTCGACAAATTTCTCTTGTTTTAAGCCCCTGAGTTGGTGGTAATTTGTTTCCACAGCCATGGGAAATTAACACATCACCTAATGAATATCCCTTTGTCATCTTGTCCTTGGCCCATAATGACCTGCAAAACTTTCTCCTCCCTCAAATGTCAAATGTTGTTGGTCCCCTCCTCTGTGATGAAGGCTCAAATGTCCTCTCTTCTGTGAAGTTCCCTAAATTTTCATTAGAAAGGAATGACTTCTCTCTTTGGTGTTCTCAGCAAGGAGTTTGTTCCCTCTTAGGTTTAGCGGGTTGTACTGGTGTGTCCCGCCCTCCTTGACTATGGGCTCCCTGAGGGCAGGGATGGATCTCCTCACTCTGTTTTTCCAACGTGCCTGATGTGCCCAGCACATGGTAGGCACTAGCAGCTGCCTGTAGAGAAGGGATGGAAGGGGACTACGCTTCCTCCGAAGGTGGCACTCCAGGTAATGCTGCAATGCTGGAGAGGGGCAGCAGAGCCTGTGAGCGTTCACGTCCCTAACCTGTGTGGCGCCTTCCCTTCTGGTGCGGCTCTGTCCTCTATGCTTAGTCGCTGCCTGGTAACACACCTCTTGCTTGATTGCATGTGTGTTCAGTCAGTGACCAACTCTTTGTGACCCTCTGGACTGTAGACTGCTAGGCTCCTCTGTCCATGAAATTTTCTCTGCAAGAATACTGAAGTGGGTTGCCATTTCCTCCTTCAGGGGATCTCCCTTACTCAGGGACTGAACGCACATCTCTTGAGTCTCCTGCATTGGCAGGTGGATTCTGTATCACTGAGCCACCTGGGAAGCCCCTAACATACCTCTACTTATGGTTTAATGGATAATTTTGTTGTTGGCTGGTCCCAGTTGAAGTGCTTTCTAGTATCATCCATACTTACAAAGTAGAAAAGCCCACACTAAGGGACATCCAGTGGCAGGGTAAGGGTGGGTGCAGAGGGAGGAGTTGTGAAGACAGGGAGATGGAGGACATGAAGGGGCACATGCCTGAAGCCATTTCTGGGCCCCTGACCACTCCTGGGAGAGTGTCCATGGTGGGAAACTAACCCATCACCTAGCGAATATCCTTTTGCCGTCTTGTCCTCAGCCCATAATGTCCTGCAAAACTTTCTCTGCCCCTCTGCACAGTGTCCGCTGCTGCTCCTCCTACCTCCTCCGCATCTCCTCCTACTCCCACCCTAATTCCCGGCCCAACCCCAAATGATCTAAGGAAAACTCTGTCTTCCTTGGACTAGCATTTTTCTTTTTTTTGTATGGTTGTTATTGCAAGATACAACCCCAGGAATCTGACACAATTAAACTATTTTATCATCTTTAAATTTTTGAACGAAAGAAAGGAAAGGAGAGGTTCTATTGAGACAATAGCCTAGGCACACAGCAAAGAGAGGTGGGGAGGTGGCAGGGCCCTGTGAGGAGGGTAAAGACCCCTGTTCCCCAGTGATGCCGTGAACCTCCCCTGCATTGTGGACCCAAGGCCTCGGATGGCTTCATGGGGAGCTTTGCCAGTGTGGCTGGGCCTGTGTAGGGTCTGGGAGAAGGAAGCAAGGGACAGCTGTGGGTCTGTGTCTATGTCCACACCACTAGGTCTGTGTCCTCCCAAGTCTTCTGCAGGCTGATGGGGTATGGTCTGCCAGCTCACTGGAGGGAACCCTGTCCTGCGCAGCTGCTTGGGGAAGCTGCCAAGGATGCCAGCGATGTGGGACCACAGCAGATTCTAGTTCAGAGGCCACATGCTCTGAGGTGGTGGATGATTTATGAGGAAGGCTTAGATTCTCTTACTTCAGCTCCTGCTGGACTCTCTGGAAGGTTCTGGTCATTTTATTTCATTTCTAAATCACCAGATTGTCCTTCACCCTGAGCAAATGGTCCTGGGACTTAACAGGGAGCCACTTTGGTGGAGTCATTAATCACAGAAACCTGGCGAGCTCTTGGGGGAGGCTCTCTGCTCACCTTCCTTGTTCTACTTAGGCGGCAGGCCCTCTGTCCTTTAAGTGTCCTGTCTTCATGACTTGGATCTCACTGTGACCATGGGCCAGAGCTAGTGCAGGGAAGGCTTTTTGGAGGAGAGAATGAGAGAGAGATACTGGCTCCATCACTCCTTCATTCCTTCCTTCCTTCCTTCCGATCGAGTATATGCTTTGTGCCAGGCCCTCTAGTAGGCCCTGGGGATATAGCCATGAGTAGAACACACAAAAATCTGCCCTTAAGGGGCTCCCCTGGTGGCTCAGATGGTAACGAATCTGCCTGCAATATGGGAGACCTAGGTTTGATCCCTGGGTCAGGAAGATCCCCTAGAGAAGAGAACCCACTCCAGTATTCTTGCCTGGGAAATTCCATGGACAGAGGAGACTGGAAGGCTACAGTCCATGAGTTCGCAAAGAGCTGGACATGAATGAGTGACTAAAACAAGGAGCTTACATTCTAATTCTAATCAGACTTAAACAGTGGCTGTCCTTTGTTTTTCTTTTTCATAAGGTAGAAGCAAAGCAGAGGATAGGAAGAGATTACTGCCAAACTGAGGTGCAAAGTGAGTTGGAGGACACAGGCAGATATTTGCACGCAGGAGTCTTATCCAGGAGTCCTTGTTTCTCAGAGGAGTTAGCCCAGGCTTTAGGGGATGTTGTTGAGCATCAGTCATTTAACCAAAGAGGTCATTTTTTCCCTCTGCTCAGAGTCAGATGGGTGAGAACGAGACTGGATGGCAGCATGGCCAATGATCCAGCCTCTGCAGGCAGGTCACAGGGAAGCCACGTGCCATCCTGGGAGGAGACCCAGGGCAGGAGGGAAGCGTGTGTGTGTATGTGTTATGTAATAGCAACAATCTTTCTGAGCAACATGAAACCTTCACTTTAGCAATGGTTTTCTGTGCTTTTCCCCCACTAGATGTGGAAGATTCTGGTTGGATTACAGAGGTAATATCCACAGCTGAGTAAGTTCTGAAGAGACCAAGTTGTCTGGATAAGAGTGTCCTTGTTTGTCTTATCCTCAGAAAGATCTAAGATATCTCACCAGCCTCTGGAGGCTGGTCAAGAGAGCTGCCGGAAAACTTGGGGAGGAAAAAGGAGATTGGGGTGGGGGGCGAACCCGGGTGGGAGGAAGTCCACATATCCTGGCCCATGAGAAGTCTGGTGGAGCCACAGTCAGGGACTCCACACCAATTAGAAAAGAGACATTGCTCTGTGAGCTTACAGAGCACGGCTCTCTTATCTATCTTTCCAGTATGTGCCTTCTCTTACATTCAAGAACCAGCTGGGCTGAGGTCTCATGGGGGTGCGGAGAAGTCCCTGGTGGACGGGGCAAAGCAGCAGAGCGGTCAGCCCTGGCGCTGGAGGGACCGCCCCAGGGCAACCACAGGAGGGAGGAAGTGATAGGAATCCGGCGCCCCCAGGCTAGAAGGTTGCCCGGTTCCAGAGAGAGAGAGAGAGAGAGAGAGAGAGAGAGAGAGAGAGAGAGAGTGCCCTCAGGGCCTGCGCCCTGGGGACCTCTGCTTGGCAGTCTGACAGCCGAAGTGTCTGCTGTAGCCTCTGCATAGCCATTCTTAGCTCTGGGCAGGAGCCTGACTCCTAACAAACTCCTAAGTCTCTTTATCTCCAAAAATAGGGCTAGATTTAATCTGTGATTTGCAGCTTTTTGTTGTTGTTGTTGTTTAAACAGGAGAGCTACTTTTTAAACACAAATTTATAGGGAACTTCAAGTTTTGAAACAACTTTGAAAAACAGAGCTGTTTTGTTTGAAGCTGGACAGGGCCTAGAGTCTCACCTGCTCTTCCCCTTCCCCCCTCCCCGGCTCACCACATCATGAACCTTGAAGGATTCACAGAAGCTCAGGTTCCTCAGAGCCAAGTCTGGGAACTACTGGACACAGACTGTGCAAGATCCCCCTCCCCTATGACATTCATGGCTGTGCGGCTGGTCTTCCGAGGGACATGCAGGCAAGCAGACGGCCGATGCAGGTGAGAACAGGTGTTCCTTGTTCCTTCCAACGGGTTTGCATCATAAAGTGTTCTCCCTTCATAGCCTTAGTTACTTTTCAGTTAATTTTTTCCCCATTTCTTTTGATCTCTGTTTCTCACCTTAGGAGGCTCTTGTCAGATGTCTGATAATGTTGGGGAAGCTCTCAAAATATCCGCAGTGGGCCTCCCTGTGTAAACTACCCTCAGTGATGCCAGGAAGCCCTTGGGTTCACCCTCTGCAGATGATATGCCTCCAGTCTTCTGCCAGCCTGGAGGACTGGTGCTGAGCAGGTACCCGTCCAGCAGGGATCCAGAAGCTACTGCTCCTTAGACAGCTTCTCTCTTCTCCTTATTTTTGCCATCCCCTAAAGCTCCACTAGGGCTTCCCTGGTGGCCAAAGGTAAAGAATCCACCTGCAATGCAGGAGACTCAGGAGACTCAGGAGACACAAGTTCGATCCCTGGGTTGAGAAGATCCCCTGGAGGTGGGCAGGGCAACCCACTCCAGTATTCTTGCCTGGAGAATCCCATGGATAGCAGAGCCTGGCAGGCTGCTGTCCATAGGGTCACAAAGAGTCATACATGACTGAAGTGACTGGGCACACACATACCCATGCAGAACTCCACCACCTTGACTTCCAGAAATCCTTGGTGCTGCCAATTCTAGGCCTTTTGAAGATTCTATGATGTAAATCAGGTTGCCTTTCAGCTTTTCTCACTACCAGCAGTGACTTAGATTTCTTGATTTGTCAAGTTCATTATCCTTTGGCCATCCACTTTGCAGCTTCCAAAATTTTATCGTTATTTTCTCCTTTCCCATTTTGGCTTTGTCCTTGTGCATTTATGCCTTTGTAAACCATTGCTTTGCTGTAGTTTTAGTGAGGCTTGGGAAGGAATGAAATCAGCTGTGTGTGTTCACTTCACCACCTTTAAAAAAAATTCTGGCCTTTTATCATCTAAAGAATTTTCCAGTTTATCACTATGGCAAGGGCCCAGATTCCTGGCACAGGCTGTGTGTGTTGGCAGAGAAAGAAGCTATTGTTCCTGTCTAGATGCTCCATTGGTCACTGATTTAGGCCCAGCATCTTCTCCCAGTTCTGATGGTACCCTTGTCAATTATACTTTCTCCACTTGCCATATTTCATCATCTTCCTTATATCACTCTTTCCACTTAGATGCCCTTGGGCTCTTGTCAAGATACTTTCAATTCATCAAGAAAAAAAAATCAATGGATTAAAAAAAAACCTGAGCACCTAGGTAAACTTTATGAGTATGGGAATCTTATTTTCTGAGTCCAAAAATGGAATTTTTATTATTTGTTGTTCAGTTGCTCAGACACGTCCAACTCTTTGTGACCCCATGGACTATAGCACACCAGGCTTCCCTGTCCATCCCCATCTCCTAGAGTTTGCTTAAACTCATGTCCGTTGAGTCGGTGGTGCCATCCAACCATCTGATCCTCTGTTGTCCCCTTCTACTCCAACCTTAAATCTTTCCCAGCATCAGGGTCTTTCCTAATGAATCAGTTCTTCACATCACATGGTCAAAGTATTGGAGCTTCAGCTTCAGCATCAGTCCTTCCAATGAATATTAAGGACTGATTTCCTTTAGGATTGACTGGTTTGATCTCCTTGCAGTCCAAGGGACTTTCAAGAGTCTTCTCCAGCACCATAGCTCAAAAGCATCAATTCTTCGGCACTCAGTCTTCCTTATGGTCCAACTCTCACATCCATACATGACTACTGGAAGAACCATAGGTTTGACTAGATGGACCTTTGTCAGTAAAGTAATGTCTCTGCTTTTTACAGTCTAGGTTTGTCATAGCTTTTCTTCCAAGGAGCAATTGGCTCTTTATTTTGTGGCTGCAGTCACCATCTGCAGTGATTTTGGAGCCAAAGAAAAAAAGTCTGTCACTGTTTTCACTGTTTCCCCATCTATTTGCCATGAAGTGATGGGAACAGATGCCATGATTTTAGTTTTTTGACGTTGAGTTTTAAGCCGACATTTTCACTCTCCTCTTTTATCTTCATCAAGAGACTCTTTAGTTCCTCTTCACTTTCTGCCATAAGGGTGGTGTCATCTGCATATCTGAGGTTATTGATACTTCTCCTGGCAATCTTGATTCCAGCTTGTGCTTCATCCATCCCGGCACTTCACATGATGTACTCTGCATATAATTCAAATAAGCAGGGTGACAATATATATTCTTGAAGTACTTCTTTCCCAGTTTGGAATCAGTTCATTGTTCCATGTCTGGTTCTAACTGCTGCTTCTTGACCTGCATACATGTTTCGCAGGAGGCAGGTAAAGTGGTCTGGTATCCACATCTCTTTAAGAATTTCCCACAGTTTGTTGTGATTCACACAGTCAGAGATGTTAACATAGTTAATGAAACAGAAGTAGATGTTTTTCTGGAATTCTCTTACTTTTTCTATGATGCAACAGATGTTGACCATTTGATTTCTGGTTCCTCTGCCTTTTCTAAATCCAGCTTGGACATCTGGAAGTTCTTGGTTCACATGCTATTGAAGCCTAGCTTGGAAAATTTTGCTAGCATGTGAAATGAGTGCTACTGTGTGGTAGTTTGAACATTCTTTGGTATTGCCCTTCTTTGAGATTGAAATGAAAACTGACCTTTTCCAGTCCTGTGGCCACTTCTGAGTTTTCCAAATTTGCTGGCACACTGAGTGCAACACTTTAACAGCACCATCTTTTAGGATTTGAAATAGTTCAGCTGGAATTCCACCACCTCCATTAACTTTGTTTGTAGTGATACTTCCTAAGACCCACTTGACTTCACATTCCAAGATGTCTGATTCTAGGTGAATGATCACACCATTGTGATTATCTGGTTCATGAAGATCTTTTTTGTATAGTTCCTCTGTGTATTCTTGCCACCTCTTCTTAGTATCTTCTGCTTCTGTTAGCTCCATACCATTTCTGTCTTTTATTGTGCCCATCTTTGCATGAAATGTTCCCTTGGTATCTTTAATTTTGTTGAAGAGATCTAGTCTTTTCCATTCTATTGTTTTCCTCTATTTCTTTGCATTACTCACTTAGGAAGGCTTTCTTATCTCTCCTTGTTATTCTTTGAAACTCTGCATTCAAATGGATATATCTTTCCTTTTCTCCTTTGCCTTTCACTTCTCTTCTCAGCTATTTGTAAGACCTCCTTAGACAGCTATTTTGCCTTTTTGTATTTCTTTTTCTTTGAGATGATTTTGATCACCACCTCCTGTACAATGTCATGAACCTCCGTCCATAGTTCTTCAGGCATTCTGTCTATCACATCTAACCCCTTGAATCTATTTGTCACTTTCAGTGTATAATCATAAAGGATTTGATTTAAGTCATACCTGAATGGCCTAGTTGTTTTCCCTACTTTCTTCATTTTAACTCTGAATTTTCAATAAGGAGTTCATGATCTGAGTCACAATCAGCTCCTGGTCTTGTTTTGGCTGACTGTATGGAGCTTCTTCATCTTCAATTGCAAAGAACATAGTCAATCTGGCTTCAGTATTGACCATCTGGTGATGTCCATGTGTAGAGTCATCTCTACACATGTGTTGTTGGAAGAGGGTGTTTGCTATGACCAGTGCGTTTTCTTGGCAAAACGCTGTTAGCCTTTGCTCTGCTTCATTCTGTACTCCAAGACCAAACTTGCCTGTTACTCCAGGTAGCTCTTGACTTCCTACTTTTGCATTCCAGTCCCCTATGATGAAGAGGACATCTTTTTTTGATGTTAGTTCTAGAAGGTCTTGTATGTCTTCATAGAACCATTCAACTTCAGCTTCTTTGGCATTTGTGGTTGGGACATAGATTTGGATTACTGTGATATTGAATGGTTTTCCTTGCAAACAAACAGAGATCATTTTGTTGTTTTAGAGATCTTTTGTTGACTATGAGAGCTAATCCATTTCTTGTAAGGGAGTCTTGCCCACAGTAGTAGATATAATGCTCATCTGAATTAAATTCACTCATTCTGGTCCAAACAAAAGATGTTAATGTTTACCTTTGCCATCTCCTGTTTGACCACATCCAGTGCTTTTGAACTGTAGTGTTGGAGAAGGCTCTTGAGAGTCCCTTGGACTGCAGATAGACCACACGAGTCAATCCCGAGGAAATCAGTCATGAATATTTTTTGGAAGGACTGATACTGAAGCTGAAATTCCAATAATTTGGCCACCTAATGCAAGGAACTGACTCATTGGAAAAGACCCTGATGCTGGGAAAAATTGAAAGCAGGAAGAGAAGAGGACAACAAAAGATGAGATGATAGGATGACATCATGGACTTGATGGACATGAGTCTGATCAGGCTCTGGGAGCTGGTGATGGACAGGGAAGCCTGGCGTGCTGCAGTCCATGGGGTAGCAAAGAATCAGATGTGCCTGAGCAACTGAACTGAACTGAATTTATCTCCATTCATGGACCTAACATTCCAGGGTCCTTTGCAATATTGTTCTTTACAGCGTCTGACTTTACTTTCACCACCAGACATATCTACAACTGGGCATTGTTTCTGCTTTGGCTCAGCCTCTTCATTCCTTCTGGGGCTTTTTCTCCACTCTTCTCCAGTAGCATGTTGAGCACCTACTGACCTGGGGAGTTCATCTTTTAGTGTCATATCTTTTTGCCTTTTCATTCGATTCAAGAGATTCTCAAGGCAAGAATGTTGAAGAGGTTTGCTATTCCCTTCTCCAGTGGACCACATTTTGTCAGAACTCTCCAACACAACCCATCTGTCTTGAGTGGCCCTACAAGGCATGGCTCATAGTTTCATTTTTATTATGGTCCTATATTAAAAAGGTTCTTTGGCTGATGTAGTTTAAATACTAAAATTTTCAAAATTCAGAGAGCACCAGGGTGAAATACTTCAAATCTGATCTGCCCCAGAAAGTCTGGGATGTCATCATTGTAGGTAGAGGAAAAGTGAGAGAAAATTTTCTTTTCTTTCGTAGAATATAGTCCAGTTGGGTTGGACCAATGGAAGCATTCTTACAGACAGTACCAGGCATTTTGACCAGTGCCAAATAAGTAAATAGGAAGTGCCTGAGGAATTTTGAGGAGGGGAGATCTTGGAGGTGCTGGGCTGGTCAAAAGGGGGAATACTTCCTGGAGACAAGTTTTAAGATGTGCTTTGAAATCTGCCCATGAATGTCTGAGGCTGTCCTGTGGTAAAGGAATTAGGAGATGATAAAAGGAAAGCACTACTTTTGGTGACAACTTTTCCTCTATTACCTTTTATCTGTCATCTATTAACCCACCTCCACCAATCACTTTCTACCATCTGACTTTATGAGTCTCATGTTAATTCCTTCTCAAGCTTAAAATTTTGTATCATTTAAGATTAGGTTCTGATAAGTAACAGAGTCTTGAAATAATTGGCTTATATATGAAAATTATTTTTCTCTCAGTGGAGATCCAGAGGGATATAACTTGGGATGGGTAGAGGTGTTTTTGTTCCTTTGTGAGGCAGGTTCTTATCCTAATGGGCTGTGCTCCAGCCATCACAGCCACATTCCAGGCCACAGTATGGAGGACAGAATAAAGAAGGGGAGCAAAGGAGGTTCACTAACTGTCTTATAAGGAGGGTTCCCAGAAGCTGCCACACATTACTTTTTTATCTGTCTAATAGGCCAGAACTTAGTCAAGTACAAAGTACATTGGGATCTATAGCTTTTTTTCTAGGTGGCCAGTTGTTCCTATGGAAGAGGGGATACTAGGACAACTAGAGATGATGGCTACACTGTCACCATCAGTCACTCTCAGTCCACACTTGTCTACCCCATCTACTTGTTCTTCTCTCATTAGTACATTCCTCCATTCATTTATCTTTTTCTGCATGAGCATCATCACTTAGAGTTGATGAATGTCAGAACTTCAAGGAAACAAAGTCATTCAGTCTGGTCTTTCCCTAGTACAGTTGAAGAAATGAAGGTGCAATTCGTCTAAGATCAGTCACACTACTGGGTAGTTAGAGAATCACTATTAAAATCACCAGGGTAAAGATTTGTCTAAGTTGGGCACCCAAGAACTGAGGGAACAAGAGAAGTAAAAGCTAGGTCAGTTAACCAGGGATGTCTTCTGAATTAGGTGAGAATTGGGATGAGTTTGGGCAAGGAGAAAGTCATTTAGAGGGGAAGAGAATGTTTACAGGGGGTAAATGACCTAAGTAAATGCATAGAGTCAAGTTAGAACACTTTGTTAGAGCTTATGGGTTTGAACAAAATGGAGGGTATATTGTCAGTGCTGATGAAAAACTGAAGAGTGAATTGAAATAAGGGGTAGGGGAATATTGGTTGAATGGACTTTGAACTATGCCCAAGAGCTTGGTATCAATAAAGAAACAGAGCCATTTCAAGCTTTTTAGGTTTAATAGAATCTAGTTTAGTACCATCTCCATCCATCAATATTGCTCCTCTTCATTTCTGTCTCTGACCCTGTCTCAGCTTCCATCTCCCCGTTTCTGTGTCTTGTTTGGTTCTTCTCTCTAGCCTCTGGAAGCAGCTTTTATGCTTACAAAATGTTTCCTCTAATCCTCTAAATAACTGTTGATGAGTTTTTAACTCTGTATTCAAATGGGTGCCCAATATCCACTCCACTGAGGTCTTCACTCCCTTAGCCTCCATCCTATTCTTTACAGAAACAGTCATCTTGTTTCATCCTGGCGGGATAACCCAGGACAGTGGCAGACACTAAAGCCTGACTAGTTGCCCCCTCCTCTGCAATGGGGCTTGGGAGACATTCCCACTGCACAGTTCCTGTGGACTAAGAGCCTCTCCTGCTCCCTTGAAATCTACCAGCTCAGAAATTTATGATGAATTCCCTGTCCCTACTCCCAGAGGTAACTGCCAAGGAGACAGGTTAAAAGCCTATATTTATGGCAAGTGACACTTTCTGAACAAGATGTTGATTAAAGAGAGTGTTGGGTTCTTACTGTTCCACAAGCTCCAGAGGCTGAGCTGTGGGTGTGAAGACCATGTGTGGGTTAGGACACTGATCATCCCCCTAAGCCTGGAGGCTGTCAGAGTGACCTCTGAGGGATGAGGGGTGGGGTCAGGGAGACATGATGACAGAGGTATGCCAAAGTTAACTTACATTGGCAGGTTGTTAAATGTTCAGAAATATCCTGAGCTGGCTGTTAAACTGTTGGTAGTTTAAACTGGCCATGATGGGAATATTTGCACCATGGAAATGGGTGAGCATTATAAATGAGAGTTGGTTCTCCTTCCCCGGGGAACTGGTTTACCTCCATTGCACTGGGCCACCCCCATTTTGGGTAGATACTTTGTGGGGAGAGTGGCAGTCATCTGAGATTCTTGAGACTTTGTCCAGGGATCTGTCCAGATTGGAGGGATCTGTGGCCCCATGGGGGAGAGTTGCTCTATCTTGGGGGTGAGAGGCTGGATTTAGGAGATAAGCAGAAAAGTCAATGAAAATGAACTTTGTTCTGCCAAGTGAGGCAGAACTGTGGCCAAGTGACCTATCTGGTCTAGGATCCAGGACACTGGGCAAATGCATCACAGTGACTCTATTTACAGTGAAAAAAAATGAGCTCAGTTATACATTTTTAAATTGTTTTTAAAAATTTGTTTTAACTTATTATTTTTTACTGGGGCATGGTTGCTTTACAATATTGTGTTAGTTTCTGCTGTACAATGAAGTGAATCAGCTATGTGTATGCATATGTCCCCCGCTTCTTGGGCCTCCCTCCCATCCCACCCATCTAGGTCGCAACAGAGCTCTGAGCTGAGCTCCCTGTGCTATACAGTAGGTTCCCACTAGCTATGTTTTACACATGGCTGTGCACATATGTCAATCCTAGAACTACCATATGACCCAGCAATCCCACTACTGGGCACATACCCTGAGAAAACCATAATTCAAAAAGACACATGGTCCCCAACGTTCACTGCACTGTTCACAATAGCCAGGACATGAAAGCAACCTAAATATCCATCGACAGGTAAATGGATAAAGAAGATGTGGTACATACATACACTGGAGCATTACTCAGCCATGGAAAGGAACAAAACTGGATCATTTGTAGAGATGTGGATGGACCTAGAGTCTGTCATACAGAGTGAAGTAAGTCAGACAGAGAAAAACAAATATTGTATATTAATGCCTGTATGTGGAATCTGGACCAATGGTGCTGATGAACATGTTTGCATGGCAGACATAGGAATGGAGGTGAGTTCAGTTATGCTTTTGAGCTAACATATTCCTCTCTTGATTATCTTATCTACTGAATCCTTGCCTCCTTGATGCTCATTTCTTTTTCAAAGGGAAAGGGTAGCTTTGCAATCATAAACCCTAATATATAGATGTCTAAACATATTTTGACTGACATTTAACAGCAGGTTGGCAGCTGTATAGCTGCTGCCAATGTGTGCAGTGACGCAAAGGGCCCACTTATGTCCAGTTATCAATGTGAACCATGGAACAAGAAAATATCTCATGTGTGAGGCAAATACTCAAGTGCATCTGGCCAATTAGGGTCTTTTGCATGCATAAGCCCCTACTTGTGAGCAGCAGGTAAATGTCTCTTCTGCTTCCTCCAGTGGAAATTTTGGCTTTCAGTGAACATTAAGTCACAGACAGCCTGCTGGGTTAATCCTGGGCATTAGCCAATTGGTGTACATCAAGCACCCCAGACTCTTTCTTATGTATAACTATTACAGTGCACACTGAAACACACAGACAGAACATAGATCCTCACAGACACATAGCGGGAAGCCTTGGAGAGTCAGTATAGGAGAGAGACACCCAGAGCTACGAATATAACTGCTGAAAACAGACCCAAGGAAAGTAATGTAATTGCCATTAACCAGAGTGAATGGCCCGGCTGATGGATGCCAGCAACGTGTGAAGGCTTGATAATCGCCTGTTCATCCCAGGATGAATGTGATGCTTTCATTCCTCTGCAAAGTATTTATTTGTACGAGATTAGATTTGACTGGGGAATGCTTTTCCCTTTTCTAAATTATTAACATCTAATAAAAGGTTATAGCCAAATTCCCTGGCAACCTCACATGTGAAAAGAAGACCATCATTTTTATGCAGCTGCCATGCATTTTCCCTTCAAGATTGAGGAATACAGGAAAAAAGGAGAAAGAATTGAGGTTATATTCAGTTCAGTGGGGTGTTTCTTTCTTCATTGACATCCCCTCTTGGCAGTTTGTTTACTTTGCGGGGCAGGGGAAATTCTAGTTTTCAGTCTTTTCCACTTACAAATCCAAGACTGGGGCTCTTTCCAATCATTTTTTGTCTCAGCGTTCTGCTCAGTTTCAGGCACTACTGTCACTGTGGTTAATTCTGAAGGAGGAGACTTCTGATGGAGGTGGGCTCATGGTTTGGAGGCAGCGTGTCAGTCAGTCTGTCAATCAGTTAACAAGTCTTTATTTATCTCAGTGGGTGCAGAGCTGCCTATTAGATGATTGGAACATGTGATCTCCGTGCCTACAGTCTCTCCCCTCACACCATCCTACACACAACTGTCATGTTAACTCCTTCTCAGACAGAGCTCCCATCCTCTTGGACTCTGCCCAAACGCTGTTCATGGCTCCCCATTTCCTTTAGAAAAACAATCCATTCATGGCTCCCCATTTCCTTTAGAAAAAAAAATCCACGCAATTTAGGCTGGTATTCTGGGGTACACTCGCTTTAACCTATCTTCAAAACTTTAACTCATGTCTCCCAGAAGCCTCCTACTAACCCCAAAGGGAATCAATCACTTGTTTCCATCTCTATGCCTTTGCTCACACTTCCCTTTTGCATCTCATTTCTGTGTGCCCGAGTTCTTTTCACCCTTCCAGGTCCAGTTCAAATGACACCTCTTTCCATGGAGGCTTCTCCGGTTACCACAGCCAGAAGGACCCTTCTCCACCTCCACATTCTGATAGAGTCTTTACTTGTGCCTCATTTCTTGCACATCAAGTTCTACCTTGTCATCCAGCCATGGTGAGGCAGGAGAGTACATTGTTGAGGAGCACAGATTCTCAACTAGACTGAGAATCTGAATCCCAGATCTGTTACTTACTCCCTATGTGACCTCTCTGAATCTCAGTTTCTTCCTCTTTAAAATGAGGAGAATTATAGTACCTATATTTTGGAGTAGTTGCAAAGATTAAATGGCTTAATTCAGATAAAATGCTTTGAATATGGTCTGCTGGATAGTAAGTACCATAGAATTATTAGCCGTCATTATTTGAAAGAAGAAAGCATTATAATTCAGTAAAACTAATCTACAAACTAAGCAGGACTGGTTCCAACTCTACGAACCTGTAATAATAACATATAGAATTTAACATATGTATAGAATTACAATAGCATATCCTCATCCATAATTCAATGCCACCAGTACTCATTGAGAGCACCTGTGTGCCAGGCACAGTGTCTCACCTTAACTCCTCTTTATATTTATTTATTATTTTTTAATTTTTGGCTGTTCTGGGTCTTCATTGCTGCACGGGCTGTTCTCCAGTTGTGGCGACTGGGGGCCTGCTCTAGTTGCAGTTCGCGGGCTTCTCATTATGGTGGCTCCTCTTGTTGTGGAGCAGGCTTTAGCAGTTGTAGTAGGTGGCTCAGAGGTTGTGACCCATGGGCTTAGTTGCTCTGCAGCTGTGGATCTTCCTGGACCAGGGATTGAACCATGTCCTGCATTAACAGGGTAATTCTTAACCACCAGACCTCCAAGGAAATCCCCCCACTTCAGCTCTTAACATGAGTATTACGTTGTCCATCTTCAAGCATAAGATACTGAAATTCAGTACATTTCAAGGTCTTCCCAGGGCGACTTTGCTCCCAGCCAGAGCTAGTCTTTACTGCTGCCCTGTCTAGGATTCATTAAGAAGCCCAAGTTGCTATTAGAGACGTTTGGATTCTCAGGAGAAAGGTCATTGAGCCACTGTGCATCAGTAAGGACCCGCTGTCTTCTGAGCCATCTTCCATATGTACAGACCCAAGATCTTACAGACTGAAATGTCAGGCTCAGGCTAAAGTAGGCAGTGAACTATGGTGGGTCACATACAGGTGATCTGCTTCTCAGCCCACTTGCAGAAACACTGGAGGCCAGATTTCTCTGTTTCTATCTTCCAGGCAGCAAAAGTGTGTGTGAACTCTAGGAATACAAACTCCCTTCACTAATCAGTCTAATGAAAATTAATTAGGAAGGCAGATCTACTGCAGAAATCCCCAAACAAAACACAATGTATTGTCTAATCATGCATGTCAAAGCCAGATAAAAATGTTTTAACATCATTTGTAATTATGGATGATCTGACCCATTGCTCTTCTCTACCTTGTTTGGAAACAGAATGTGGGCTTTTCTAGTTGTTCAGCTCTCTGTTTCCAAATACATTGTCTTCACCTCCTCAGATGTCCCTCCCCCCGGCATTGTTCATCCAGGGGTTGATTTGGGTTGTCTCTGCCTGGTGCGTGTACTCTACAGAGTGGGTCACATCAGTGTGTGTGATGCAGCATGAACATTCCTGGAAGCCAGAGCTTGTATTCTTATAATTCTTTTTCTAAGTGACCCAGCACAGTGGCACACAAAAATATGGGACTTAAAGCTTTGATGGTGATGACAATTAATTAGCATGTCCGTGTCTGTAGCAAATTAAATTTTCTAAATTATTCAGTCTCAGACTCGTAGGGTTTTGATGATCTGGTTCTAGTTTGGGTCCCAGGACTCATTTGTTGTGTGTTTCAATCACAGTCCTGGTAGGAAGCAGTGGGCACATTTAAGAGTCAATGAAGAGGGTTAAAGGGAAACCAGCAGGAATGGTGAAGCATCCTGAGTTAGCAACAGCAGAGAAACTTCTACCATCCCTAGACCTGCAGGGCAAAGGAGGGGCTGATCATCAGAACCTATACAGACCTGTAGCTGTCACCAAGGACAGGGCCACCTGGCAGGAGCTGTTGTAGGCAGAGGAATAGCCATTGCCACACCCTGGCTGGACAGGGAGGGAGCCGAGGGGAATAAGCATCTCAATTTCTTTCTTCTTGCACCCTCTGTGTTCTTGCCATTGCTTCCCACTGGTCCAACTTAATGGAAAGTCAGAGGGTAAGGGACTCGTTGATACACTTCCCAGAAGCCAGTCTCCTGGGCCTCAGAGCACAGTGGAGGGTGGGTGGGGAGATCACACAGACCACCTCACAACCTTATACAGGTTCCTTTAAACATTCTTTGAGGCTCAGTTTTTAATTTGTAAAATGAGGAGAACTATAAGACGTACAAACGTATGGGATTGTGATTGTTTTTTGGTACTTGCTTGGCTTTCATTTCATTCATTTGGGTCCATTTAACCCAAGACAGGTGATGGGAGATGCAGGCCTAGAGCAAAAGAGAAGACTTGAGCAAGCATACCCAGTGGACCAGGGGTCACAGAAGGACCCAGGCCCTTCACTGCTGCTATCTCCACAGGGTAGAACAGAAATTTCAGATTTGCTCTTGATTCATATTGAAATAATCTTCTTTTCTTTGCTGCAATTTATTCAGGTTTATGGAGCACATAAAGATCTTACAAAGGCGGCCTTTTGATGTAGTTATGCAGCTATAAACTTATACAGCTGTAATAATTGCATTTTAATGATTTCTTTATATTGCCATAATTGGTAGAGTTAATGATCATGTCAGCTGGACAGTGAAAAGAATTCTCTTTGCAGCCAACCCTCTTCTCAACCTCTTGGGCTGTTTAGGGAGTATGGAAAGATAGATGTTTTTTGATTCCCCTTTACCCACACCGAATGGACCCTCAATGGATAATTACTGAACCTCCCAAAGTTCTCCTTGCCAAATGCTTCCATGTGATACATATATTTAATTTGCTCTGTTTCATGAGCAAACTTCTTCACCCCTGTCTCCAGAAGGAGCCAGGCTGGCACATTGTCTATTTCTCTTCTTGTTGCTACAGTTTCCCTGCACAGTAGTTTTCCATTTCAGGCTTCATTGGGGCTGGTGTGTGCATGTGTGCCTGTTATTTAATCATGTCCCAAGTGCTGAGAAAAAAGTCCGTCTGAGATCAGAGCTGGGTGAAAGATCTTGATTTTTAGCTGGAGGGGAAAGGGGAAGCTAAAAATCAGCTTGTCTGAAAATTCTCATAAAATTTGCAAAATCCTGAAACTGAAAGTTCTGCAGTGCAGAGTCTTTCTCATGCAATGTAAACAGGGTCAGTTAGAGCCTCTTGGAGCTGGGCTAAGGTGGAGGCTGTTGTCAGTCAAACTAGTGTTGGGCTTTGGATGAGGGTGGAGGGAACTGACCCTCAAAATAGAGATTGCTTTGGGCAAGACTAGAAAATAAATAATCCCCTTCCTCCCACCTTTCCCATCTGCTTCTGGCAAAGAGGAAAAGGAAGCTGTTAACTGTCTCTCTGGTTTGATAGGCATTGCTGAGATTCTGGACAGCTCCTGAGGTGGGGGCTGTCAACTTGATTACTGGTGACAGTGATGATGGTGGTGGTGATAGTGGTAGTGGAATTGGGAAGAGAGGGTCACCAAAGAGGCTGTGAAGAAGAAGTGAGTGGTGGGTATGCTGGGCAGAGCATAACCAGAGCTGGTTGATGTTCAGTAAATACCTGTTGATCAATTTGATCATTTAAGCAGACCACTTAATTTCCTTATGCTATGTTGAGGCTAATCTGAAAAATGGATTTTATGCTCTGAACACTCACCAACCCATGGTGTGGAGAGGAATCAGGGGAATAGCCAGTGTGGCAGGGGAGGCCAGCCTAGCATGAAACATTTGTCAGAGGAGCTGTATAAAATGGTTACTCTCATGAAAATGCCGTGGAATTGGCTGCAAACTGGTCTTGGATAGGGAGGGAATCTTTTCCATTCCAAGATCTATCAGCACAAAGAACCAACTTCTGCATCCTCCCTGGAGATACGAGGGGATAACAATCCTCTGGGTGGATTTACGTCTGGCCTCTGGTTTTGAATTGGTCTGGGAGGAAGAAGATTCACAGTGTGACCACTTTGGCCTCATGTCAAGTCCAAATAATCTGTTCCCAGGAGTGTTACTTGAGGGCCTTTAGGAAAAGCCTCTCTCTGCCTTCCTCTCTCCAAATACCTCCTCATTTACTTTTTTTGAAATACCATCTGAAGACATTAGGGCCAGCAGGCATCCTTTTGAAAATTAGCACTCCATGACTAAGGGAGCAATGAGGCTACACTATAACTTAGTGTGAATTATCCATATCAGCATTGTGAAAGTCTGACAGTGAGGCAATATCAGCAGCATTGGAAGAGGAAGAAGATGTAGAAAATGAGAAGGATGGACACAATTTGGTTACCTTGGAGCACTGGCCTTTGGAGGAAGCCTTAGATGAGGAACATTTTTCTTAAGGATATGGAGACATACGCCAGGGGGTGAGGGAACCGAAGAGATGCTTTACCTACTTTGGTAATTTTCATTAATTCAGATCTGGTCAGAGGCAGCCCCTTTGCTTTCAATGAATTCTGGTTGCTCTCTTAGTCTACATAGGACCTTTTGCATTCTGAGTTTTCAGAGAACAGGTCCATCCTATATGATGGACCTGGAATGACAATCCAACTAGAAGGTTTTAGGTCATGTCTATGTGGAAAACTGATTGACTAGAAAACAAATGACGTGGTATTGAGATTTACTGGTTTTACTTGTCTTTCACAATCATCTCCTCTGGTCTTCACAAAAATCTGTGAGGACAGAACCAAAAATCTTAGACTCATGGAAAGGTACTGACTTTCCTGTGGAACTCAGCAGGTAAGGGGCAGAGCCTGGAGCTTGAAGTCTTAGTGCTCTCCTATACCACAGAGTCAATAGCTGAGCTGGAAACATCACTTTTATTGAGCATCTTTCGGTTTAACCCTGATTATCAGGGGGATGAACAAATGGCCTTGGAATGACTTGGTCTCTGAATTGTTAATTATTCAAGACAATATACTCAGAAAAAGAATGCAGGATTCTGAGAATGTAATTGTTGAAAATCCCCAAGAACCCCTCAGGCTACAGTTGTCTGGCCAATTGGGTTCTTTCCAGTCCAGACCTGTAACCATTTGGCAACTTTTTCAACTGTATATGACTTAGAATCAATGGTGATGAGGTTCCTTCCATTACATCTCCTTCACTTTGCAGAGACTCAGGCATAATAAATGTGATGGATATGCCTGCCAGATGGAAATTAGAACTGTTTGCCATGAACACACCTTCCCTCCTGGCTGCTGCCCATGTAGGAAGAGATCTAGAAAGAGAGTGAAGGGATGAGTGACTCAGTTCAGACACAACAAGGAACAAACTTGACAAAGTTCTCCTCTATGTTTGTGCTTTTCCAGCTACTGAATTCTCTTTCGGATTTACTTGTGTCAAACAGCTGTTCTAAATTCCTGGCCATCTTTACGAGCCTCTTAGAATCACCTTTTTATTAGTCCCTTTGGAATTTACTCCTCTATTTTCATTCACTTAATCATGAAGATCTTATCATCCTTTCATTTACCTAATCATACGATCATTCATCTAGCTAATCAACTGTCTATTCATCTGTCCATCCAACAAATACTCGGAACTCACTCAGAAAATCACTGTATCCGGTGCTGTGGGAGATGCAAAGATGAATAAAATATAGTTTCTGTATTAGTCAGCATCCTAACTAAAAAATAGGGAGACCATTTAAAGAATTTATAGCAGAGGGAATTTAGTATAAGGAAGTGGTGACAGAAGCACTGGGAAATCAAACAAGAGACGGTGTGGCAATACAGAACTTCATGCACTTGGATGATACTACTGCCCTTAAGCTGAGGAAACAAAGGAGAATGAGAGGTTACCAGAGCCCAGGGGTTGGGGTCATCAGGTGGAAGTAAAATCACGATGGATAGATTAGTGGGAATTTGAACCAGGGTAGGTATGTCCAGTAGGGGCTGGAGCCATGGAGGAGGCACAGCAGCTGCAGGGATATGGGCTGAAGAAAAGAGGGATGGCTAGAAGCTCCCAGGCTTCTCCCTTTCTCCTTTCCTCTTTTCTCCTGATTATACTTCCCCTTTGTGGGAGCCTGCCAGAAGCCGGGAGATGCAACTTGCAGGGACCAGTTTCCTCACTATATGATACAGAATTGAGCGAAGGAAGGGTGACCAATGGATCTGAGGTAATGGGTCCAGTGCCGGCATAGCTCAGTACTGGAACTAGGGATGGAGAATCCAGGGTCTGGGCCACTCAGGCCCAAGTAAAATCTCTGATTTTAGAATTGCCTCAGGAAGGGATTGGAACTTTGGTAGAATGACCTAACGATCCTTTCAGGAATCCAGTTAAAGACTGGGTGCTCTTTCCCACATGATCACCCAATGGAAGAGCCAACTGTGAGTAGGGAAATTTAGGTTGAGTGTAAATACAACATCATGTTGCCTCTGTGGTTAGGGAAATGGTTGTTTCTGATGCTTGATTATCAGCTACCACTCCAGTCCGCATGCATGCCACACTTGAGTCAAACAAAGTCAGTCACGCTCTTTCACATCATTTTGCCTTGGTTGGAGCTGTTCCCTTCGTCCAAAGAGCCCTTATCCCTCTTTTCTACTTGGAGAATTCTTATTCCTCCTTTGATGACCAACTCAGTTCTCACATCTGTGGAGACTCTATCCTGCCTCAATGCTCCTCTAGCACATCTTCATATCTCTGTACAGTGCCCAGTATAATGTGTATTGCTGGTTAATTGTTGTTTTTTAAAAAATTTTTAATTTTTAAAAAATTTATTTATTTTAATTGGAGGCTAATTACTTTACAATATTGTAGTGGTTTTTGCCATACATTGACATGAATCAACCATGCATGTACCTATGTTCCCCATTCTGACCCCCCTCCCCCCTCCCTCCCCATCCCATCCTTCTGGGTCATCCCAGTGTACCAGCTCTGAGCATCCTGTCTCATGCATCGAACCTGGACTGGCTATCTGTTTCACATATGATAATATACATGTTTCAATGTTATTCTCTCAAATCATCCCACCCTCGCCTTCTCCCACAGTGTCCAAAAGACTGTTCTATACATCTGTGTCTCTTTTGCTGTCTTGCATATAGGGTCCTCGTTACCATCTTTCTAAATTCCATATATATGCATTAGTATACTGTATTGGTGTTTTTCTTTCTGACTTAACTTCACTCTATATAATAGGCTCCAGTTTCACCCACCTCATTAGAACTGATTCAAATGTATTATTTTTAATGGCTGAGTAATAGTCCATTGTGTATATGTACCATAGCTTTCTTATCCATTTGTCTGCTGATGGACATCTAGGTTGCTTCCATGCCTTGGCTATTATAAACAGTGCTGCGATGAACATTGGGATACATGTATCTCTTTTAATTCTGGTTTCCTTGGTGTATATGCCCAGCAGTGGGATTTCTGGGTCATATGGCAGTACTATTTGCAGTTTTTTAAGGAACCTCCACACTGTTCTCCATAGTGGCTGTACTAGTTTGCATTCCCACCATCAGTGTAAGAGGGTTCCCTTTTCTCCACACCCTCTCCAGCATTTATTGTTTGTAGACTTTTGGATAGCAGCTATTCTGACTGGCGTGAGATGGTATCTCATTGTGGTTTTGATTTGCACTGCTCTGATAATGAGTGATGTTGAGCATCTTTTCATGTGTTTGTTAGCCATCTGTATGTCTTCTTTGGAGAAATGTATGTTTAGTTCTTTGGCCCATTTTTTGACTGGGTCATTTATTTTTCTGGAATTGAGCTACTTGTATATTTTTGAGATTAATTCTTTGTCAGTTGCTTCGTTTGCTATTATTTCCTCCCATTCTGAAGGCTGTCATTTCACCTTGCTTATAGTTTCCTTCGTTGTGCAAAAGCTTTTAAGCTTAATTGGGTCCCATTTGTTTATTTTTGCTTTTATTTCCTTTACTCTGCGAGGTGGGTCATAGAGGATCCTGCTGTGATTTATGTCAGAGTGTTTTGCCTATGTTTTCCTCTAGGAGTTTTATAGTTTCTGGTCTAATGGTTAGATATTTAATCCATTTTGAGTTTATTTTTGTGTGTGATGTTAGAAAGTGTTCTAATTTCATTCTTTTCAAGTGGTTGATCAGTTTTCCCAGCACCACTTGTTAAAGACGTTGTCTTTTCTCCGTTGTATATTCTTGCCTCCTTTGTCAAAGATAAGGTGTCCATAGGTGCATGGATTTATCTCTGGGCTTTCTATTTTGTTCCACTGATCTATATGTCTGTCTCTGTGCCAGTACCATACTGTCTTGATGACTGTAGCTTTATAGTATAGCATGAAGTCAGGCAAGTTGATTCCTCCAGTTCCATTCTTCTTTCTCAAGACTGCTTTGGCTATTCGAGGATTTTTGTATTTCCATACAAATTGTGAAATTATTTGTTCTAGTTCTGTGAAAAATACTGTTGATAGCTTGAAAGGGATTGCATTGAATCTATAGATTACTTTGGGTAGTATACACATTTTCACTATATTGATTCTTCCAATAATGGAACATGGTATATTTCTCCATCTATTTGTGTCATCTTTGATTTCTTTCATCAGTGTTTTACAGTTTTCTATATATAGGTCTTTTGTTTCTTTAGGTAAATTTATTCCTAAGTATTTTATTTTTTTTTGTTGCAGTGGTGAATGGAATTGTTTCTTTAATTTCTCTTTCTGTTTTCTTGTTGCTAGTGTATAGGAATGCCAGGGATTTCTGTGTGTTAATTTTATATCCTGTGGCTTTACTATATTCATAGATTAGCTCTAGTAATTTTCTGGTGGAGTCTTTAGGGTTTTCTATGTAGAGGATCATGTCATCCGCAAACAGTGAGAGTTTTACTTCTTTTCCAATCTGGATTCCTTTTATTTCTTTTTCTTCTTTGATTGCTGTGGCCAAGACTTCCAAAACTATGTTGAATAGCAGTGGTGAGAGTGGGCATCTTTGTCTTATTCCTGACTCTAGGGGAAATGCTTTCAATTTTTCACCATTGAGAATAATGTTTGCTGTGGGTTTGTCATATATAGCTTTTATTAAAAGGTATGTTGAGGTATGTTCTTTCTATTTCTGCTTGTTGGAGGGTTTTTATCATAAATGGATGTTGAATTTTGTCAAAGGCTTTCTCTGCATCTATTGAGATAATCATATGGTTTTTATCTTTCAATTTGTTAATGTGGTTTATTACATTGATTGATTTGTGGATATTAAAGAATCCTTGCATCCCTGGGATAAAGCCCACTTGGTCATGATGTATGATCTTTTTAATGTTGTTGGATTCTGTTTGCTAGGATTTTGTGAAGGATTTTTGCATCCATGTTCATCAGTGATATTGGCCTGTAATTTTCTTATTTTGTGGCATCTTTGTCTGGTTTTGGTATCAGGGTGATTGTGGCCTCATAGAATGAGTTTGGAAGTTTACCTTCCTCTGCAATTTTCTGGAAGAATTTGAGTAGGATAGGTGTTCAGTTCAGTTCAGTTCAGTCACCCAGTCATGTCCGACTCTTTGTGACCCCATGAATCACAACACACCAGGCCTCCCTGTCCATCACCAACTCCCGGAGTTCACCCAAACTCATGTCCATCAAGTTGGTGATGCCATCCAGCCATCTCATCCTCTGTAGTCCCCTTTTCCTCCTACCCCCAATCCTTCCCAGCTTCAAGATCTTTTCCAATGAGTCAGCTCTTTGCAGCAGGTGGCCAAAGTATTGGAGTTTCAGCTCCAACATTAGTCCTTCCAATGAACACCCAGGACTAATCTGCTTTAGGATGGACTGGTTGGATCTTCTTGCAGTTGAAGGGACTCTCAGGAGTCTTCTCCAACACCACAGTTCAAAAGCATCAATTCTTTGGCGCTCAGCTTTCTTCACAGTCCAACTCTCACATCCATACATGACTACTGGAAAAACCATAGCCTTGACTAGATGGACCTTTGTTGGCAAAGTAATGTCTTGCTTTTAAATATGCTATTTAGGTTGGTCATAACTTTCCTTCCAAGGAATAAGCGTCTTTTAATTTCATGGCTGCAATCACCATCTGCAGTGATTTTGCTCTTCTCTAAAGTTTTGGTAGAATTCAGCTGTGAAGCCGTCTGGTCCTGGGCTTTTGTTTGCTGGAAGATTTCTAATTACAGTTTTGATTTCTGTTCTTGTGATGGATCTGTTAAGATTTTCTATTTCTTGCTGGTTTAGTTTTGGAAAGTTATACTTTTCTAGAAATCTGTCCATTTCTTCCAATTTGTCCATTTTATTGGCATCTAGTTGCTGATAGTAGTCTCTTATGATCTTTGTATTTCTGTGTTGTCTATTGTGATTTCTCTATTTTCATTTCTAATTTTATTGATTTGATTCTTTGTCCTTTGTTTCTTGATGAGTCTGGCTAATAGTTTGTCTATTTTATTTATCTTCTCAAAGAACCAGCTTTTAGCTTTGTTGATTTTTGCCATGGTCTCTTTGTTTTTTTTCTTTTTGCATTTATTTCTGCCCTAACTTATATGATTTCTTTCCTTCTACTAACCCTGGGGTTCTTCATTTCTTCCTTTTCTAATTATTTTAGGTTTAGACTTAGATTATTTATTTGACTTTTTTCTTGTTTCTTGAGGTAAGCCTGTATTGCTATGAACCTTCCCCTTAGCACTGCTTTTACAGTGTCCCACAGGTTTTGGGTGGGTTGTTGTGTTTTCATTTTCATTCATTTCTATACATATTTTGATTTCTTTCTTATTTCTTCTATGATTTGTTGGTTATTCAGAAGCTTGTTGTTTAGCCTTGGAATGATTTCAATTTTTCTGAATTTACCAAGGCTAGATTTATGGCCCAGGATGTGATCTATCCTGGAGAAGGTACCATGTGCACTTGAGAAAAAGGTGAAATTCATTGTTTTGGGGTGAAATGTCCTATAGATATCAATTACGTCTAACTGGTCCACTGTATCATTTAAAGTTTGTGTTTCCCTGCTAATTTTCTGTTTAGTTGATCTATCCATAGGTGTGAGTGGGGTATTAAAGTCTTTCACTACTATTGTGTTATTGTTAATTTCCTCTTTCATACTTGGTAGTATTTGCCTTACATATTGTGGTGCTCCTATGTTAGGTGAATATATATTTATAATTGTTATATTTTCTTCTTGGATTGATCCTTTGATCATTATGTAGTGTCCTTCTTTGTCTTTTTTCACAGCCTTTATTTCAAAGTCTATTTTATCTGATATGAGTATAGCTACTCCTGCTTTCTTTTGGTCTCCATTTGCATGAAATATCTTTTTCCAGCCCTTCACTTTCAGTCTGTACGTGTCCCTTGTTTTGAGGTGGGTCTCTTGTAGACAGCATATATTGGGCTCTTGTTTTTGTATCTATTCAGCCAGTCTTTGTCTTTTGGTTGGGGCATTTAACCCATTTACATTTAAGGTAATTATTGATAAGTATGATCCTGTTGCCATTTGTTGTTTTGGGTTTGAGTTTATACACCCTTTCTGTGTTTCCTGTCTAGAGAAGATCCTTTCGCATTTGTTGAAGAGCTGGTTTGGTGTTGCTGAACTCTCTCCGCTTTAGCTTGTCTGTAAAGCTTTTGATTTCTCCTTCATATTTGAATGAGATCCTTGCTGGTTACAGTAATCTGGGTTGTAGGTTTTTCTCTTTAATCACTTTAAGTATGTCCTGCCATTCCCTTCTGGCCTGAAGAGTTTCTATTGAAAGATCAGCTGTTATCCTTATGGGAATTCCCTTGTGTGTTATTTGTTGTTTTTCCCTTGCTGCTTTTAATATTTGTTCTTTGTGTTTGATGTTTGCTAATTCAATTAATATGTGTCTTGGGGTGTTTTGCCTTGGATTTATCCTGTTGGGGACTCTCTGGGTTTCTTGGACTTGGGTGGCTATTTCCTTCCCCATTTTAGGGAAGTTTTCAACTATTATCTCCTCAAGTATTTTCTCATGGCCTTTCTTTTTGTCTTTTTCCTCTGGGACTCCTATATTCGAATGTTGGGGCATTTGACATTGTCCCAGAGATCTCTGAAGTTGTCCTCATTTCTTTTAATTCTCTTTTCTTTTTTCCTCTCTGCTTCATTTATTTCCACCATTCTATTTTCTACCTCACTTACCCATCCTCTGCCTCCGTTATTATACTGTTGGTTCCCTCCAAAGTGTTTTTGATCTCATTTATTGCATTATTCATTATAGATTGACTTTTTTTTATTTCTTCTAGGTCCTTGTTAAACATTTCTTGCATCTTCTCGATCCTTTTCTCCAGGCTATTTATCTGTAACTCCATTTTGTTTTCAAGATTTTGAATCATTTTTACTATTATTATTCTGAAATCTATTTCAGGTAGACTCCCTATCGCCTCCTCTTTTGTTTGGTTTGGTGGGCATTTATCATGTTCCTTTACCTGCTGAGTGCTTCTCTGCCTTTTCATCTTGTTTAGATTGCTGTGTTTGGGGTGGCCTTTCTGTATTCTGGCAGTTTTTGCTTCCTCTTTATTGTGGAGGTTCCTCCCTGTGGGTGGGGTTGGATGAGTGGCTTGTCAAGGTTTCCTGGTTAGAGAAGCGTGTTCTGGTTGGTGGAGCTGGATTTCTTCTCTCTGGAGTGCAAGAAGTGTCCAGTAGTGAGTTTTGAGATGTCTATGGGTTTGGTGCGACTTTGAGCAGACTGTATATTAAAACTCAGGATATTAATTAAAATACTAAATTCTCCTGCGTTGCTGGAGAATTTGCGTGATATGTCTTGCTCTGGAACTTGTTGGCTCTTGGGTGTAGCTTGGCTTCAGTATAGGTATATAGGCTTTTGGATGAGCTCTTATTGATTAATATTCCCTGGAGTCAGGAATTTTCTGGTGTTCTCAGGTTTTGGACTTAAGCCTCCTGCCTCTGGTTTTTAGTCTTATTCTTACAGTAACCTCAAGACTTCTCCATCCATACAGCACTGATGATAAAACATATAGGTTAATGGAGAAAAGATTATCCACAATGAGGGACACCCAGAAAGTTTTGCTGAGTTACATGGAGAAGAGAAGAGAGAGGAGGGAGATAGAGGTGAACAGGATGGGAAGAGGAGAAATCAAAAGGGGAGAGTGCAATCTAGCCAGTAACCAAATCCCTGTGTGCTCTCCACAGCCTGGAACACCCAGCGAGGTTCATGGAGTTACACAGAGAAGAGAAGAGGGAGGAAAGCAATAGAGGTGACCGGGAGGAGAAAGGGGGGGGGGATCAAAAGGAGAGAGACAGATCTAGCTAGCAATCAGTTCCCTAAGTGTTCTCCACAGCCTGGACTACCCAAAGAGATTCACAGAGTTGAGTAGAGAAGAGAAAGGGGAGGGAGGAGATTGAGGTGACCTAGGGGAGAAAAAGGAGAGTCAAAATGGGGAGAGGGCAATCAAGCCAGTAATTACATGCCTAAGTAAAAATGGGTACTGAAGATTGGATTCTTAAAGGTACAAAATTGATAACAAATACCAAAAAGCCAAGATTAAAAATCTAGAGTAGAGATTAAACTCTTAAAAATACAATATAAAAAAGCAAAACAATCACAAAAATTATAAAAAATATACATGAAGTTTGCTTTAAAAATAGAGTCTTTTCAGTAACGAGAACCCAACATGGGAGACAACAAAAGGAACACAGATGTATAGAATAGACTCGTGGACTTTGTGGATGAGGGTAAGGGTGGGATGATATGGGAGAAGGGCATTGAAGCATGTTAATTGTCATGTGTCTAATCAATCGCCAGCCCAGGATTGATGCTCGGGACTGGTGCAGCGAGATTTCCCGGGGGGGAGGGAGGAGGGAGGGGGGTTCCGGAGGGGAAGCATATGTAAACCCATGGTGATATCATGACATTGTATGGCAAAAACAATTTAAAAAAAAAAAAAAAAGATCTCAAAAAAAAAAAAATAGTCTTTTTTTTTTGCAAGGTAATAGTAGCCTATAAAAATGCAAATTAAAGGAGTAATAGAGGACTTAAAATTTAAAAAATTAAAAAAAATTTTTTTTTGCATATAACATAGTGTACTCTTTATTATTATTATTTTTTAAGGAAACAAAAAAAATATATTTAACCATGTATTTATCATTTTCACTTGTCTTATTCCTTTTTTTTAGGTTCAAATTCCCTTTCTTTTATTTATTTATTTATTTATTTTTATTGTTTTTGCCATACAATGTCATGATATCACCATGGGTTTACATATGCTTCCCCTCCAGAACTCCCCTCCCTCCTCCCTTAAAAAATTTAAAAATTTAAAAAATTATAATAGTAAAAATATATTTAGGAATTTCTCTGGAGCTGTTGTGGGCAGTGTGGGGTCAGTTCAGATTCAGATAGTTCCTTGTTCCAGCTATACTTCTCAAGATCCATAGGCCCCTTCCAATGTAGTCAGTGCTAACGACAGGGTTTTAATCTGTTGTACCTGTCACTTCCAAAGCAGTCCCTTCTGTTTATTTTGGCTTCTTCTGTTTGCAAGTCTCCTCAATATCTAATTTCCACCCTGACACAAGGGGGCAAAGGTGGTCACTTATTTAGGCTCACTTGTTCAGTCGTGCTGTGGGGAGGGAGGAACACTGCAAACAAATATCACTGGCATGTGTGGGGAGTGCTAGCAGTGTCTCGGCCACACTGGGTTTGCCCCGGCTCACAGTGTGTGTGCTTTCCCAGTCTACACTTCTCAGGCTCCAGGTTGCTCTGCAGGGGAACTGCCTAAAGCAGGCCCTGGGTTGCATGCACTTTCCAAGTCTAACCTGCTCAGGTCCAGGTTCTCAGGTACTCCACAAAGGTGCAGACTCAGTTGGGCCTGGGTTTTGTGCCCTTCCCAGGTCCAAGCAGCTCAGGCGACCAGGTGCTTGGCGAGCGCTCACTCCCTAGGTGTGGTGTGTCTTATCGCCTCCCCCGTCCCAGCCGCTAGGTTTCCTGGGAGTGCCCTCTCAGGTGTGCTGTGTGTCTCTTCCGGGGAGCTGATGTCTGGCTGCGACCCTCCCAGCAGATGTCAACCGATCAGGATCCCAGAAAGACTTGGTTAGCAACTGGGAGCCTGCTCGCAGTTTGGTAGAGGATGCCCCTTTCCCTCTCTGGCTGTTGCCTGCCTGCCTCTCTGCCTCCAGCGGGGGATGTGCCAGTCCGCTGCTGGCTATCTCTCCTCTGGTATTCACTCAGTCCTTTGCTCTGTGAGCAGGCTGGCAGTGCCTTAGGTTAGGGCTTTTCACGGGAAGGTTCTCTCTCTCTTTTTTCTCTCTCTGGCTATCCCACAGTTTGGGTTGCTGTCTCATGTTACCTCCCTCGGATTGCCCTCAGGGCATTCAGGCCCGGTCCTGACCCTAAGCAATGCAGCCCTTGCCTCCCTGTTCAGCCCCTGCTTGCTGGTGGTGGATGCAAGCATCTGGGCTACTTCTCTGCTGGGAGTTGCCATTAGGCACATAATCTTCTTTGGAAGACAATGGGCTGCCTTTCTGGGTGCCTGGTGGCCTCTGTCAACATTCAGAAGTTGTTCTGTGGAATTTGCTCAGCATTCAAATGTTCTTTTAATGAATTTGTGTGTGGGGGGGGTGATTGGTCTCCCCGTCCTTCCTCCGCCATCTTAGGACCCCCACGCTGGTTAATTATTGTATGTTTGTCTTTCCCACTACTCAAGAATTCCTGGGGAGCAGGGACCACATTTTAATCACTACTCATCCATACTCAAATCTAGCACAACATCTGGCATAAAGTAATCTGTAAATATTAGTTGAGGAATTGAATGTGTTATCATTGCATATGTCTAAAAGCAAATAGATAAATAAAACATCTGTTCTCTGAGGGCCTCAACTTTCCCCACCTCTCGCAGGGGTGATGGTTATCATGTGAATCTCCAACCCTTGCTTTCTCATGCATGAGACCCTTGAAATATCCCTTTGGAAAGAAATTCCTAGGGGAGCTGTGTCTAACGGCTGTGAGCAGCTACTGGAACTTTCCTTTTGATGTTTTATAAATGTGTCTTCTCAGTCCAGCCCAGCCTGACATGACTAGGCAGAACTCTTGCCTGTTTTGAAAGACTCAGACAGCTCATATAGCTTGATCACTTGGGTGAATTTTTGGATGTAAAAAATAGGATCTTTTCTCCCTTACTTTTTCATATTTTAATCCTTTCTTTTCTTGTGCCAAGTGAGAGAACTCCTCTGCCCCACACCTGGCCCGGCCCAGACCTTTGTGCATTTGACCTGGTCTGGGGAAAAAGCTCTATCAGGTAGTCTCTTTAGGGCATTTGACCCTCTATATGAGTCCTAGAACTTCTGAGCTTATTTGCTGACTCTCAGGCCACTCCATGACTCCTACAACAAAGGGGGCAGTGGGTCTGGAGGAGAACCTCCTGTTGCTCAGGTGAAATGGTAACGTCAACAGTGACAAATGCCCTTCTTTCAAGAGTGCCTATCTTTTCATTTTTATTTTTTTCATTTTTAATGCTTCCCAGGAAATTCTGTAGACTAGAAGGAGATGCTGATAATCATCAGTCCCTTTATGACGAGTAAAATAAAGACAGAATAGAAAAAAAAAAATCACAGTAAGAGGCAGTGAGTGGAACAGGAAGTCATGATGGGGGTCCTGAGTCCCAGCTCCAGATGCCACCAAAGTCTGAGGATGAGGTGAGAACATAGGAGGGGTGACCTCAGGAGCCATTGGGGGAGGAGCTTGGATACATACAGAGGACTGGTGAGGACCCCTTGGCTGCTAACAGGATGGGGACCTGGGGTCCTTCTGGGGCTCAGTACAGCCAATCCTCTCATATCTGCTGTCTCTTACCTGCTAGTGAGAGGTGGGAGCTGAGCAGTGAAGCTAAGATTTTCACTGGGAACAACAGCCAGATGTATCTGAATCTTGGTCTTGTTTGTTTTTGTGGCCTTGGGAAAATTACCTAAACTCTCTGAAAGTTGGGTTTCTCACCTGTAAATGGAGAAAATTCCTGCCTACAGCTGCTCTGAGGATTAAATGAGAGAGGGGTTTAACACTATGCCTGACACAGAGCATCTATGACTATAATGGCTTTCATTACCCAGGCTCACTCCCTCTTACTTTCCCCAGCTCTGCACTCCACTTTGGGGCTGGGCTGTCCTCTTACCAGCTTCTCAGAGGAAGGGCAGCTCCAGCCAGAGAAGCCTGCAGCCCCTGAGCCTAAAACCACAGCTTTCTTCCACTGCCTTTCCTTTGCCTGCTCCTCTGCCACTGATTTCTGGTTCTGTTTCAGGGGGAGCCCCTGGAGAGAGGTTAGGAGGAGGAGGTGTCAGGGGTGAAGGAGGGATGGATGGGCTCTGTTACAAAATGTCAGATGATGGCAAAGGTCTGGTCTAACACAAACGAAGGAGAGGCCTGGGGTCATTCTTTGGAAATGAATGGGCAAGTGGAGTAAGGAGTGAAGGGGAGCCGTGAAGATGGTCTTGGAAATGAGAAAAACACAACCAGAAGCCACAGCTGAGAATTAAGTCAGAGAAGGATCATGTAGGACTGAGGGAAGGGAAGATGGCTAGATCCAATCTTCCTGCACAAGATGAAGCAGCTGGGCCTGACCCCAAGGCCCCTCTCCCCTTGTCACCCCAGACCCTGTCATCCACCACTCATCTCTGCTCATCATCTCACATCTGGGGCTTCAAGGTGGTCCAGCTGCTCTCCCTTCATGTGACTTCCTGTGCAGTTCCTGGACTGAATTGGGAGGTTTTCTTCTCTCTGTCGCATCCTTGTCCCATGCGATATTTCTCCTTCTTGCTTTTCCCCCCGGGGCGATTGGAGTTGAGTTTTGCTACTGAATAGGGTTGGCCTTCACTGCTGTCTGGGAAGATTGGACCTGGCTGCTGGCGGACATTTCCAGGTCATTTGATAAATGGGCCCATGTAAATGGGGGTAGCAAGTGGCTGGCAGGGAGAGTGGGAAGGAGACAGACTGCTAATCTCCTTACCTCCCCTGAAAGTTTGGGAAGTTCTGCAGATGTGAATTTTTTATACTTTTTCTACCCTAGTCCTCAATGCCCTTTCTTCACTGTCACTCCCTCTTGCCTCCTCTTCCAACAGTGACTTGGTGGCTCTCATATATGACAAGCATCTTTAGGGATGCCTGTAGCTAGAGGAGATCTGGTTCTTATGAGCTCTAGAGTGTGCCTTGCATGTGAATCTGAAATTGGTGAGCAAGGATACCCCTGACCTGGATGCCAGCCAAGGTGAGGGGAAATGGCAGGGATACTCCAAGAAGGGCTGGGGCGGAGCCACATACTGGCGAAGGAAGAACTCATGCCCCAGGGAGCTGGCTCACTGTATTTTTAAGAGAAAGTTTAAGGACAGATGTTTCAGAGACTGCATCTGTACTGACAGTGGAAATGGGTGGAAAAGTCACACGCTGGCTCATTTATATGGCAGGGTCCATAGTTTGCCCACACCATGCTGTTCATATATGCTGACTTCCCCTGTCTTCTAAGGATGCAGCATGTTTCACTGACATAAACTTTGAGCAAGTGGATTGGGACTTACCTGTTGGTTTACACAATGCTCTGTGTGCTAAGTCACTTCAACTGTGTCTGACTCTTTGTGACCCTATGGACTACAGTCTGCCAGGCTCATCTATCCATGGAATTCCCCAGGTAAGAAAACTGGAGTGGGTTGCCATGCCCTCCTCCAGGGGATCTTCCCAACCCAGGGATCGAACTCTCATCTCCTGCGTTGGCAGGCAGGTTCTTTACCACTAATGCCACCTGGGAAGCCCCTACACCATACTAGAAAGATCCAAGTTTGTAAATTTACTAAATATATTAGATCCTTTCCCCACCATGCCCTCAAAATTTGTGCTCCTCGAACCAGACACACAGTCCACAGGAAGCCTCCAAAGTTGAAATTCTCCTGGGAATATTACTTGCTCCCAGAACTTGACAGGTTTCCCCACTGAAGGAGATTACTCCATCCTTCCAGGATTGAACATATGAGCAAGTGAGTCTGCGAGGAAGACTCTCCAATGAAATTGCATCTTGTACAATAATCTAGAAGCTCTGGGCCTATGAAAGGAGGCAGATTTCAGTGGGGCAAGGCAGTGGATGCCCCCGGATTCAGACTCTCTTTTGTCTCAGCTACTCACAACAGACTAGGGTTTGAGCCACATCTCAGGACACAGTGTGACCATGCAGCCTTGTGCAGACCCTGGATGAGACCCACCTGTGGTGTGGGACATGTCTGAAAGAAACAGCTTTAAGCACCCGAATGGTAGGGAGCACAGCCCAGGGGTGCAGTCAGTGTGGGTGATGCTGGTGACCAGGGAGGGAACAGCTCTGATGGGAGACATCCTGGCAGGTGGCTTTAGCAGACGGATAAGGAATCCAGCTCGTGTGATTCTTAGAAGTCAGGCAAGCATGAAGTTGTCATCAAGCACATCTTGTTTCTTACAGCATTTATTTATTTATAACACCTTGTTACCTCAAAAACAATCTCATATGACTTTATTATATAGGTGTTACTAAAATCATCCCTGAGCTTTTGACCATTAATGTAAAATATGTAAAATGAACAATATAGACTGTGATAGCAAAACTGCTATAATAGACACATTGAACCAGAACTCTACTCCTAGAAACTTTAATTTTGATATAACTTTGCACTTAGAGAAAAGTTGTTATCTTTTTGCAATTGCTTTATTTTGCTAGCAGGTATTTTTGAATGAAGGGGCAACACAGGTTCCATCAGGCTGGGGAAAGTGGTGTCAGCCTGCAGGGTACATGCAACCACAGGCAAGGTGGCCCTGGAGAGACAGGGGGCAGAGGTGGTCAGCAGGGCTGCAGAACATGTGCTGAACTGGCCATGGTGTAATTATCCAGAGGCATGGAGTGCTTAAAGCCCAGTTTGGCCACCTCTAGTTCTATCTTTGGAAAAGTGCTGACCCTCTCTGAGCCTCCATTTCTTCCTGGTTAAATGGGAATGTAGTAACGTCTTGGTAAATAGTAATATCTACTACAGCGGATCTCTTGTGAAGATGGAATGAGCTGATGTGTGTAAAGTACCTTACAGAGCCTGGCATATTAGTGTTATTGAGTTAGTGCTTAATAAATGGTAGTTATTAATAAGTTAGATGATGGTGGTTAGAATAATAAAGAGGTTGAGATTGGAACCAGAAGCCAGGCCCAGCTTGACGTGGCAGGTGAAGCCAGCGGGTTGGGCCTACAGGAGCTGGGAGGGGCACAGGGGCATGCATTCCAGGCAGGACTCATGCTTCCCTGGGCTTCATGGCGTGACTGCTGGTGTGGGGAGGACCACGGGAGGAATTCTGCTTGAGAAACAGAATTCTTCTGGTCAAACTCTAGGGGTTGGGGATCCTGGGTAAGGAAAGATGAAAACTGACAGCCATAGAATGTCCCTCCGTTGGCCAGAGGAAGGATGAATGGAATATTTGAGATGCTGGAAGCCCTCCTACATGGTAAGTTCAAAGAAGTGTCTGGCTTCTCTGAGGATTCCAAACAGACTTTGCAAAAATGTAATTAAGTTCCAAGTCCCTGGAAATCAATCATGCTCCCAGGAACTAATACCTTGTCTTGTTGATTAGAAGTGAGGGGAGCCAGGGGCAATTACTCTCTGATGAAGAAAATTCTTTGCTCAGAGATCCAAGGACTCAGAGAGCCAAGGCCAGGGAGTGGGAACAGGGGAGGGGGTGGGGGTGGCAAGGCAGCCTCTGGGAACCACGTCTAATTACACACGACCTGTTTTTCTCTGGGCCAAAGTTCTCCATTGGACACAAAGTCCATCTTCGGACCTGTACTGGAATCTCAGGAGCTTCTCTTCATATTAGGGGAAACCAAGTAGAAACAAAGATTGGATCTCAGGGCTCACCAAGGCCATCCGTCACTGTTTAGTCCATTTCCTTGCTGCCAGCAAGTGGGGACAAAGGACAGTCTGCCACTTAGCCACCCCTGCAGAGTGGTTTCTTGTAGCCAGCCCAGTCCTAGGCACTGGAAATGGAAATTGCTCCTGGAACTTGACAAGCTTCCTCGCTGAAGGAGGTTAACACTAAATAGGAAGTAAAGAGCCCTGGCGCCCAGACAGAAGTCTGCCTCTAATCAACCTGTGGAATGAAAGAGGGGGGCAGTGCAAAGTGTAAGGTCTCCTCCCAGCTCAGAGACCCTTCTCTCCAGTTCTCTGCTGCGTGGGAGGAAATGGAGAGCAGCCTGGAGGCTGAGAGGCAGGGTGAATACAGAGAGAAGTGGAGGAGACAGAGAACAAAGAGATGGGTGAGGTGCAGTGGGGATGATAGATGAAGGGTTGAGGACTGTGCACAGACACAGAGAACAGTCTGCTGACAAAGCAATGCTGGCTCTGCAGCTGAGATCTTGGAGGACCGAGAGGATGGTGGGGAGAAGGGCAGTGATTCAGTCCACCATAGATTTATCTCAGGCCAGATAACCCGACCCAACCTGTTTCCACACCAGCCCCAGATCCCTCTCCTCCCTGCTCCAGCAGATCCCAGCACATGCCGAGGGGAGTGAAGGTGCAGAGAAAGAGATGAAAGCAGTCAGAAACCTTTGGGAACAGCTGCCTCCGTATCTGTCCCTTGAGTTCTGGGGCAGCTTCCGGTGGACTCCAGACCTGGGTGCCTGTGAGTGACCAGCAGCAGGGCAGCCTGAGACCCGGAGGGGCTGAGGGTCAGAGGTTGTGCTGAGTGGAGGCTACAGGATATGGTGAACCCCCAGTGTCAGTGGCACGTTTGTCCCAAGGCACCGTTGCCCCAGGGGCTTCCTCTCTATAGGGGTTGGGAAGTGTTAGTCGCTTAGTCGCATCCAACTCTTTGTGACCCCTTGGACCTGTCAGGGTCCTCTGGCCGTGGGATTCTCCAGGCAAGGATATTGGAATGGGTTGCCATTCCCTTCTCCAGGGGATCTTCCCAACCCAGGGATTGAACCCTGGTCTCCTGAATTGTAGGTGAATGCTTTACCTCTGAGCCACTGGAGAAGCTAAGTAAGAGAATAGCAGGCATCCTAGAGGGTGTGTGAAAGCACCTCGAAAGCCTTCAAAGACCTTGTTGTAAAAAATGTAAAAAGAAAATGATTACTCTCTTTTCCAGCCTGGGTTCCTGAGTCCTCGACTCTCCATTGAGCGGGCTGGCCCCACCCAGTAGGCAGGACAAAGAAGAAGTGGCAACTCCCATTTCTGGTACCAACAGGCCCACCTCTTTTTGAGTTTCCCACACAACTCTGGGCTAGAGATTCTTCACAGATCAAGTAACTGAGCTTGTTCTGCTGAAGCTACTAGCCCAGAGGAGTGGTTAAAGCAGGTACTTTGGAATCACAAGGACATTGGTTCAAATCTCAGATCACCTATGTATTAGCTGGGTGATTCATGGCAATTTCTGTACACATGGACACTCATTCCTTCATCTGTACAATGGGCAAAAATAGTATCTTCCTCATGAAACTAGTGAGGATTAAATGGGATCACCCATGTAAAGAGCTTAACACAGTGCCAAGTTCATAAGAAGCTGTCACAATCATTGCCACCACCACCACCGCTACTACTTCTATTACTACTATCCAGGCCACCTTACCCTAGGGTAAGTGTTTTCCTGAAACTTCACCTTGACTCGACTAAGTTGCTTTGGTTCCTTGACCTGTTTTGGGTTCTCCAGAGGCAGAGGGATAGCTGAGATGAACTCTGGAATGCTGGGGTCCAGAACAGCCCTCTCGGTGTGTTCACTTTCACAGCCCACCTTGGGAGTTCTGTATCCCTTCTTCCACTCCCCGCTTCTTTGACTCATATCCGAGTGAACTGAAGACCTTCTGCCCTCCCCTTTTCCACATGGCAGCTCCAGGGGTCCTGGCCCCTGCAGGTCCCTCCTGGCACACCTGGGCCTCTCTCCTGACCTGGTGATTGTGCTGTGCCATTGAAGGCTTTTTGCTTTCCCAGCTGCTGAATGGCCAATTTTCTGTGAATCATAATTGCTTTACCCCATTAGGCAGGATCATTAAGATTGGATGGTGGACCTGTTGGCTCAGCACACAAAGGAGCTGACAGCTATCCTGGGCTCCCCCCTAGTCCTCATCCACAGCTTTAGCTGCATCCTCCCCTGAAGCCTGGATCATCCCACTCTAGGGACATGGAAGGGCTGCAATCTGTCTTTAGCCCCTGGAGTCCTGTGATGAATTCCATAAGATGCTATTGAGCACTCATTGCAAGAGGCTAGCTACACAGTTTGCTGGCATTAATGTGCGTCTATTGAATACTTCCCGTGTGCCTGACCTTGTGCTAAAGACAACATGATTTCATTTAATTCTAACAGCAGCCTTAAAACTGTGCCACTGTTATTAACCTCAATTTACAGAGGAGAAAACCGAGGCTGTGAAAGGTTACAAAAGTGCTTGAAACCCCCCTAGTAGGAGACAGAGCTGGGATTTGAAATGTGAGCAGTCTGACTCCAGAATCTATGTTCTTAATCATCCCTCCCTGGCCTGTGTGTGGAAAGGACAAAAATTTAACTGTTTTCCTTCTTTCTCACTTCATTTTTCATTCTCTTTCATTGTATTTTCATCTTTATAAATACCACTCAAGCGGCTTCTGCATTGCAGGGCATGCTGCTGAAACCTTGGTTGTTGTGCAATTAGCAGAAGGTTATAGATCCCCTAGCTCCCTGGCTATCCCCCGAAGACAATTACATGCAGAAAAGCAAACAAGTTGAGGGGAAATAATCCTGCATTATGAAACCAAGTAGAAATCATTTGAGGTATCTGTTGTTTTTGGATTATCCATGAGTGTGGATAATCAAGAGTTGCTGTATTTTTTATGCACAACTTAATCTGCAGCTTCTAAACAACTTCTGCAGTATAATTTTGGACAACAAATTAGTTTCAGATGAGAGACTGTTGCTCCTCCTTGAAAAACACTCTTCATTTCAAATTATCCTTGCTGCCAGCCATCAGGGCTGACAAGAAAGCAGAGAATTAAGCTGTTGAGACAAATACTGGCTCTCGGTTGCCCCTCGTTTTCCCCGTTGCAGATCCTCTTTGCATCTTGGCCTTCAGGGGACATCTCCAGCAGGGAGGAGGAGCTGGTCTAACATTGTGGCTGGGTCTCCATGCTTGTTGGGAGCTCTCCCTTCCCCTCTCCTGGTGGCTTTGCTCCTTTGAGGAGATCTCAGCCAATTCTGGACGCAAGCCTGGCTCAGAGGGGCCTCTGAGTTGCTGTGGTCGAACTGCCAGCTTCCCCTCAGGGCAGAGTTCCCTGGTATGAGACCACACCAAAGTGGAACAACTGCCGCCAGTTCCCCTGAGCCAGGCAGCCAGTGGGGAATAAGGATCTTTCTCCAGGGAACAAAAAAGTGAAAGGTACAATGGCATACACGAGAAAGCAAGGTCAGCGTTAGTGTCTATAGATCTTGCCTTACTTAATCTCTGTTAAAATGCCTGGAAAAGGGTACAGGTCTTTCTGTTTTACCAATGAGGACATTGCAGCTTGTGAGAGATTATATCCTAACTTCCTAAATGGAAGAAAATCATATCAGAAATATTATAGGACCATCTTCAAAAGAAGATAAGATGGGTTGTGTCATACGAAGCATTAAGTACAGTTCTATTTGTTATGCAACAGTACAAAAATCTCAAGATTTTCATTAAATATGAAAATACAAAGAAAGGTTGCTTTGGTGTCACTTGGCTGATAACCTTTAATACTAAAATAGCATACCTGCCCTGTTAGCACGGTGCCCTTCTGCCCACATGAATCTGTTCTTTTATAAGGATGTGCATCCTCAGTGATCAGTGCAAAGAACTAGAGGAAAACAACAGAATGAAAAGGACTAGAGATCTCTTCAAGGAAATTAGAGATACCAAGGGAACATTTCATGCAAAGATGGGCTCAATAAAGGACAGAAATGGCATGGACCTAACAGAAGCAGAAGATATTAAGAAGAGGTGGCAAGAATACACAGAAGAATTGTACAAAAAAAGATCTTCACGACCCAGATAATCACAATGGCATGATCACGTGCCTAGAGCCAGACATCCTGGAATGTGAAGTCAAGAGGGCCTTAGGAAGCATCACTATGAACAAAGCTAGTGGAGGTGATGGAATTCCAGTTAAGCTATTTCAAATCCTAAAAGATGATACTGTGAAAGTGCTACACCCAATATGCCAGCAAATATGGAAAACTCAGCAGTGGCCACAGGACTGGAAAAGGTCAGTTTTCATTCCAATCCCAAAGAAAGGCAATGCCAAAGAATGCTCAAACTATCACACAATTGCACTCATCTCACACACTAGCAAAGTACTGCTCAAAGTTCTCCAAGCCAGGCTTCAACAGTATGTGAACTGTGAACTTCCAGATGTTTAAGCTGGATTTAGAAAAGCCAGAGGAACCAGAGATCAAATTGCCAACATCCGTTGGATCATTGAACAAGCGAGAAAGTTCCAGAAAAACATCTACTTCTGCTTTATTGACTATGCCAAGGCCTTTGACTGTGTGGATCACAGTAAACTGTGGAAAATTCTTCAAGAGATGGAAATACCAGAGCACCTGACCTGCCTCCTGAGAAATCTGTATGCAGTTCAAGAAGCAACAGTTAGAACTGGACATGGAACAAAAGACTGGTTCCAAATCAGGAAAGGAGTAAGTCAAGGCTGTTTATTGTCACCCTGCTTATTTAACTTATATGCAGAGTACATCATGAGAAACGCTGGGCTGGATGAAACACAAGCTGGAATCAAGATTGCCAGGAGAAATATCAATAACCTCAGATATGCAGATGACACCACCCTTATGGCAGAAAGCGAAGAAGAACTAAAGAGCCTCTTGATGAAAGTGAAAGAGGAGGGTGAAAAAGTTGGCTTAAAGTTCAGCTAAGATCATGGCATCTGGTCCCACCACTTCATGGCAAATAGATGGGCAAACAGTGGAAACAGTGAGAGACTTTATATTTTGGGGGGCTCCAAAATCACTGCAGATGGTGAGTGCAGTCATGAAATTAAGACATTTGCTCCTTGGAAGAAAATTTATGAACAACCTAGTCAGTTTATTAAAAAGTAGAGACATTACTTTACCAACAAGGGTCTATCTAGTCAAAGCTATGGTTTTTCCAGTAGTCATGTTTGGTTGTGAGAGTTGGACTATAAAGAAAGCTGAGTGCCAAAGAACTGATGCTTTTGAACTATGGTGTTGAAGAAGACTCTTGTGAGTCCCTTGAACTGCAAGGAGATCCAACCAGTCCATCCTAAAGGAAATCAGTCCTGGGTATTCATTGGAAGGACTGATGCTGAAGCTGAAACTCCAATACTTTGGCCACCTGATGCGAAGAGCTGACTCATTTGAAAAGACTCTGATGTTGGGAAAGACTGAAGACAAAGGAGAAGGGGACGACAGAGGATGAGATGGTTAGATGGCATCACTGACTCAATGGACATGAATTTGAGTAAACTCCAGAGTTGGTGATGGAGAGGGAGGCCTGGCATGCTGCAGTCCATGGGGTTGCAGAGTCAGACACGACTGAGTGACTGAACTGAGCTGAACTGAAGGGCGTACATGCTTAGTCATATCTGACTCTGCAACCACATGGACTGTAGCCACCCGCTCTTCTCCATGGAATTTTCTTGGCAAGAATCCTTGGATGGTTGCCATTTCCCACTTCAGGGGATCCTCCTGACCCAGGGATTGAACACACATCTCCTGTGTTTCTTGCATCGGCAGGCAGCTTCTTTTTACCACTGAGCCACCTGGGATAATAGCAAATCATTATAAAAGCAAACATACATAGCACTTATGTGCCAGAAACTGTTCTAACAATTTTTGCTTCATAACTTACTTTCTTCATGGCTTATTTAGTCTCTACAATAAGACTGTGAGATGGTTGCTATATTGTCCCCAATTTATAGGCAAGGAACATGAAGCCCAGAATGGTTAAATAAATTTGTTCAAGGTCTCCCAGAAAGTAAAAAGCAGAAGTAGGATTTGAACTTGGGAAGCCTGGTACCAGAGTCTGTGCTTTATCCACATCCAAACATACTCTTCCACAGCTTTGCATTACTCAATGCACACATTTCTTGCTCTCCTTTGACGGTGTGACCCTTTAGCCATGGTTTCCTGCTTTGTTCTTTGGGCCTCTGGGAATCATGCTCTGCCTGTGTCCAGCATTTCTGTGTGGAGACAGTTCTTACCTTAATGATGGAGCTCTGTAGCACCAGTTGTTGTTTTAGTCACTAAGTTGTGTCCGATTCTTCGCGACCCCATGGACCGTAGCCTGCCACGCTCCTCTGATCATGGGATTTTCCAGGCAAGAATACTGGAGTCAGTTGCCATTTCCTTCTCCAGGAAATCTTCCCAATCAAACCCGGGTCTCCTGCTTGGCAAGTGAATTCTTTACTGAGCCACCAGGGAAGCCTGTCAGTACTAGAGGCCCTGGCTGGAGCTCAGTGCAGCACCGTGCAAGGAATTTCCATGTTTGCTCCTCCACTCAGGAGTAGTATTGCTTATTCCTTCATTTGCTTATTTGACCAATGCACACTGGCTGCACACCCTGTGCTGGCACTGACCTTAGGGCTGAGAGGTACGGAAGCAACACAAAATCTACCTGGAAACTCCTCTCTCCTCCACCCTCCACCCAATTCCATCCTTACCCAAGGGGGTGGAGACAACTTGAAGATGCAGGATAGCTTTGAAGGGAAAAGTTATGGCGCAAGGGCAGCCCAAGAGGGGTGTGGGAAGGGGGAGCAGCCCGGCCTTTGCCTGCAGTGAGAGCTGAGTGTGCTGAGGCATCCCAGTCTGCAGGAGACTCCAGATACTGGTTCTCAGGTCCTTCAGCCTCAACTCTGACTGGACCACGTGCTCCTAGAGTTGTTGTTTTTCAGTCACTCAGTGGTGTCTGACCCTTTGAGACCCCATGACTGCAGCATGCCAGGATTCCCTGTCCTTCACCATCTCCTGGAGCTCGCTCAAACTCATGTCCATTGAGTGGGCTACAAACCTGGATTGCTTCATGCACTGCCCCACACACACTGCCCGACAAAAACAACCACTAGTTACTGCATTTTTGCCCGAGTGAATCTGCCCCTTGGTCATGTTCATGGTGCTGGTTATAAGCTCAGGATTTCTCAGGGAGTCTTGGGGCTTGTCTCAGCCACAGTCTCCCAAATAAAATGAACTCATTCCAAGTGGTTCTGATGACAAGACCTCAATGAAGGATGGGTTTACAGAGGTTAAGGCAGAGTTAAGGGAAGAAACCCAGAGAGGTGAGACTCCTGGGACCTAGTGGCACTCTCCCTCAGGCTGAGAGAGGAGGGTGCCCCCAAGAGAACTAGGTAAAGGGGACCACAGAGCCAGAGCTACAGACACAGATGGTTAGAGCCAGAGACATGGCCCGGAGGCAGGCAGGGCTGGGGAAGAAATGTTCCACCTTTCTCTCTTCCCTCCCTCTGAGCTCTGCCAGGGCCTCCCATTCCCTTCCCTACTGGAAGCTGCAAGGGAGCCAGGATGACACAGTCTCCTGGGGTCAGTCAGCCTTCTGGGCACAGAAGAGTGGAGAACAAAGGGGAACATATGCACCTGTAACATAAGTAGAGCACAGCCCTTCCCTCCTGCCCAACCCCAGTGGCACGGGGCCTTGCCCTCTCCTCTGTAGGACAATGCACCCATGGGTGCAGTCAAAGCCTGGGGCTCAGCCTGTTATGGAGGAATCAATCTCTTTCCCTTCCCCCTTATAATGGGGGAGGGTTAATTTTGAATTCCTACTGGATCTACTTCTGTGTAGGAGACCAAACTGGTCAAACCTAAAGGAAATCAACCCTGGATATTCACTGGAAGGACTGATGCTGAAGCTGAGGCTCCAGTACTTTGGCCACCTGATGTGAATAGCTGACTCATTGAAAAAGACCCACCTGGGGAAGATTGAGGGCAGGAGGAAAAGGGGGGTGACAGAGGATGAGAGGGTTGGATGGGATCACTGACTCAAAGGACTTGCTTGAGTTTGAGCAAACTCTGGGAGATGGTAAAGGACAGGGAAGTCCTTGGGGTAGCAAAGAGTTGGACACGAATGAGTGACTGAACAACAACTGCTTCTGTGACTTGAATCCTTATATTGCTGCTTTTGTTATTGTAGGCGTATATAATGGTCTGCCTCAGGGAGATATAGTGACTTCCCTGGTGGCTCAGATGGTAAAGGGTCTGCCTACAGTTTGATCCCTCGGTCAGGAAGATCCCCTGGAGAAGGAAATAGCAACCCACTCCAGTACTCTTGCCTGGAAAATCCCATGGATGGAGGAGCCTGGTAGACTACAGTCCATAGGGTCACAAAGAGTCAGACAGGACTGAGCGACTTCACTTTCTTTCAGGGAGATAGCCTGACCCTCCCCACCTGTGAAGGGTTGTAAGGAAGTGAAACTAACACATCCCTCTGCCTGAGGCTTGCCCTCTAGGAGATATTTACAGGAATTAAATGGTCTTTCTGTTTCCTCACCTCCCCCCCATTGCTGATTCATTAAAAAAAAAAAAAACACCTGGCAACCAGACCCCACAAGAAGGTTATTTTGAGGCGCTAGCCTGCCATCTTCTTGGTTGGCCAGCTCCCAAATAAAGTCGCTTCTTTGTCTCAACCTCTTGTCCCTTGGATTTATTGGCCTATCCAGCAAGCAGAGTGAGCTCGGATTTCATAATACTTCTCTCCTGCTTCATTCCTTCTCTCCTCTCTTTCCCAGCTTATGCTCCATATTTTAGAATCCTCAGGTTCTAGGCATCTGGCACTTCTTTTTTCGCCTTCCCAGCCTTTCTGTCCCTCCTAACTCACTGGAAGAACCTTAGCAGTTGGGCCAGCCCAGAGCCAGTGGTTGAGCCTGGATGGGAAGCTGCTGCAAGCCAGGGTGTCTGTCTGGGGGGAGGGGTCCGTGTGTGGCCTCTGCGGTCAGGCTCTGCTGCTCAGCCTCCCACCTCCCTGAACCAAGGCCACCAACCTTGGCTGAGAGGCACATAGCACTAGTGCTCTTCCATGCCTGGGCTCCTGGCCCTCCCCTCCCCTGTGAGAAGGAAGAAAACAGAGTTGTCTACAGACTTTGCTCAAGGAGATTTTTCTGAGGCCAGTGTGGGGTCAGCAACCTGACCCAGCAACATCCAGTGATGCTCCTTTGAGGAATTATGGCTTTCCCATCCCAAGGGATCCTAATGAGGCTGTCAGTCACAGATGCCCTGCCTCCCACCATTGGTGTGTGATGCAGCTGACCAATAGGAGTACCCCATCTGCCTTGTGCAGCGATTCATCTGAACGTGGGTGTGAAACCCTACAAGTTATTGGTATATTTTCCCTGATTCACCCCTCCCCTCCCCCAAACCCACCTTTCTGAGCCTTTTCCATCTCAGTTAATGACAATTCCATCAGTTCTTGTTGCTCAGGCAAGAAATCTTGAAGTCATTCTTGTCACTTTTCTTTCTGTCAATTCACATATGATTCATCAGGAAGTCATGCTGACTCCATTTCAAAATAAGTCCTGAATCTTACCACTAATTTCACTCTAGTTGAAGCCACCAGCCTTTCTCCTCTGTATCACCACAATCGTCTTCTAATTGGTTTCCTCGTGTTAATTCATGCCCCCTATAGTCCATTCTCAACACAGTAGCCAGAATGAGCCTTTTAAAATGTAAGTCAAATTACATCATTTCTCTGCCCCAGTGCTTTCAATGACACCTATTTCTTTCTCTGTGAAACCATGAATAAAATATCCCTCACAACCTTTCCATGACAACCCATTTCTCTCTCTCTTTACAAGGACATACTTAAAACGTCCCTTACCTCTGTTATTCTATGATCCTATTCCTTCTACTTCCTCCTTTCTTATCCCACTCTAGTCACACTGACCCCTTCTCTGTCATGCATCATGCCAAGCACACTCCCACCTCAGGGTCTTGCAAAGGCTGTTCCCTTTGTCTGACATGCTCTTCCTTCAGATACCTGCCTTGTTCACTCTCTTTCCTCCTTCGGCTTTCTGCTCAAGTACCACTTTCTTAGTGAGGGCTCTCTGCCCCTACTTCCAATTTAATAACATACCATCTGGCATTTCTATCCCCCTTCTATTTTATTTTCTCTGCAATTATCACCATGTAACATACTATTTACTTCACTTGATTATCTTGTTTTTTATTTGTTCCTCATCTTTCATGCATTGGAGAAGGACATGGCAAACCACTCCAGTATTCTTGCCTTGAGAATCCCAGGAATGGAGGAGCCTGGTGGGCTGCCATCTGTGGGGTCGCATAGAGTCGGACACAATTGACATGACTTAGCAGCAGCAGCAGCATTTTGCCTCCAATAGAATGTCTATTCCATAGGGCATGAGATTTACGTTTGTTTTGATTATGGCTATATCTCTGAGCTTGACCATATAAGTGCTCCCTAAATCCCTGTAGAATAAATATATGGACTTAGTGTATTGGCTTCCATCCTATTCTGCATGACTGGCCCTAAGAATGCAGGCTTGGGCTGTTCTCTCTCCCACCTCGTAGAGAAAAACTCCCAGAGAGAATGGCCTACAAACAGAAGGGGCAGAGACAGAGACCCCAAATCCTGAGGACACTGAGTCCCTGGATGCAGCCGTGTCTCCACTAGATCCAGCCCATTCCCCCCTGGACTTCCCAGTCTCCCTAGACCCTCCTCCTTGGCTTAGCTGGTTTGAGATAGGATTGATTGCTTGCAACCCGATGAACTTTAGACAAGAAAGTCTGGTGCTTGGGGACTGTGCGGCTAAGTACTAGAGGCAGGCACTTGGGAGGGGAAGCTAGCCATGGAGGTGAGGGCTGGCATCTTTTCTGTTGAGTTCACCCCAGATAGGCAGGGCAGAGTATTCCAGCTAGGAGAGAAACCCTTCTGAGAGCAGGAGCTGAATTTCCCCAACTCTGCCCTTTGAAAATCTAATGAAGGCAGACCTCATCCAGGGCCACACAGGAAGGAAAATGAAGGCTGATTCCAGCCACCTTGGCTTTCTTATTGCAATTGGCAGCAGGGAGGGGTGCCCTGGGCTCTTGAAAGATCTTTAATCATGGTGTCTGAAATCCTAAGCCAGAAACTTGGCTCTGCCATTTCACCTGGGCATGTCACCAAGTTTTGTTGGCCTCAGTTTCCTCATCTTAAAGTGAGACGGCTGAAATAAAATGACTCCTTAAATTCCTTTCAGCATGATGTTCAACGGTGGGGTGAATGCATTGTGATTAATTATGCAGGCTCTGGGGTCACGCTGTCTGAGGGCAGTTCTACTACTTACTGTACGCTGGAATTTGAGCTTCAGTTTGTTCAGATTAAAATGGGATTCATAGGGAATTCCCTGGTTGTTCAGTGGTTAGGACATGCGCTTTTACTCCTGGGATGTGGGTTTCAATCCTTGAACTGTGACCTAACACCCTGAATGCCTTGAGGTGCCTTCAAATTTTAAAATATTAGCACTTCCCTGGTGGTACAGCAGATAAGAAACCGCCTGGTGGCGCTAGTGGTAAAGAACCTGCGTGCCAATGCAAGAAACAAAAGATGCAGGTTCAATCTCTGGGTCCAGAAGATCGCCTGCAGGAAGGTATGGCAACCCATTCCAGTATTCTTGCCTGGAGAATCCCATGAACAGAGGAGCCTGGCAGGCTGCATCCCACAGGGTCACAGAGTCAGACATAACTGAAGTGCGCCCACACCAATGCAGGGACGGGTTCCTCTGGTGTGGGAAGATCTAAGAGCAACTAAGCTTGTGTGCCACAGCTACTAAGCCGGTGAACTGAGCCTGTGCTCCGCAACAAGAGAAGCCACCATGATGAGAAGCCTGTGCACTGTGACAAAGTGTAGCCCCACTCACCATAATATGAGAAAGCCCGCACAGCAAGAAAGGCCTAGCACAACTAAAAATAAATAAATAGATAAATTTAAAAAATAGGGTTCATAATAGTACCTATTTCTATTATGTACTATAATAGTACCTATCTCTATTAGTACTAATTTATAAGAATTAAATTAGTAGCACACATAGAGGGCTCAGAAGTGTTTTAGGCACATAATAAGTCCTCAAAAATATCGGCTATTATATTATTATTCTTTGCTATTATTACTGTTATTGAGAGCATTTTTCCTGGATCTTGGAGTGATTTCTGCTCCCATCTCTAAGACTGACCCTCTTCAATGGCAGGGCTTGCCCCCAGGCCTTGCAGCCACCTCTGAACACTGACCATTCCCTCCCTCTCTCTGCAGTAACTGGAAACAACACTGAGATGGCAGCCCCAGGCCCAGAAGTCAGCTTCCCCTTCTCCTGTGGAAAGCTGGGGTTGGTATCACTCACTTAATTTGGAGAATTTCCAGAGCACTTTTTGGACATTTTGCTTGGGTTAGCTTATTTACACCAACCATACATCTTGTCACTGTCATGAATTTTTATTCCTATGGACATGTCTAAACTTATGGGTTGAAATAACATAATTTGCATGCTGTTTAGTATGCAGATTGGGCTAATCCGCTTCTATAAATTCACTACCAGGCCTGTGCAGCCGCCCTCTCTCTGTAGGACCTCAACCTGATTTGAATATCGCACCCTATTGTGTGGCTGGTGGTGTGAAATGCTTGGGTCAAGAGCTGCCCCCTGACAGCAGAGCACTGACCCCACAGACTGTGCCTGCGCTCCATGGGTGCAGCACACCCCTTCCCCCAGTGGAGGCCTTCTTCCCTGTGGGTTGCTCCCACAGGTCCTCCGGCTGAAAGCTGAGAAGTCACTAGGAACCAGGTGAGCTCTTTTCTGTCTTAGGCTACATCCTGAGATAAGGATTTCAGTGCCAGGGAGTCCAAGGAGTGGGAAGCACGGGTAGGTACAGAAGGGAGGGAGGCAGATGCAAGGTGTTCCTGAACCTGGCATGGCCTTGGTGACCGATGGGGGCGAGCGGGCTCAGTCCTCCGGGAGCCGCTCGTAAACAGGCCTCAGACTTGGCCCACCAGAAGAGGAGGGAGAGAGGGTGCTGATTCCCCAACTCCCTGTTGACGTTGTCCCAGGGAGGACATGTAGCCAGAGAGGACTTCAGGTGAGGGCTACTGCACTCGATGAAGGCTGCCCCTGGCTTTTATCTCAATAAAGAATGATGAAGTGGGGGGGCTTCCCTGGTGATACAGTGGCTAAGACTCCATGATCCCAGTGTGGGGGCCTGGGTTCCATCCTTGGTCATGGAACTAGTTCCCACATGTCACAACTAAGATTTCTCATGCCACACCTAAGACTTGATGCAGCCAAAATAAATAAATACTAAAAAAAAAAGAAAAGGAATGATAAGGGGATAAGGATGGGGCACTGTGTTCACAGCTTCTTTCTTGTTTTCAGTTCTGGTTCTGTCACCTGGTTCTGTCACTTCCTGTACATTCCCTCAGGGAGGCCTTTCCTAATGGCCTGTTGGAAACAACACCTTCTCATGTTCTATTCATATCCCCTATTTACTTTTCTTTATAGCACTTATCACTACCTAATGTATTATGTATCTGGGTTTACTGGAAAAGACAGCGAACAAACAAATATTTAATACATCAGGCAGTCAGAGTACAATAGAGAAAATGCATGTAGAGGAGGAAGATGAAGGTACGTCATATGGGGATGGGTTGCTATTTTATCTGTGGGGTTGTGTATACCAAGGGGGTTCTCTTTAGAGAGCTGTGGTTGAGCTGAGAGAGACCTTTAGAAAGTGAAGGAGTGAGTCGTGTGGGAGAGCTTTTCAGGCAAAAGAAACAGCAGGTACGAAGGTCCTGAGGCAGGAGCATGTTTGGCTTGAAAGTGAAAGTGTGAAAGTCGTTCAGTTGTGTCCAACTCTTTGTGACCTCATGGAATCCCTCTGTCCACGGGATTCTCCAGGCAAGACTAATGAAGGGGGTTGCCATTTCCTTCTCCAGGGATCTTCCTGATCCATGGATTGAACCCAGGTCTCCTGCCTTGCAGTCAGATTCCTTAACGTCTGAGCCACCAGAGCGCAGTGCTTGAGGTGGGGAGAGGAAGAAGACGGGTCAGACAGTGATGATCGGAAGTCTGATAGATGTGAAGGTCTAGATTAGGACTTGAGATTTTACTGTGTTTATCTATCAGCGTTCTCCAGGACCCTTGTTTGTTGTTTGTTTATCATAAGGAATTAGCTCCTGCAATTATGGAGGCTAAAAAGTGCCAAGATCTGCTGTTGGCAACTTGGTGACCCAGGTGAAGGTTCCAGTCTGTGAGTCTACAGGCTTGAGATGCAGGAAGAACCAGTGTTTCAGTTGGAGTCCCTGTGCAAGCAATTAAGCAAGTGTTCCCTCAGCCTTTTTGTTCTATTCGGGCCTTTAAGGGATTGGATGAGGCTCACCAACGTTAGGGAGGGAAATCTGCTTCACTTAAGACTCTACTTCTATTGATTCAAATGTTAATCTCATCTAGAAACACCCCAAACAGACACAGCCAAAATAATGTTTGACTGAATGCCTTGTCTTTCTGTGGCTCAGTCAAGTGAGATGGAGAGACATTGAAAGTTTTAGTCTGATATGATCAGACTTATGTTTTTAAAAGATCACTCTGGCTGCTTTGTGAACAAGAGTCTGCAAAAGGCAACCATTTTAGAGAATTAGACTACTTCAGAGACTATTGCAATAATCTAGGCAAGAGATGTTTGATAGCTTGGACCAGGATGATACTGGGTGGAGGTGGTGAGAAGTGGCTAGATTCTGAATCTATTTTGAAGGAAAACTCATAGGACTCACTGATGAGTTGGAATGTAGGATGTGACCGGAAAGGCACCAGTGTGATCCCAAGGTCTTGGGTCTGAGCAGTCAGGAGGTAGGAGTTCCCATTCACTGAGATGAGGAAGACTACTGGAACATCTGGTTTGATCAGGATAAATTAGGTGTTAGTATTTGGACATGCCAAGTTCAACGTGTCTGTTTATATCCAGGCAGAAACGTAAATTAGGCCACTGGATATATTTGACTGGAATTCAGGGGTGCAGTTTTGTTCAGTTTGGTATTCAGTAGATACTCATTGAATGAATGGCTATATGACTGATTAGGTTTATCCCATGAGCCTCTAACAGCCCTCTGTATAACACTAATTTCCTTGGTCCAGCAGGGGACATCAAAGTCTCTGCTCCAGAACAAAAACGCATCAAGCTGCTGGTCACGATGCTCTCGCTAATTCTCTGTCCTGGTAGAACCAGTGATTCTCGTTGATTTGATCCTTCTTCTTCTTCGTGTTGCAACCACCTGAAGACCTTTTAAAATATTTTGTTACTTCACTCTCTGGTTCTGACTCATTTGATCGGGGTTGGGTCTGTATATTGATAGTTTTAAAAGATCCTCAGGTGATTCAAAAGCATATCCAGAGGTTGAGAACTATTTTTCTATGCTTTGACTTAACTGTGTGCTGGGACTTCAAAAAAAAGTTAGCTGTTTGGTCAAAGCCCCTAGGAAAATACTGAAATCATAGGCAGAAATATTTGAAAAATACCATCAGTTAGAAGAAAAGCTCTATGTGAAAATATATTTGGCATAATATTTAATAGTTCTAATTAAACAACAAAATGGAATATTATGCAGCCAGAATAGATGATTTTGTAGACAGTATAGTAACTTGGAAGAATGCTTATGAGAGATGGTTAAATAAAAAAAGCAGAATGTCAAATTGTGTCTGCATTATAACTATGTAAAGTTACGTATGCTTATAAATAAAGTGCTATAGAGGAACAAAGAAAAATGAAAGCAGTAGCTTTGTTAGTTTAATAGGATAGTGGATGATGCTTCTTTCTTTTTTGAGTTTTTGTTGTTGGAGGGGAGTGTGGTATTTATTTTATTATTCTGAATCTGGGTTTTGTTCTGTTACAGTGAGTAACAGAAATTTTAAAAATGGCAACATCACTCCAAGCACATAACCAGATTCCCTGCCTCCCAGGAGAGGCTTTTTTAAAGCCTGAAAGTCCTTAGGCTCTTTTGTTTTACCATCTCTGTGACACTGGGATTAACGTCTGAACTTGTTTGGGCATCTCCTCTTTGCCTATTTAGTGCCTAACATGTGCCAGCATAACGCTAGTTATTGGGGCCAGGGGATACATAAATCAATCATTGCTCTGGGAGAGCTCACTGTGAAGAGGAGAGATTAACAAATAAGCAAACATACATAAGCAAACATTACAATGGTTCTCAGGTGGCTTAGTGGTAAAGAATCTGCCTGCCAATGCAAGAGATGCAAGAAATGCGGGTTTGATCCTGGATTGGGAAGAGTCCCTGGAAGAAGAAATAAATGGAAATCCACTTCCATATTCTTGCCTGGAAAATTCCATGGACAGAAATCCTGGCAGGCTACAGTCCATGGGTGGCAGAGTCGGATAGGACTGAGCGACTGAGCATATGCACGCACACACACAAACATTACAATGATTGTAAGACAATGCCATGAGCGTGATAATATGGTTATGAACAAAGTTCTGTGTAAGCTTAGATAAATTTGCTTCAAAGGAGTCTGGGATGGTAGAAAAGAGGAGGTGATAGTTGTTCTTAGTCTTGAAGGATAAGTAGCAGCTCATCAGGTAGCAAATGGGTAGGCGTAGGATGGGGGGAGGAGGAACCAGCTTTCCAAACAGAGTGTGTAAGAGCAAAGGGTTATAAAAGACATGGAGTGTTTAGGAAACAGAAAATAGGTTTGTATGGAATGTTAATTTACTCAACAAGTGGTTACTGCGTATTTTTTGTGTCTCAGACATTGGGCTAGATATTGGGGAGACCAAGAATTATTAACCTTTTCTGTGGTTTGAATACTGATCATAATAATAGCAGATATTTTCTGAGTGTTTAATATATATTAACTCATGTATTCCTCTTAAGAATTGTATTTTCACTTACAAGTGATGAAATTGCAAACTAGAGTTTCAAGCACTTATCCAAGGCCACACATTTACCATGCAGTGGAGCTCCTCCATGAGCTTACAGTCTAGTGGAGGAGACAGACAAGGAGACAAATGACCACAAGTGATAAGTCTAGAATGGAGGTCAGGGTAGAGCTTTGGAGAAGGTGACTCAGGTTGAGTCCTGGAGGATGAGTGGGCATTTGACATGGAAAGTAGGTATGAAGTAGAAAGAGAGAAGGAGCTCCATGGCTCCATGGGCTCCATGGTGATGATGGTGATAGAGATGGAGAGATTGGTTAAGGCCAGTTCATGAAAAGTCCTTGAATGTCCTGCTAGAGAGTTAAGACTTTATTTTCTAAGCAATGGTGAATTAACAAGTCCTTTTCCTTCTTTTAATCTGAGACTGAGTCACTTGGGCAGTGATTCAACCACACAAACTGTGAACTCTTAATGACTTGGCCTAATGAGAAGAATTACATGGATAATCTAAAAATAATGGACATTGGGAAAGGACTTGAGCCTGCTCATGGAGTGTGCCAGGTCATGATTTGCTGCGATGGAGGAGCAACTGATTTCTTTGTTCATTAAAGATTGTATTCTGGCTGATGTCAAATCTGCTGTTTGAGAGCACCCATGGCCATCATGCCAGTCTCAGTATCACAGGGAAATGGGGAAAGAAACTCCCTTCTGACCAAGAGTAACAGAATAAAAATGTAACTGAGTATCTGATATGCTAGGGTTTTTAACCACCATCATCTAAGACATCAATAGTACCTAGCAAGGTGGAGGTGAGCTCACTGTCCCCCAAGGGGCTGAAGTTGCAAGGATGGTAGAACAGAGAGAAACTTGGAGGTTTCAGGAAAGCTCTGGCTTTAGAATGCAGGGTGCAGAGTGATTAATACTTTGAGTTGCCCAGAGCAGCCAATGGAGAAAGCTATAAAAGTTGGAGTAGCACAGGAAACGTTGACCTTATAGACCACATGCCTGCAGAGGGAATTTCTTCTCATATTTTTATGTGATGATGCAGAGACATTCTATGAGTAGAATTCACGGGGCCATCAAGTCTGTACTCAGGTGGCTGTAAGAGAAGCAAGGGGTTTTGACCCTGCTCTGAGAAGGCTGTCTTGGCACTCAGGCAGAGAGCGTATTGCTGTTAGAACTCTTAGTAGTTAAGAGGAAGTTCTTGGTTGAATTGGGAAAGGGACCTATATTAACCATAAAATCCTGAACTAACTGTGCCCCTTACTGTACAAGATACAGTCCTGTATACAGAGCCCCAGAAGACTTGAGGTCAAGACCAGTGCTGCCACTAACTCACATCATTTCTCTACACTTGTTTCTGTCACTGTGAAATGAGAGGGTTAGATCAGATGTTGTCTAAACCTCCTCCAGCATGGGTTTATATATGACCTCCCCCAGTGATAGCTTTCGGTTGTCTCCCACTTGTGGATGCCATTTTATGGACAGAGAAATCAAAGACTTGATAAAAACTGCAGAAGTGCAAATTTGCTCATAACACGGAAAGTTTCAGAGAGGTGGTCAGTACCAAAGGCTGTTGGACTGGTCTGCTCTAGGGGCAAGGAATAAGGAGATGCATTGTCTATGGAGAACTTTAAAACAATGATAGAACCAAAGACAAGTCAGTCTGCTTTTTGTTATCACCATGAGTTGACAATTCCAAATACTCCTCCTCACCTGGGCGGACCACTCCCCCATCCCCCTCCTCGATCTTCCACCACTTAGCTATATAATTCTTTTTTTATTCAGTACTCTGACAGCATAGGGGGAAATCTCAGCAAGGTGTTAACCCTTTCACTACCACCTCTTATCAGTGATTTGTGTTCAGTAAAGAAGAGAGAGGGGGTACTCTGAATCACTTTTTAGCAAGGAGGGTGTACTCTAGCTGTGGACTGAAGTGACAGCAAGGAAACAGGGACAGTGAGAGAGGCCAGAACATGTAGTGAGGTGTGGGATGGATTGAGTGGTTGGCTTAAGAAGTCAAGTCCAGAGCCATGGGCAAGGTAGGACAATCCCCTGAAGGCCTGGGTTTGGCTGGACATGTGGTGCCTGAAGACAGAGCCCACCTGCATCTCAGTTCTGATTTCTCAGATCCTGTCACTTTTCTGAGGCTTCTTCTGGCCGCATCTCAGACAGATTTCTTAGACGTGATCTGCTCTGCACTTCTCACATCACACCACCCACTGTCCTTCCCTGGATTGGTTTTCTCCCTGATCTGTCCTGGTGTCTAGAATATCCAGGGAGTTTGCCACCCTTCTGGGGACTCGTGAATTCTGCAGGCTGGGTCCTTGGTGCCCAACCTTCGGGGAGATGGCCCTGCTTCAGGGGGTGTGTCCACACTGTCCCAGGAGCCATTCTTTGTTTTCTTTTTAAAAATTGAAGGATAGTTCATTTACAATGTTGTATTATTTTTAGGTGTACATTAAAGTGATTTACATATATATTTTTTGTTTTTTAGATTCTTTTCTATTATAGGTTATTACAAGATATTAAATATGGTTTTCTGTGCTATACAGTAGGTCCTTTCTTGGTTATCTATTTTATATATACTAGTTTGCATCTGCTAATCCAAACTCATAATTTGTCCCTTACCTCCCCTTCCCTCTTTAGTAACCATAAATTTGTTTTCTGTCTGTGAGTCTGTTTTGTAAATAAGTTCTTTGTATCATTTAGATTTCAGAAGCCATTCTTGATAGCAGCAAAACCATCTGCACACATTCTATGGGGCTTGATGGGCTGCTCTGGAGAGGAGAGAAGTCTCCCAGAAAAGTATGAGTATGACTGGGGAATGAGACTGGATGAGAGATATAGACCCTTAAAGAGAGAGATCCCTGACAAACTAAATAAAAAGTTTGGTTTTGTCTTGTTTTGTTGCAAAATGAGAGCCTAGTTTGGAGCAATTAATTTGATGACCAACCAAACCCAATTCTCACCTAATCATGAGGACTGAGTTCTGGTTTCTCCCAGATATACAGTTTGCTCAGTTTTGTCTTTTACATACACACAGCAGCAACATATTCCCTCTTGTCCATTTAGTTCCTAATTGTTATCCTAAGATGATTTATTTATTCTGGCAGGAAGAGAAAAGGAAAGGACAGTTTCCACCGGTGTTTGCTTGGCTTCTTTAACCCTTTCCTTCCTGATTGTAAAGGCCACACATGTTTAATATAGAAAGTTTGTTATTGTTGTACAGTTGCTCAGTCTTGTCCAACTCTTTGTGATCCCATGCCCAGCTTCCCTGTCCTTCACCATTTCCTAGAGTTTGCTCAAACTCATATCCGTTGAGTTGGTGATGCCATTCCACCATCTCATTCTCTGTTGCCCACTTCTCCTCTTGCCCTCAACCTTTTCAGCATCAGGGTCTTTTCCAATGAGTTGACTCTTCACGGGTGGCCAAAGTATTGGAGCTTCAGCTTCAGCATCAGTCCTTCCAATTAAAGTTTAGGAAATGAATATTTCAGATTAAAATAGCAACTTCCTGCACCTGAGACCACCACTGCCACCTTGCAGCTGCTGTTCCAATAGTATGACTGGGGTTGGGGGTCCTGGTTGTGAGGGTTTGCTTCCCCTGTTCAGTTCCCACGTTTACTGGAGGCCCCTGTGGCATGAGCCTCTGGACCTGGTGGAAAGGAGGTTTTCAGTTCTTGCCCAGGCCCTGTCCCAGCCCAGTTGAAACTCCTGGCTCTTCCTCGGCTGGTTCCCCAAAGGTTGGGGTATCGTGCTTGTTCTGGCTCTCTGGCCTCTGAGCTACAGTCTTTGGAGCAGTGGCTTTTGATTTTCTTTTGAAATCTTCCTTCTTGCTTGCTGTTGGCAAACTTCATGTTTACACACACTCAGACACATACAGAATTTCTTCATTTATTAACACAGAGTCAGTTCAAACACATTTCATTTACAGATATTGATTTACAATACCACACAGTATTCGAAAGTTATAGTAGACATACATTTTTTGGGCAGCTCAGCAAGCCATACCTTGATTCTAGTTTTGGGAAATCCTGTCTTGGGTGCAGATCATTCTTCCTTCATGATGGAAGGCCAAAGGGAGAATCTCTCTCCCAGCCCTAGGGCCATCAGGGAGCTGGACTATGACCTCGGCTCAGTTGCCCAGGTGCTACCATCTCCCATGCTGGATCTTGAGGGAGCCATGCTAAGGTTCAGGAATGGTTCAGACATGATTTATGGTGGTAACAGAGATTTGGCACTGAGCCACTGGTTTTGTGTGTCTCTAGGTGGCAGTGGCCTGTCACAGCAGCAGAGACACTGTCCTCCCTAGATGGGTCTGAGGATGGCCTGGTCATTCTCACTGGTCATCCTGGCTTTTGGATGAATCTTAGAGCCTGATTCTCTAAACTTCTGTTGATTCTGAGGGTTGTTTGATGTTCTTCAAAAATATTAATTTTCCTTTAACATTAGCCAGGCTGCTTGTAACAACTCTAATTTATACCATTTGATTTTTGTCTTAAAGATTCAAATGTTACTTAGTAAGTCACAACATAACAATTGGAATTTCTTTCATAATTTGTAACCTCTGCTTCCTCAGGCCACATAAGTGGGGCAGAGGGAGACAAATGGAGGGGACAAAAATAAAATCACAACAGTACTCCCGTGGCTTCACACTTAGTTGTAATGGCAAGGAGCTCCAGGCCTTCCTTCCAGGGTCCTCCACAACATTTCTGGGCTTCTAGCTGCCTGGCACTTAGCCCTGTGTCTCCTCTGTTGACCATCCTAGAGGTTCCTTTGGACCCTTGTTTTTCTTCTTCTACCCCCATCTGTCTGCGAGCTGCCTAATTTGTTCAAATTATATTCACTAATCAATTACTCAAGCTGGTTCTTCTTTTTGAAGAGACATGGCTACTTCAAGTATTGTTCTGGGCTATCATCTGGGCTTCAGAAATGGCCATGAACTCAGTGGTGACTTCATGCACAGATGCTACCATCTCTTTCTGGAGCCTGTCTGCCCAAGTCTTTTGTTCTGTGTCATTCCAGTTCCATCCATACCCAGGGAAATTTTCAAGTCCCATGATCTTATCTCAAGTCTTACCCACTGTGATCTGGCAAAGTGCAGGGAAGAGAGAAGACTGAGAGAGAAGGTTATCTGGTAGGTTATCTGTGCCAACTCTCCATCTAAGAGTTGGAGCAGGAGCAATGCCAAGGGATCCACCAATGAACAGTGGGGAAAGCCAGTGAAGCAGACAGAACACAGCACTAAAAGGGTTGTGTTAAGGATAATGGGTCCTGAAAGATCCTACTCCAGGTCAGAATAAGGGGAAGAATGTGGTTTTCTCCAAGCTCCTAGGTCTCACAAGATCTCCGCAGCAAAGAACAGGAGTCCAGGTAGATAGACAGAGTCGCAGTGTCCTGGACACTCTGGGAAGTTTTGCAGCCAAGAGTGTGGGACGTGAATAATCCTGGGTTGGGATGAGAAGATTGAGGTGCAACTCGGACAAATAGACTTTTGCTCAAGCCATGTCTGTATTCTAGGAATTCCAGCTCTAAATAGTTTATGGTTTAAAAAGTTTGGGAATCATGGAATGCCAAATATCTCTTTTGGAGATTTGCATTTTACATTTCTATAGTGGAGGTTCTGAGTCCTAGAATTGCAAACAAAACAAAACCTGTTTGTTGTTTTTGTTCCATCGCTAAATTGTGTCTGACTCTTTGTGACCTCCTGGACTACAGCATGCCAGGCTCTTCTGTCCTCTGCTGTCTCCCTGAGTTTGCTCAAATTCATGTCCATTGAACTGGTGATGCTGTCTAACCATCTCATCTTCTGCTATCTCCTCTTCTTTTGCCTTCAATCTTTTCCATCATCAAAATCTTTTCCAGTGAAAATGTAAGATATGTTACAAAGTAGAATATTAACAATCCTTCTGAAGTCTCACTATGTGCACCTCCTGGTTCACATTCCTCTCCTTTCTTCAGAGGTGACTCCGACATGAATTTTATCACTATTGCATGTATTCTCAAACAATATATTGTTTAGTTTCACCTGCTTTAAATATTGTACCAATTTGGAATCATACTCTTTGTAATATTCTGTGAATTGCCTTTATCTTATCTTCCCCACCCTTTTATTTTTTTACATTTTGGAGATTTTTTTTTCATTGAACATCATATTGCTGAGATTTATCTTGTTGATGTGTTATGGAGTTTATTTTCATAGTCACTTAAAATCCTTTGTATGAATATATCATAGGATATCCATTTTCCTGATTGAATATTTGGGAGTATTTCCATTTTTCCCTTTTTTGCTATTGCAAACAATCCTTCTGAGAACATTCTCATGCATTCTCCTGTGTGTACAGGCAAGTTTTTCTATGATAAACCCCACAGTGTGTATATTGCTGGGTATGGAGGGATATATATCATTGCCATTATTACTAGAAACTGTTTTCCAACATGTTTGTACCAATTTACACACCCACTGCTATTCACATACTTACCAACACATAATTCAAAATTTTTATTTTTCTATACCTTGGTGGGTATGAAAAATCTCATGGATTTTACTTCCATTTCCTGGATTTGCCACCCTCACCCCCACTTTTCCAGTCTTCTCTACATATGTGGCCTTGGAAACAGAGGCTACCATTGAATTAAAATGAATGTGGTATGAGTTACTAAATAGGCTTTTTTAAATTTTATTTTATTTTATTTTTTTCCTCCCTTTTATTGTTTTTGTCATACAATGCCATGATATCACCATGGGTTTACATATGCTCCCCCTCCAGAAACCCCTCCCTCCCCCCTCCCTCCTCCCTCCCCCCTGGGAAATCTCGATGCACCAGCCCCGAGAATCAATCCTGGGCTGGCGATTGATTAGGCATATGATAATTAACATGTTTCAATGCCATTCTCCCATATCATCCCACCCTTTCCCTCATTCACAGAGTCCACGAGTCTATTCTATACATCTGCGTTCCTTTTGCTGTCTCGCATGTTGGGTTCTCGTTACCGTCTTTCTAAATTCCATATATATGTGTTAATATACTGTATTGTTGTTTTTGCTTCTGGCTTACTTCACTCTGGATAATGGGCTCCAGTTCGGTCCATCTGAGTAGAATTGATTCAAATGAATTTTTTTTAATGCTGAGTAATATTCCATTGTGTATATGTACTACAGCTTTCTTATCCATTCATCAGTTGATGGGCATCTAGGTTGCTTCCATGTCCTGGCTATTGTAAACAATGCAGCGATGAACATTGGGGTACAGGTGGCTCTTTCAATTCTGGTTTCCTCGGTGTATATGCCCAGCAGTGGGATTGCTGGGTCATATGGCAAGACTATTTGCATAGCTTTGTAACTGAAAGACAAAAATACCAATTATATAATTCACTCTTCTTTGTTACAGGCGACTTTGGCTAACTTCAATGGAAAAGGAACATTGGGGTGGAATATCAAAGTAAACACAGTACTCGCAGGAAGGCTGGAGGACCAGGCTCAGGGAAAGGACCAGAAGCCGAGAAGACCAACAGGAAGCACAGAGGATTCACCTCCACAGGTCCTGTCCAGTTATGAAACACCACTGTGTAAGCAGTGGTGCCAGGGGGCATATAAAGGTAATACTATTGAATGCTGTTGCTTCTGGAGTTCCAACAACTCAATTTTTCCTCTGTTTTCTGCCAGGGAATTTGGGCATATCAATTTCATTTATTATACACCATTGTAGAGTCCATATTTCAGTCAACACTGCAAAATGTTAGAGGCATTTCTAACTACTGAAGCTAATGCATTAAGTAAAGAATCTCAGCTAAATCTGCCTTATTAAGAGTTGTATACCATCCTCTCTGAACTTCACTCCATACATATTTCTTGGGTTTCCAATAATATAAATGAACAGAAACACGCATGACTTTTGATACGTATAAGCTATTGTCTCTTGTATGAGACTTTTACTGAGGTGTGATTTTAGTTACGAATCTGGAAATAATAGGTGTGTATGGGGTAAGTTTTAGTATAAGAATTCCTTGAAAGACAGCTTCCTCAAGGAGGTTATTACAAGGGTTGGCTAGTCTTCCTGGGCAAGGTAGAAGTAACTGTTTCTTTAGCAAGAGTGACTTGGGGGGTGGCAGTGGTTTAGTTTCTTAGATTTTTCCAAGTCCAGCAAAATGTTTCCATTCAAAGTCAAGTTCTTTTTCTTTTTCAACACATTACAGTTTCTTATTTATGTATTATTTTTGGCTATGCTGGTTCTTTGTTGCTACACGGGCTTTTCTCTAGCTTTGGCAAGCAAGGGCTCCTCTCTCGTTGCAGTGTGCAGGCTTCTCATTGCGGTGGCTTCCCTTGTGTGGAGCTCAGGCTCTAGGGCATGCAGGCTTTGGTAGTTTCCTTGTGTAGGCTAAGTACTTGTGGCTACCAGGCTCTAGAGCACAGGCTCATTAGATGTGGCGCATGGGCTTAGTTGCTCTGAGGCATGTGGGATCTTCCTGTATCTGGGATCAACCCATGTCTCCTGCACCGACAGGTGGATTCCTCACCACTGAAGCACCAGGGAGGTCCCAAAGTCTCAAGTTCTACTCCTTCAGAGTCAAGTCCTATTTTTTATAAGGAGAATTGGTGAAGCTATGAACTGGACTTGTATTGTAATTCTGCAACATACGCATGACATTTGGAATTTTCTTTTCAGCCACATCTGCTCTGTGGCTACAAGAATTTAGAGATAATATTAGTGGTGCCATAGACCCTCTCTAGTTTCCTTTCAGATTTATGCTGGAAGTTTAAATCTTTAAATTTATCATTTCCTCTGTGTAAACTCTCCAGTGTGGGTCAGAAATAGCTAGCCTACCTCAGTCTCTATAAGTCATCATCTCTGTCATAATAGTCAAGTGCAGCCGCCTAGCCTTCTAAACCCTGCCCGTTAATAAGCACAGCATTCGAAACAACCATGAGTGATGCTCTGAGAAACTGCAGTGGCACTGCAAGTTGTGGATTTACAGTAATGGACCACTGTAAGAGATTATGACTGCACTTAAACACAAACAGGCCAGCAACTCAATTCCAAAACTCATTACTGAAGCACTCTCCCTAGGAAAGAGAAATAAAGAAACCACTCTAGGTATTTTGAATAAAGGGAATTCAACTTAGGGAACTGGCTGAACATTTGCTAAAGGTGCAGAAGGAGAAGTAGAGGTCCTGGAGGAGGACAGAGGAAGAAGGGGGTGATATCTCAGGATTAGAAGCTTCAAGTGTCCCTGAGTTGAAGCCCATTACAGCACCTGCTGCAGTGCAATTGGAGAAGCTGGCTCTGGACCAACTGGTGGTTGGTCAAAAGGTGCTGTCTTGACCAGGACTGGAACCAGGAAATAAGATGGTGCTGTGGTCCAGGCTTCAGGAGTTAAAATTCTCCCTGCTTTTCCTGTTCCTACAACCAACGACTGCCACACTGTTGGAGCCCAAAGAAAGAACCTTTCAGCTTGTCCTTTCTGATTTTCCAACAGTAACTTTAGATTCCCAGTAGCTGATTCTAAAAGAGAGCCAGCTGGCAATGGAAGCTGGGAAATGTGGTTTGTAGACTTCAAGCCCCAGCAGTACAGAACACAGTATAAAAGGGCAGACGTGGAGTTGAGAAACATGAGTGAATCAATGGCACATATGGTCATGAGGGAGACTGGCTTGTAATTTTCACTCTTAGGCTACATTTGCTAGTTTCTAATCTGCTATACTTCGATACAATAAAAATAAAACAAGGGAGAGACAAAACACACACACACACAAGAAAAGAAAAACAAATTCATTAGTTTCTTTTAAACATTTCATTACTAATAATTTTGAACATGTGCAAAGTAGAATAATTTAATGACTTCTCATGCTTCTACCAGAAAGTTGGCAATGAACAGCTCATAAACAATCTTGTTTTACTTATATACCATACTAATCTCTCTCTTTTTTGAAGCAAATACCATACATTATTTCATTTAGTAATACTAATAAAAAAGTAAAGTGAAAGTGAAAGTCACTCAGTCATGTCTGACTCTTTGTGACCCCATGGACTACACAGTCCATGGAATTCTCCAGGCCAGAATACTGGAGTGGTAGCCATTCCCTTCTCCAGGCTATCTTCCCAACGCAGGGATTGAACCTAGGGAGCATTAAAATCCAGTAAGTATTTGGATATATAACTTTTTCTCAATGCCTTCCCCCAACAGTTTGTATGAATTCAGTTCAGTTCAGTTGCTCAGTCGTGTCCAACTCTTTGCGACCCCATGGACTGCAATACACCAGGCCTCCCTGTCCATCGCCAACTCCTGGAGTTTACTCAAACTCACATCCATTGTGTCGGTGATGCCATCCAACCATCCCATCCTCTGTCGTCCCCTTCTCCTCCTGCCTTCAATCTTTCCCAGCATCAGGGCCTTTTCAAATGAGTCAGTTCTTTTCATCAGGTGGCCAAAGTATTGGAGTTTTAGCTTCAGCATCAGTCCTTCCAATGAATACTCAGGACTGATTTCCTTTAGGATCGACTGATTGGATCTCCTTGCAGTCCAAAGAACTCTAGAGTCTTCTCCAACACCACGGTTCAAAAGCATCAGTTTTTTGGTGCTCAGCTTTCTTTATAGTCCAACTCTCACATCCATACCTGACTACTGGAAAAACCATAGCTTTGACTAGACGAATCTTTGTTAGCAAAATAATGTCTCTGGATTGTATGAATTAAGATTCAAATTAAATCCATACATTGATACTAGTTGAAATGTCTTTTTAATTTATATTTTCTCCTCCATTCTGTACTCCCACCTCCAGAAATTTCTGTGTCTCAAGAGCTGGGTTGTTTGTCCTATAGATTTCATCATGGTCTGAGTTTTAGTGATTGAATTCTCATGGTATAATTTAGCATGTTCTTCTATGCTTATATTTCCAGGACATTGGTAGATGGATATAGAAATTTGATCAGATTTATATTTTATATCTTTGGGAAGACTATCATAGGTTTTAAAATTCATTATGCAATTCTAAAATTTATCTTTTTTCTTTAATTTATAACTGAATTTGTGCTCAGAGAGTGCTGTCTGTAGGTACCAATTCTCTAAACATTTTGAAGGTTGCTTTTTAGTCATATACATGGTAAATTTCCATCACTCTTTCATGAATATATTAGAAGAATGTGTGTTATCCAAATGATGAGTGCAATATTCTATTAGTTGTTTATTAGATGAAGCTTGTAAATTATGTTGCTTGCTGATTTTTGGCTGTCCTATCAATTTTTTGAGAAGAGTATGTTAAAAACCTCTCATTATAATAGTGAATTAGTAAATTCCTCCTTAAAACTCTTACAATATTTGCTTTATGTATTTTGAGCTATGTTTTCAGTGTCTACAAGATTAGATTAGTAATGCTTTCTGGTGAATAAGAATTTTTATTAATATATAGCAACTCTCTTTACCTCCTTCTTCTATGTCCTTATAGTCCAGTTACATCTCTATTCAAAAGAATATAACTGAATTCTTAAAAAATTGGGAGTTATAGTCTTTATTCCATTTACATTTGGTGTGATGAATGATATACTTCAAATTACTTTTGCCCTCTATTTTGTTCCTATTTGTTTAGAATTTTAAGGATTTCTTTATCAGATTATGAATTTTTTTTTCTATTCTTACTTTCCTGTGAGTTTTTATCTTGGAGTTTATTTTTTTTTCCCCCAGAGATTTTTAAACCTACTAAGATGAGCCTATTATTTTCTTTATTAATCTGTTAATGTTATGAATTGACAGATTGATTTTCCAGTGTTAAACCAGCTTTGCATTCTTGAAAGAAACTCAACTTGGTCATGACTTTTCACTTTTAACATTTATTTGTGCCTCTTTTTCTCTCCCTTTTCTTGTTTGGAGGTTTATTGACTCTTTAAAAAAAACAAAGTTCGGCTTAGTTTATTCTATTTTATGTTTATATTTTATTTTATTGATTTTGACTCAAACCTCTATTATTTCATCTCTTTTCCTTCAATGGGTTAATGTTAAAGAAAAGAAGTGTAAAAAACTTCTTGTGGTAGATAATTTAATTAATTTTTAGTCTTTCTTGTTTTCTAAGCTTTCTTGGAGGTGTTGCTTTAGCTGTATCTTGTTAATTTTGACCTATAGCATTTTCACTATCATGAATATGAAAATATTTTTTGAATTGCTATTTTAGTTTTCTTCTTTGATCTACAGACTATTCAAAAGTATACTGCTTAATTTCTAAACATAGTGATTTACCAATCTTACTATTGATATCTAGCTTAATTGCACTGTAATCACAATCTGTATTGTTTTAATTTTTTGAAATTTTTGAAACTTAACTTAGAGCCATTATATATTCTTGTGCTTTTGTAACTCTTCCATGTATGCTAAGAAAGATTTTGTATTACACAGTTATTGAATATAGTGTTCTGTATATGTCAGCTAAGTCAAGCTTCTCAATCTATTGTTGAAATATTTTACAGCTTTACTGAATTTATTTGTTCAATTATGGAGTGAGGAATGCTATAATATGCTATTGTGTGATTTGCCTTAGAATTTCTCTTGTAGTAGTATCAATATTTACATTCTTTATTTTTTAAATTTTTAAAAAAAAATCTGTATTTTTTCAAAAGCAGGCCTGTGACAGATTGAGAAGAGTGTATGTTTCAGAAAAAATGGAGGAAGGAGTCAGCCTATTATTTATAGATACAAAGACTATCCTTAAATGTTTAAATTTCAGTTGAAATGTGTCTGGCTTTGTTTTGCCAAAAACCTTGGGGAGCTTGAGACATTTAGGGCATGAGCCACTCATCTTCTTGCATGGCCTTGCAATAAACCTTTCTCTGCTCCAAAAAAAAGAAAAAGAAAAAAATCTTAAATCTGAATATACAACTATACACTGCTTAATAAATCCTCAGTGAACCAAGCATTCTTTAACAACATAACATGAACGGGAAAGCAACTGACTGACGGCTCAGTCTTCTCAATGCCAAGAGTAGCAGTGGCATTGAGAAAGTAACCATAGTGCCATTCATTTCCTGTCTTTGACAGATCGGGCTGAACTGAAATCCTGCTGAGGAGCAGACCAGTTCTCATCACCACCACCCACCATACCTGTTCCGCACTCAACGCTTCCCACAGGCGTACATAGAAATGCACACAGACAACCTAAAATTAGAAGAGGAGAGCCTGAGTCTCAGAAGCAGGGGTTCTTTGTGTCAGTGTATTCTGATTTGAGACCAAGTTATTAGGTACACACAAATTTAGCATTATATATTTTTGGTAAACTGAACTTTTTATTATTATTAAGTGCTGCTCACTTTTAATATTGCTTTACATATTAAAATTTATTGATGAATATTCATATAGTTACACTAATTTGGGTTTTTTTCCAGCTTCATTAAGATAAAATTAACATATAAATTGTTCAGGCTTAAGGTGAACAATGTGATAATTTGTTTTTTTTTTCAAATTAAATTTTTATTTATTTATTTTTTTTCTTGATTTTTTTTTTTTAATTTTCTTTACTTTATTGTGTTGGTTTTGCCATACATTGACATGAAGCCGCCATGGGTATACATATGCTCCCCCTCCAGAACCCCCCCCCCCCCCCCCCCCCTGGTTCCCTCCCCCTGGGTCATCTCGGTGCACCAGCCCTGAGCATCAACCCTGGGCTGGCGATTGATTTCACATATGATAATTAACATGTTTCAATGCCATTCTCCCATATCATCCCACCCTTGCCCTCTTCCACAGAGTCCACGAGACTGTTCTATACATCTGCGTTTCTTTTGCTGTCTCGCATGCAGGGTTCTCGTTACCATCTTTCTAAATTCCATATATATGCGTTAGTATACTGTATTGTTGTTTTTCCTTCTGGCTTACTTCACTCTGGATAATAGGCTCCAGTTCTGTCCACCTGAGTAGAACTGCTTCAAATGAATTTTTTTTTAATGCTGAGTAATATTCCATTGTGTATATGTACCACAGCTTTCTTATCCATTTGTCAGTTGATGGGCATCTGGGTTGCTTCCATGTCCTGGCTATTGTAAACAATGCGGTGATGAACATTGGGGTACACGTGTCTCTTTCAATTCTGGTTTCCTTGGTGTGTATGCCCAGGAGTGAGATTGCTGGGTCATATGGCAGTTCTATTTGCAGTTTTTTAAGGAATCTCCACACTGTTTTCCATAATGGCTGTACTAGTTTGCATTCCCACCGACAGTGTAAGAGGGTTCCCTTTTCTCCACATCCTCTCCAGCATTTATTGCTTGTAGATTTTTGGATTGCAGCCATTCTGACTGGTGTAAAGTGGTACCTCATTGTAGTTTTGACTTGCATTTCTCTGATGATGAGTGATGTTGAGCATCTTTTCATGTGTTTGTTAGCCATTTTCATGTCTTCTTTGGAGAAATGTCTGTTAAGTTCTTTGGCCCACTTTTTGATTGGGTCGTTTATTTTTCTAGAATGGAGCTGCAGGAGTTGCTTGTATATTTTTGAGATCAATTGTTTGTCCGTTGCTTCACTGGCTATTATTTTCTCCCATTCTGAAGGCTGTCTTTTCACCTTGCTTATAGTTTCCTTTGTTGTGCAGAAGCTTTTAATTTTAATTAGGTCTCATTTGTTTATTCGTGCTTTTATTTCCAATATTCTGAGAGGTGGGTCATAGAGGATCCTGCTTTGGTTTATGTTGGAGAGTGTTTTGCCTATGTTATCCTCTAGGAGTTTTATAGTTTCTGGTCTTATGTTTAGATCTTTGATCCATTTTGAGTTTATTTTTGTGTATGGTGTTAGAAAGTGTTCTAGTTTCATTCTTTTACAAGTGGCTGTCCAGTTTTCCCAGCACCACTTGTTAAAGAGATTGTCTTTTCTCCATTGTATATTCTTGCCTCCTTCCTCAAAGATAAGGTGTCCATAGATGCATGGATTTCTCTCTGGGCTTTCTATTTTGTTCCATTGATCTATATTTCTGTCTTTGTGCCAGTACCATACTGTCTTGATGACTGTGGATTTGTAGTATAGCCTAAAGTCAGGTAGGTTGATTCCTCCAGTTCCATTCTTCTTTCTCAAGATTGCTTTGGCTATACGAGGTTTTTTGTATTTCCATACAAACTATGAAATTATTTGTTCTAATTCTCTGAAAAAGACCTCTGTAGCTTGATAGGAATTGCACTGAATCTATAGATTGCTCTGGGTAATATACTCATTTTCACTATATTGAGTCTTCCAATCCAAGAACACGGTATATTTCTCCATCTGTTTGTGTCCTCTTTGATTTCTTTCATCAGTGTTTTATAGTTTTCTATATATAAGTCTCTTGTTTCGTTAGGTAGAAATACTCCTAAGTATTTTATTCTTTTTGTTTCGATGGTGAATGGAGTTGTTTCCTTAATTTTTCTTTCTGTTGTCTCACTGTTAGTGTATAGGAATGCCAGGGATTTCTGTGTGTTGATTTTGTGTCCTGAAACTTTACTATATTCACTGATTAGCTCTAGTAATTTTCTGGTAGAGTCTTTAGGGTTTTCTATGTAGAGGATCATGTCATCTGCAAACAGTGAGAGTTTTACTTCTTTTCCAATCTGGATCCCTTTTATTTCTTTATCTGCTCTGATTGCTGTGGCCAAGACTTCCAAAACTATGTTGAAAAGTAGTGGTGAGAGTGGGCACCCTTGTCTTGTTCCTGACTTCAGGGGAAATGCTTTCAGTTTTTCACCATTGAGGATAATGTTTGCTGTGGATTTGTCATATATAGCTTTTATTATGTTGAGATATGTTCCTTCTATTCCTGCTTTTTGGAGGGTTTTTATCATAAATGGATGTTGAATTTTGTCAAAGGCTTTCTCTGCATCTATTGAGATAATCATGTGGTTTTTATTTTTCAGTTTGTTAATGTGGTGTATTACACTGATTGGCTTGCGAATACTGAAGAATCCTTGCATCCCTGGGATAAAGCCTACTTGATCATAGTGTATAATCTTTTTAATGTGTTGTTGGATTCTATTTGCTAGAATTTTGTTAAGGATTTTTGCATCTTTGTTCATCAGTGATATTGGCCTGTAGTTTTCTTTTTTTGTGGCATCTTTGTTGGGTTTTGGAATTAGGGTGATGGTGGCCTCGTAGAATGAGTTTGGAAGTTTACCTTCCTCTGCAATTTTCTGGAAGAGTTTGAGTAGAATAGATGTTAGCTCTTGTCTAAATTTTTGGTAGAATTCAGCTGTGAAGCCATCTGGTCCTGGGCTTTTGTTTCTTGGAAGATTTCTGATTATGGTTTCAATTTCCGTGCTTGTGATGGGTCTATTAATATTATCTATCTCTTCCTGGTTTAGTCTTGGAAAGTTGTACTTTTCTAGGAATTTGTCCATTTCATCCAGGTTGTCCAGTTTATTTGCATATAGTTGCTGATAATAGTCTCTTATGATTCTTTGTACTTCTGTGTTTTCTGTTGTGATCTCTCCGTTTTCATTTCTAATTCTGTTGATTTGGTTCTTCTCCCTTTGTTTCTTGATGAGTCTGGCTAATGGTTTGTCAATTTTATTTATCTTCTCAAAGAACCAGCTTTTGGCTTTGTTGATTTTTGCTATGGTCTCTTTTGTTTCCTTTGCATTTATTTCTGCCCTGTTCTTTATGATTTCTTTCCTTCTACTACCCCTGGGCTTCTGCATTTCTTCCTTTTCTAGTTGCTTTAGGTGTAAAGTTAGGTTATTTATTTGACTTTTTTCTTGTTTCCTGAGGTGAGCTTGTATTGCTATGAACTTTCCCCTTAGCACTGCTTTTACTGTGTCCTGTAGGTTTTGGGTTGTTGTGTTTTCATTTTCATTCATTTCTATGCATATTTTGATTTCTTCTGTGATTTGTTGGTTATTCAGCAGTGTGTTGTTGAGCCTCCACATGTTGGAAGTTTTGAATGGTTTTCTCCTGTAGTTGATATCTAATCTCACTGCATTGTGGTCAGAAAAGATGCTTGGGATGATTTCAATATTTTTGAATTTACCAAGGCTAGATTTATGGCCCAGGATGTGATCTATCCTGGAGAAGGTCCCGTGTGCGCTTGAGAAAAAGGTGAAATTCCTTGTTTTGGGGTGGAATGTCCTATAGATATCAGTTAGGTCTAACTGGTCTATTGTATCATTTAAAGTTTGAATTTCCTTGTTACTTTTCTGTCTAGTTGATCTATCCATTGGTGTGAGTGGTGTATTAAAGTCTCCCACTATTATTGTGTTGTTGTTAATTTCCCCTTTCATACTTGTTAGCATTTGCCTTACATATTGTGGTGCTCCTATGTGGGGTGCATATATGTTTATAATTGTTATTTCTTCTTCTTGGATTGATCCTTTGATCATTATGTAATGTCCATCTTTATCTCTTTTCACCGCCTTTATTTTAAAGTCTACTTTATCTGATATGAGTATTGCCACTCCTGCTTTCTTTTGGTCTTTATTTGCATGGAATATCTTTTTCCAGCCTTTAACTTTCAGTCTATATGTGTCCCTAGGTTTGAGGTGGGTTTCTTGTAGACAACATATATAGGGGTCTTGATTCTGTATCCAATCGGCCAATCTTTGTCTTTTGGTTGGGGCATTCAACCCGTTTACATTTAAGGTAATTATTGATAAGTATGATCTCGTTGCCATTTACTTTATTGTTTTGGGTTCGAGATTATATACGCTATTGTGTTTCCTGTCTAGGGAAGATCCTTTAGCATTAGTTGGAGTGCTGGTTTGGTGTTGCTGAATTCTCTCAGCTTTTGCTTGTCTGTAAAGCTTTTAATTTCTGATACACATGTAAATTGTGATATGATTACCACCATAAGATTAGTTACACATCTATCACCTCACATTAAAATTTTAGTGTGTGTTTGGTGAGAACATACTCTATTATAAACACTATTCAAATGTATAGTTCAGTATTGTTAGCTATGGTCACCTTGCTGAATATTAGATGTACCCATTTTTTTTTTTTTAAAAAAAGAGATTTCCTGAAGTATAACTTATAGCGAAAGTGAAAGTTGCTCAATCATGTCCTACTCTTTGTGACCCCATGGACCATGGAATTTTCCAGGCCAGAATACTGGAGCGTGTAGCCTTTCTCTTTTCCAGGCCATCTTCTGAACCCAGGGATAGAACCCTGATCTCCTGCATTGCAGGCGGGTTATTCAGCAGCTGAGCCACAAGGAAAGCCCAAGAGTGCTGGACTGGGTAGCCTATCCCTTCTCCAGGGAATCTTCGTTACCCAGGAATTGAACCGGGGTCTCCTGCATTGCCGGTGGATTTTTTTTACCAGCTGAGCTATCAGGGAAGCCATAACTTATAGTAAACTACCCATATTTAAAATGTAAAATTTCATGTTATGGTATTATATAAATACCCATGAAATCATCACCACCATTAGGATAATTGATTTTTATATGATCTTTGATTCTTTCTCTCTCTCTTCTTTTTTTTGGGGGGGGTAATTTTATTGCTATGTTTTCAAATTCATTCATCTTTTCTTCTTCAATGTCTAATCTGCTCTTAATCCCACCCAATATATTTTCATCTCACATATTTCAATTTTTATTTCTAAAAGTTAATTTGGGACCTTTTTTATAGCTTCTATGTCCCTAGTTAGCTTTTAAAATATACTACATACAGTTATAACAACTTTTTTAATGTCCTTTCATGCTAATGCTAACATTTGTGTCAATTTGGATCAGTTTTGATTGACTAACTTTTCTCCTCACTATGCATTATATTTTTCTGCTTCTTTGTATGCCTGGTAATTTTCTTTAGGATGTATAAAATACATTATGTATTTTCCCTTGTTTGATGTTGATTATTTTAGTACTTCTGCAAATATTCTTAAACTTTTCTCTAAGATGCATTTAAATTACTTGGAAACCAGTATTGTCAGATCTTGTTTTATGATGTATTAGTTGAGAACAGAATGAGGCTCAGTCTAGGGTTAATTATTTCCCTCTATTAAGAAAAGGCTCTTCTGTGTACTTTACTCAGTTCCCCATGACATTTGAGGTTTTCCATCTGGACAGTGAGAATGAGCACCATTCCCAGCTCTATGTGATTGCTGGGTACTATTACCTCTGACCCTTTCAGGTCGTTCTTTACCTGACTCTGGGTACTTTCTTCACTGTGTACGCTGATCAGTACTCTTTTGAATGCTATAGAGAAACCTTTTGCAGGCCTCTGGAGTTCTCTCTCAATGTAGCTCTCCTCTGGTACTTTACCTGCTAATTCTCTCTGCATTGACCTGCCTTCACTCCGAGCTTTATTTCTTCTCCTCAGGGAGTACCTTGGGTCTGCCTGGGTGTCCTTTCCCTGTGCTGTGGCCTGGCAACTCTCAAGTCAGTATTCTTGGGCAATTATAGGCCTCCTCTCCTTTGTTTTCCATCTTTCAGGGATCACTCTCCTTTGTTACATTGTGTACAGTGTTTTGGCAACATTTTATTCCAAGTCAGTTTTTGGCTGTATTAGCTAAGAGGAAGGACTGATGCTGAAGCTGAAGCTCCAATATTTTGGCCACCTGATGCAAAGAGCTGACTCATTGGAAAAGACCCTGATGCTGGGAAAGATTGAGGGCAAAGGGAGAAGGAGGCAGTAGAGGATGAGATGATTAGATAGCATCAACAACTCAATGAACATGAATCTGAGCAAACTCCAGGAGATAGTGAAGGAGATTGAAACCTGGCATGCTGCAGTCCATGGGTTGCAAAGAGTTGGACGCAACTTAGTAACTGAATAACAACAACAAGGTGAATCTGGTCACTGTTACTCCATCTTGGTTGGGAGTGAAACCCCACCAGCTTTATTTTGGCTAGTATTTCTCCCACTTTCAGTCTTTCTCTAGTCTTATGTTAGTTAGATTTTATTTCTTCATCTATCCCATAGTCTTTGTATTTCTCTTTTAACTGGACAATATAGTTTATTTACACTCAATGTTACTACTGATATTTCATTTTAAACTTACAACTTATTTTGGACTTATTATTTTTTTTAACAAATATTGCTTTTTTCTCTCTCTTTTCTTTTACTTTCTTTTGGATTGATTTTTTAAAAACATCTTTTCTTTTTAAACCTCCACTAATTTAGATAGTACACATCCTATTTCTATTATTTGAGTGACTACGCTTAAAATGATAACACATGTATTCAATTTGTCAAAATATAATCTTAATAAGTAACTTTATCCTTTCTTATTTTTATTTTTCATTTTTGACAAACATACTTATTTTATATTCTGTCCAATATCTGAAGTCTTTATGGATCTAATTTATGAATTTAGATTATGAAATCATGCTCACTGGAGCTTAATTGTGAAAATCCTCTCAGCCTGGGTTTAAGGTATATTACTCTAGAGAGAATTTGCATTTGCTATGTTCAGTCTGGGATTAAGATCCGCTTGAGACCTCTTTAGCTTATTATTGGATTTTTTAAAAACCTTTCAAAAAGTGTGATTTCCATGCATATTCTTCCTGAGCTGGTTATATCAAGGGACACTTTTATATTTCTTCCATTTTTCAGTCTCAAGACTCAGACAGGCAGACTTCCTTTTGTCTCCCTTTGTGGGGGTTATTATCATTATTTTTCAGTTCATCCTTTCATTGAGGGAATCAGTTTTTAATGGTCTCAGATTCATGCAAGGGTCTCAGATTCACCTTCCCAAGAAAGATTTTCTTTTTTCCAAGAAAAGACCATAGTTGTCCTCAGGGCAGCTGGCTGCTCAGAATTTGCCTCTCTGAGTTGCTGCTTTTATCTTCTTTTTGGGTTATAAAGAATCTTGCTTTTTAAAATTTTTTTAACTGTCATGTCACCCCTTCTATGCACTATACATATAAGAATATATTTAAAAATAATTCATACAGTCTTCTTGGTTTCTTTGTACCTGGATGATTTTTTTTTTTTAAGATTTCTGGTCTGAACTATTGTCAGAAATGGAAATCAGAATCTTCATTTTATTTTCTACTGAACTGCTAACATCCTTCAGAATTCTTTTCTATTAACAACTGTTTGGGAGCTGCTGTGCTGTGGCAGGCTAGATTTCAGTTCAGTTTAGGGAAGAACTTTTTGTTAGAGTATCCAGATGGAGTGTGCTGAGGAGGTGGTGAATTCTTTGGAGGTTCTGAAGTGCAGATGAGATCTTTTCATTGGTAATTTTTGACAGCAGTTTATGTACCATGGACAGCCGAATGTGGAGATAAACAGCATGGACATTTGTTAAAACTCACGATTTGTTGGTATTGGCAGTACTCCTAATAGTGAGTATAGTGGAAGAAACACAGCAACATCTGCTAAGAACCTATTTTATATGTGCGTACATTGCACTGGAGACTTAAACAAATTTTCTAAGTTTTTCTATAGCAATTTTATTGTGGCAGGTAATTTTACTGCTAATGTACAGATGAAGAAAGTGAGCTTATAAGAAAATTAATTTCCTAAGGTCACATGTTAAGTCACTGACTCAGTTAAAATTTGAATCCATTGGCTTCAAAGCCAAGGTGCTTTCTTCTGCACCCCAGTTGGTAGTCCCCACCACAGGAGTACTATCAGCAGTATGACTGGTTGAGCAGATTCTCTGCTGCTTTAAGCTCCTTCATGCTCCTTTGCTTAATTCCCCACCATTCAGATTCTCAATTACTGTTTGAAAGGAAGAATTATACACAACCTCAAATCAATTTTGTCTAAAAAAAGGAGAGCTTCCAAGTACATGCCGCTGGGGGATCGCATAATGGCCTCACTTTGATTTTTATTGCAAATGCTTAGGGATAAACACACTAGTAAATATGCTATCCTGTTTCGCAATTTAAATATTCTCTGCAAGCTCATTAGGTTCTATCACCTCTACACATACAGCTGCTCCTTGTGTGGGAGTGATATTCCACCCCAAACAACTGCTTTTCTCAAAGACAGATGTTGCTGAGGTGGGTACCTGGTAGATGTTCCTCACACTGGGGGGTGGAGACAAGCGAGGCAGATCTCTGAAGGAATTACTGATAGTCACCATCCTAGACAGCCTGACTCCATTTTTGATGTTCAAATGCTGACAGCTTTTCAAGCCCATTTCCCTTTCTCCTGGGAAAATTTATAAGAAAGCCAAGGTGCTTGTTGCTTTGGCATCAGTGGGCAGTTCAAACCTTCCAAGCTCAGGTCCTTATTGCAATCCCATTCCATAATCACTGTAAAACCCCAGTCCAGTTGTCCTTTTTTCTGTTTTTTAGTCTAGCTTTCCTGTTTCTCTTTTTTATATTTGGCCTCTTGGGAGCCTATCTTGCTCTTCCCAGAAAGTCTCATTATGTGACTTACAAAGCCTTTCATACATATGCTTGTCATCATCAATTTTTTACTAAATTTTAAGTTAGAGGTAGTCCATTCTTCCTCTGTGGGGTGATCATAGCAGTTTGTAAAGGGAAAATTGAGCAAGAGGTGATAGGAACCTAGGTTTCTGGATTCTTGGCTGTCTGTGTCAAGCACTGATAACTGCAATGTTCCTGAAAGCAGCATATGTGGAAGGTAAGGTCAAGCAAATGCTTTACTCCTAGGAGGCTTTTGCACCAGACCCCCACATGTTTCTTTGGTTACGTTTGTGCCAGCTTGGGCAGCTCCTTAACCCTGGGCTGGAGGCAGCTTAGTACCAAGAATCAAGGCAAGTTGAGCTGCTGAGCCTTTTCCTCCCTTCATCCACATTCAAATATTATCTATTCCCCACAGGACACTGAGAGCATATTAGCCAACAAGGAGTAGTCTGATGTATTAACTATGTAATGCCTAGAACTTTTCTCTTTCCTGCCTTTTCAGGATGAGGAAACTCTCAAGCATAAGCACATTCTGAGACAATTTTGCCAATCTGAACTCTTGGAAATGAGAGAGGGTGTTATAAAAGGAAGAGATACGGATGAACATCCTTAAGCATGAGCTCAGCACTGACTTCTTTAACTGTTTAGTCTTCAGATTCCAGGAGAAAGAAAGAGAGAAGAAGAAGAAAGGAGAAGGAGGAGGAGGGAAAGCGGAAGAAGAAGGAGGGAGAAGGGGAAGAGGAAGAAGAAGAAGGAGAAGAAGAAAGAAGGAGGGGAAGGGGAAAAGGTTGATCAGACCTTAGCACTGATATTAGAATGGAAGTTGCTGGCTGTGTCTAATCCAAGCAAGTCCTCCAGATGTTAAAAAGAGGAATGGTAGACAAAAGGGAAGAATGTGTTAGCTAGTAACAAGGAGATAAGTGGACTTTTCCAAACTCCATTATGCCAGGGTAATGAGCTTATGCACTTAGAGAAAGTAAATTTCAGGATAAAAAGTTTTACTTCTCCTTTCTAGTCTGGATGCCTTCTATTTCTTTTCTTGTTTTTGCTGAATGGATCTGAATAGTACCTTCAGTACAATGTTGAATAGATGTGGGGAGAACAGAGAACATTTTCCTTGTTCCTAATCTTAGGAGAAAAAGCATTCCACCATTTAGTGTTACAATAGCTGTAGGTTTTCTGTTGTTCAGTCACTAAGTCGTGTCTGACTCTTTACCACGCCATGGACTGCATGCCCAGCTTCCCTGTCCTTCACTGTCTCCCAGAATTTGCTTGAATTCATGTCCATCATGAGTCAGTGATGTCATCCAACCATCTCATCCTCTGTTGCCCCCCTCTCCTTCTGCCCGCAATCTTTTCCAGCATCAGGGTCTTTTTCAATGAGTTGACTCTTCGTAGCAGGTGGCCAAAGTATTAGAACTTCAGCATCAGTCCTTCCAATGAATATTCAGGGTTGATTTCCTTTAGGATTGACTGGTTTGATCTCCTTGCTGTCCAAGAAACTCTCAAGAGTCTTCTCCAGCACAACAGTTGGATAGCATCAATTCTTTGGTGCTCAGCTTTCCTGGTGGCTCAGACGGTAAAAGCGTCTGCCTACAATGCTGGAGACCCAGGTTCAATCCCCTGGTGGGGAAGATCTCTGAAGAAGGAAATGGCAACCCACTCCAGTACTCTTGCCTGAAAAATCCCATGGATGGAGGAGCCTGCTAGGCTACAGTCCATGGGGTCGCGAAGGGTCGGACACGACTGAGCGACTTCACTTCAGCCTTCTTTATGGTCCAACTCTCACATCCGTACATGACACTGGGAAAACCATAACTTCGATTATTTGATCTTTGTTGGTTAAGTGATGTCTTTGCCAAGTCTTAATATGCTGTTTGGGTTTGTCATAGCTTTCCTTTTAAGGAGCAAGTGTCTTTTAATTTCATGGCTGCAGTCACTGTCCACAGTGATCCTGGAGCCTCCCAAATAAAATGTATCACTGCTTCCACTTTTACCCCTTGTATTTGCCATGAAGTGATGGGATAAGATGCTTTGATCTTACTTTTTTGAATGTTGAGTTTTAAGCCAGCTTTTTCACTCTCCTCTTTCACCTTCATCAAGAGGCTCTTTAGTTTCTGTTTAATTTCATTAGAGTGGTATCATATGCATATCTGAGTATAATAGTAGTGTTAGTAGTTCAGTCATGTCTGACTCTTTGTGATTCCATGGACTGTAGCTAGCCAGGCTCCTCAGTCCATGGGATTCTCCAGGCAAGAATACTGGAGTGGACTGCCATTCCCTTTTCTAGAGGATCTTCCTGACCCAGGCATTGAACCCAGGCCTCCTGTATTGCAGGCAGATTTTTTACCATTTGAGCTACAGGGAAGACCCTAAAGCATATCTGAGGTTACTGATATTTCTCCTGGCAATCTTGATTCCAGATTGTGATTAATCCAGCCTGGCATTTCACATAATGCACTCTGGATAGAAGTTAAATAAGCAGGGTGACAATATACAGCCTTGATGTACTCCTTTCCCAATTTTGAACCAGTCCATTGTTCCATGTCCGGTTCTAACTCTTGCTTCTTGACCTGCATACAAGTTTCTCAGGAGATAAGTAAGGTGGTTTGGCAGTCTGATCTCTTTAAGAATTTTCCATAATTTGTGATCCACACAGTCCAAGGCTTTAGCAAAGTTGATGAAGCAAAAGTAGATATTTTTCTGGAACTCCCTTGTTTTCTCTAGGGTCCAATGGATATTGGCAATTTGATCTCTGGTTCCTCTACCTTTTCTAAATCCAGTTTGTACATCTGGAAGTTTTTGGTTCACCTACTGTTGAAGGCTAGCTTGAAGGATTTTGAGCATTACCTTGCTAGCATATGAAATGAGTGCAATTGTGTAGCAGTTTGAATGTTCTTTGGCATTGCCCTTCTTTGAGACTGGAATGAAAACTGGATCTTTTCCAGTCCTGAGGCCGCTGCTGAGTTTTCCAAACTTGTTGACATATTGAATGTTCTTTAATAAGTTGAGACAGTTCCCTTCTATCATTACTTTGCTGAGAGGTTTTGAATTTTGACAAAAGATTTTTCTGTAACTATTGAGATTAATTATAAGATTTTTCCTTTTTAGACTGTTAATGTGGTTTTTATACTGATTGATTTTTGAATGGTAAATTGACCTTGCATTCTAGAGATAAACTCTGCTAATCACGATATATTATCCTATTTTGCTTCCCTGCTGGCTTAGTGGTAAAGAACCCACCTGCCAGTGCAGTAGACACGGGTTTGATCCCTGGGTGGGGAAGATCTTCTGGATAAGTAAATGGCAACCCATTCCAGTATTCTTGCCTGGGAAATCCCACAGACAGAGGAGCCTGGTGGGCTAAAGTCCAAGGAATTACAAAGAGTTGGACACAACTGAGCAGCTAAACAACAACAGCAATCCTTTTTCTACATTGCTGGATTCAATGTGTTTAAATTTTGTTGAGAATCGTTTTATTTATGTTAATGTTGGAAATTAGCTTGTAGTTTTCCTAAAATAACCATTTGGTTCTGTCATTGGGGTAATGGTGGAATCAGAATGAGTTGGGAGTCCACCCTCAAGTTTTATTTTGTAGAAGAGTTTTAGGTGAAATGGACATTATATCCTGATGTTTTTGGTAGAACTCACCAGTAAAGCTGCTTAAGCCCATAGTTTTCTTTATGGAAAAGTTTTTATAAACAAATTTCTTTCATAGAGACATGACTATTCAAGCTACTTCTTATGTGAGTTTTGATAACTTGCCTCTTAAAAAGTGTCCATTTTAATCTAAGTTTTATTTGTTGGCTTTAATAATTTTTGCTTTTTCTTTTATTTTATATTTTTATTATTTATTAATTTTTTTTTTGGCTGGGCCATGCATCTTATCTTAGCTTCCTGTGTGTGTGTGTGTGTGTGTGTGTGTGTGTGTGTGTGTGTGTGTTAGTCACTCAGTTGAGTCTGGCACTTTGTTTCCTGACCAGAGATCAAACCCAGATTTCCTGCAGTAGTTAAGCTTAGAGTCTTAACTACTGGATGACCAAGGAAGTCCCCTTTATTCTCCTTTTAAGGTCTGTAAGAGCTATAGTTATTTCCCCTTTCTCATTTCTGATATTGGTAATTTGTTCTCTCTCACTTGCTCCCCATCAGCCTCCCTAGAAGACTATCTGTTCTTATTTTTATGATTTACTTCCTTCTGCTTACATTGGGTTTGCCTTTATTTTTCTAGTTTCTTAAGACAGAAGTTTACGTCATTGATTTAAAAACTTTTTATTTCTCTACTATGAGGTTTTCAATGCTATAAATTATCCTGTAAGTTCCCTACTCCCGAAAAGCTTTAGCTTCCAAAAAAAAAAAAAAAGAAATTTTGATGTATTGTACTTTCATTTTTTTTCAAAGTTTTTTCTAATTTCCCTTGTGATTTGTTCTTTGTCTCATGGTTTATTTAGAAGAGAGTTATGTAGTTTCCAAATATTTGGGCATATATCTTTCTGTTATTAATGTCTCCTTAAATTTCATTTTGGTCTAAGAAAATTCTCTAAGTGATTTTAATCCTTCTAAATTTATTTTCACTTGTTCCATGTCCCAAAATATGGTCTATCTTGGTAAATATTTTGTATGTGCACTTGAAAAGAATGTTTTCTGTTGCTATTGGAGAGAATATTCTATAAATGTCTGTTCAATCAAGTTGGTTGATTGTGTTGTTCATGTCTTCTATATCTGTATATATTACTTTTTTATTTATTGATTGTATGAATTATTTAGAGAGCAGTGTTGAAATTTTTTATTAGAATTGCGGATTTGTATATTTTTTCCACTTGTATTTTAGAGCTCTGTTATTAGGTATTTAGCATTATTATATCTTTTCAATTAATTGACTTTTTATCCCTGATAATATTTTTGTTTTGTTTTGAAGTCTGATTTGTCTCTAATGTAGCTACTTCTACTTTCTTTTGATTAGTATTAGCATAGTATATCTTTCTTCATCCCTTTAGTTTCAATATATCTGTGTACTCATATTTAAAGTGCTTCTTGTAGACAACTAAGACCTGGATTTTCTTTTTTTAAAAAAAAAAATTCACTCTGACATCTCTGTCTGTTAGTTGGTGTATTTAGACCACTCACATTTGAAGTGATTATTGATATAGCTGTATTAGTATCTATAAAATTTGTAACTGCTTTCTATTTGTTGCCCTCTTCTTTTCTTCCACTCTTTATGCCTTCTCTGGCTGTAATTGCGCATTTCCTATGACTCTATTTTCTTTCAGCATATCATTATACTTAAATTTTTTTTAGTGGTTATGGTAGAGTTTGAAATATATATTTACACTGATTCTAAATCCACTTTTAAGTAACATTATACTACTTCATAGGTAGTGTCCATACCTTATATGAGGCAATTCTCAATCTCTCCCATCTTTCCCTTATACTATTGCTGTTATTCATTTCACTTATTCATAAGCTATAATCACATGCATTGTTGCTACCATTATTTTAAACCAACTGTCAGATTTTAATTTTACCTTCATTTATTCCTTCTCTAATATTCTCCCTTTCTTTAGGTAGAGTCAAGTTTCTGACCTGTATAACTTTTCCTTCTGAAGAACTTCTTTTAACACTTCTATCAAGGCAGATTTGCTGATGACAAATTCCCTCAGTTTTTATTTGTAGGACACAGAATTCTAGGTTAGTAGCTTGTTTTTATTCTCTCTTAATGATTAAAATATTTTAACTTAATCTGAAAATTCTACCTTTTATACTGGTATATTTACACAATTTATATTTATGTGGGTTTTGATATGGTTGGAATTAAGTTTTTCCCAACACTACTTATTTCCTATTTGGTCAATTTGCTCTCCCTCCCATCATTTTTTACCTTAACTGGCTTCTTTTTATTAATTGCATATTTTTAATGATTTCATTTAATTTTGTTTATTGATTTTTTAGTTTTAGTGGTTGCTCTAGGGTTTGTAGTATATACTTTTAACTTAACACAGCCCACCTTCAAATAATATTGCATCTTTACATAAATTGTCCAAGAACTATGCAATAATAGTATGTGGCTTCATTTTTACTCTCCCCTCTTGGTCTTTGTGTTTTTGTTGTTACACATTCTACTTTTACATATGAAATACATCCTCCAAATGTGTAAATATATTTAAATAATTATATTTTAAAAATATTAAAACATTAAAAATTTATGTTCACTGTCATATTTGTCATTTCTAGTGTCTCCATTTGGTGCTTTCATCAGTGATGGTCTTGGATTGTTACTCAGCTGTTTCATGTTATGTCTTCTCAAATACTTGTGAGCTTACAAAAACCAGATGCCATCTCTACTATTCTGTAACTTCTAAAGTGACTACCAGAGTATTTTGCTCATTTACTAATGGAATACTAACCCCTCACAGAAACTTTTGGGTTGCCTCATCCAAACTCTTCCCTTCCTAACTGGGTAAATTGAGGCTGAGAGAGGTTGTACAGTCAAAAATTATCTGAGCTGAGATTAGAACCAAGGCCTCTCAACTTATAATTCAGTACTCTTTTCACATTCCTGGTTGTATGATAATGAAAGTGAAGTTGCTCAGTCATGTCCAACTCTTTGTGACCCCATGGACTATAGCCAGCCAGCCTCCACTGTCCATGGGATTCTTCAGGCAAGAATACTAGAATGGGTTGCCATTTCCTTCTCTAGGGGATCTTCCCAACCCAGGGATCGAATCTGGGTCTCCCATATTGCAGGCAGGCTCTTTACCCTCTGAGCCACTAGGGAAGCCTGTATGATAATGTGTCATCAGTAATTAATATGTAAATATCTTTGAGTATTTACTAATATACCTCTACTGAACAAATAGTCCAAGAAGATTCTTTGTAAACACAAATGGCATGCGTAGAGGTCTACAGTAACACAGGATTTGATGAAGACTTAAAGATCCATTTATACAATAAATTGTGAGTAATATATTTTATGGGGCTTCCCAGGTGGCGCTAGTGGTAAAGAATCCACCTGCCAGTGCAGGAGATGGCAGAGATGAGAGTTCGATCCCTGAGTTGGGAAGATCCCCTAATATCTGTAAACAAATATAGATTTAAAATATATATATATGTTGAAAAAGACTAAGTATATACTTCAACATGTTAACATTTATTATCTCCTGATTGCAAAATTAAGAGTAATTTTCAACTTACAGCTTAATTTTTAAAAAGCAGTGAATATATATTAATTTGTGTTATTTTAAATAAAGGTAAATCAAATATCTAGGTCCATGAGCCATTTCAGAATTGTATTGCTCTTTAGCATCCCTGTGACAAGTTGTTTATCTGCTCCACAGGTAGCCTAAACCATCTTTGGACACCACTGCCTCTTGGAATTTTCTTTTATTATTCTGGAATCTATTTCTCTATAGATTTTGCTTTTGATCTTATTTTCCTCCTGTGGTAATTCATTGGAAATTTTATCTTTATTCTATATGAAAGCCCTTCAGATGTATGAAGACAGTTAGCCTATTCACCTTCTAGCCAAACATCTGTCATTCTTTCCTCTTTTTAAAGTCAAAATATTTGGTGATGTCCTCAGTCATTAAAAACCACCTCAAGTCACACTTTAACTGGTCTCTTGGAGCCCTAGTCAAGGAAAGACTGTTAGGTGGGACCAGAGTGTTCATTGCTGGGTTATGTATTGAATGAACTTTAATCAAGTGGTCAATGTGTGTACCATGTTTTGAGCTGGGGATATGGGAATACATGTTAAGATGCTTCCTCTGAGATTCATAGTCTAGGAGAGCAAACTATGAATTAAGGCGTGAAAAGAGATCAGTGGGACCAACTCTCCTGAGGGGATTGCAGAAATTTTTGCAAAGGAGATGGCTTCAGAACCATGTTTTGAAGGAAGAGAATGAATTTGCCCTGGTTCAATAAATAGATAGATAGGCTGAGGCCAACACTTTTTCGTTAGAGAGTTTTGCTTCTTAAAATACAGCAATGAGTTCTTTAGTGACCCCTGCCAGGCACAGAGTTTGTTGGCTGTTTTATCTCTTTGGCATGGTAAAGAATGGGTATGGGAGCATGGCAAGGGCAGAAAGCAAGAGAGAGATGTCGTAACCAAATAAGTGAGTCTCAGCATTTTCCTATCCTAGCTCCCACTATGAGCAAGACTTTGACTCAAAGGAAGGTGAGAGACTAAGTCAACTTTTCCCACAGCACTTAGTAAATTAGATTTAGCCCAGAGTGTGGCTTTCAGCCAGATCCTCTGAACTGAGTGTGTCAGTTGATTTCTCCCCATGTCACCCCATTCTTAGAAAACCTGCTCACCCACAGCCTATAAAAGGTGACTCTCATTATCATGTGTCACTACCCTTATAATATCTGATTGTGCTAGTATAGGCACCTGAACCTCATTGAACTAATAAATGGTTCTTCGCAGAAAACATAGCATGAGACTACAAAGACTGAGGCATTAGCTCTCAGTTAATGCAAAGGAGCTAAGCTGCAAGGTTCTATCAGTCGGGCTGGGGTGGTGGTGGATTGAGGCCACCATTTCAGGACATTCATGTTGGACCATGTAAAAGTGGGTGAATTAGCACAGAAACTGTCCTGAGGAGAGAGAGAAATGAAGAAGATAACAGAATAGCTGAAAAACATGCAGCTTAGGGTGGAAAGAGGATAGAGGGAGAAAGATAGAACACATCAACTTCCCATTTCCTATAAAATCCACCATATTTTTCTTCTTCAACAATTCTGTTCTATGATATCCCCCTGGGTCCTCACAATAAATTCCATTTTATTCAAGTTGGCTTGAGTGAACATCTGTTCCTTGTAACCAAAATGTTCCGAAGCCATCTCATTTACTTAGTTTACCTTTTAAATTTCTGTGTGATGACTAGAATAATTAAGTTGAACTGACCCGTTTTCTAGATGCCTTATTGTTCTAGCTGTGAAGCAAGAGTCCTCTTTGGGAGAAAAACCAACTGCTATTGGGATTGGAATTTGGCTAATAATGATTCATGGCATTAATTCGGAAATGTGATCCTGGCCATTGCTGCCTGATTTCTGCTCTCTTCACATCTGTTTGGCCCCACAAGAGGCAGGAACTAAAGGCAGCTGGCCCCAAGACTGCCTGTGGCTTTGAGAATGGCAACAACATCTGCCTGTTTCCCTTGGCTGGAGCCCTCAGAAGGCAGTCGATTTTCTCAGAAGGTAATGCCTGAATCTCCCACTGCAGTGCGGGAGTCAGAGAGCAGTCACCTACCATGAGGACAGAAATGTAGAAAATATGCTTGGGGTCCCCTGAGCCACATTTAACTTTAATGCTCTTCAGCCCAGGTGGTTTCAATGAATTTGCAGATATTTATTGAGCATCTACTGTGCATCAATGATCTCCTCTTTCTTCTCATTTGTTCCTCTTCTGACTCCTATTCCTTAATTTACATTCCAAGAACCTTTTCTTCTCCAGTATTCCCTTGGGTTACGAACTCATTTCTCAGTTTTATGGCTGAACTTTCTTTAAGAGCTATCCACAGTCACTATCTCTACTTCCTTAACCTCTCACTAACTCCTTATCGCTGTGCCATCTATCTTCTGCTTTACCCTTGATGCAATCTGGTTCTCTGAATTTTTCATGTCTTTACAATAAATGCTTCTCTTGTTAAGTTAGTTGAAGTGATTTTTGGTTCCTTGTAACTAAAAAGTTTCTGAGGCATTCTCATTTCTTCAGTTCACCCTTCTGGCCTCTCCATAAGGCCTAGTATATTCTGACTCAGGGTGTTTTGTCCTCAAGACCCTAATGGAATGAAGATTACTCTAGTAAAACCAAAGGGACCTAGGAATACCCAGATCTTGTCCTGCCTTGGCTATACATATTTTCCTTTCGCGTTCTCGCGGTGGCTGTGCACACACATGGCAAATGGGAAACCATGAGCCACTCTGTTTTTTGTTGGGCTAGGGCTTGATTCCTTACTCCAGGGATTTTGGTAAAATTTGTTGGAACATGCATCTTGGGCTTAAGCCAGAGGAGAATGGGTCTGCAGCTGTCTTCCACCTTGAGCAGACAAAGAGAGGCTCAGGGCCTGCTCCTGAGACAGGAAGCAGAAGAGAGGGCTGGTCAATGGCCTGAAGTTGACCAGGGAGGGCAGCACTGGACTCATTCTCTACTGGAGCCTTGGAGAAGGAGATCAGGGAAAAGGATATGGACGGTGGTGGGGACCTTACTTCCCACAGAGTCCTTGGAGTGAATCATAAAAACTGTTTTCCCCTAAGGTTTGGAGACATACAGGTAGCTAAAATGGAGAAACATATCCCTTAACAAAATTTTAATACTTATCACCTATTGACCATAGCCCACTTTTAGTATGTATACTAACATATTTAATCCTCTGTTTGTACTTCAATTACTCGTGCTCCATCACATAATTATTCTCAAAGTAATTTGTTATATAATTGTTAGGTCATTCATTTACAAAATTGTTACATTATTCATTCACTCAGCAAATGTTTATTGAACCAGTCAGTGGAGATAAAAAGGGAATCTGTAAGGCAATTTCTCCGGTTTAAGGAGGTCATAGTCTATGAGGTGGAGGAGGGGATGAGAAACAAGAATTTAGAGACAAGCAAGCATCACAAATGTTGTGAGAACAGTCTGAACATTAAACAAGGAGAAAATGAAGGAGAGAGGCTCTGAGCAGCTGGGTCCACTTTCTGATTTCCTTTTTTGTGTTTACCTGCAGCCTAGGTAAAGCTCTTTGACTTTTTTTTATAAGTCGGAGAAAGCAAGGACTTTTTGGCTGGGCTCCTCAGGCTTGATTTTAAATAATCAGCCCCAGATACAGGTCACTAGTGCTGGAAGAGCCCAAGGGGACATTTGGCCAATCTCTGAATTTTAGGAGTCAGAGGCCCAGAGAGGGAAGACATTTGTCCAGTGTGACCAGCCAGCTGGTGTCACAGCAGGCCCAGAACAGAGCAGTGACCAGATCCTGCAGTGCCTGTACTGGGGGGAACTTTAATTCACCGCCCTACCCCAACACTGCTGGTCATGGGATGAGGAAACAGATCCACCCAGGGAAGGAAGTAGAAAGGACAAAATCCACAGAGCTGCTCAAAGGCAGGGCCTGACTCCCTGGCCTCTCGGCCCAGTGATTCCCTCACTGATGCTCTGCCCCAGGCATCTTTATACCCAGCCTGGGAGTTCTTTCTGGAAGCTGTGCCCCAGGGTCCCCAGCTCAAGTGAGGCTGTTCATAGACTCTGTTCAATAGTGTTCCCTGGACTCCTGTTTCTCGATTTTTCTCTCTTTCTAGTTTTCCTTGGCTGTGAAGCCCTGCGTCAGCTCTCAGAGCTCTTCATTCTTCTCCTCTGTTCTCAGTTATAAACTTTCCATAACTTCTTGCTTCTTGACCTTGACTGGTTCATCCTTGGTCTGATCAAATTGCCTAGTCAACTCCTCTCACCCCTTAACTATATTTCCTCCAACCTTCTTTCCTTGGCCAGTTTCTGTGTCCCCAGGTGCTCCCTCTTCCTCAGACACCATCTCTAGTTTCTCCCATGGTCTCTTAATTGTTTTATGACTCAGAGTCTCTGGCTGTCTGGATGGTCAAATCTGTTCTTTCTCACAATAATGCCTTCAAATATATTAAATAAAATAGAGCAATAAAGGAAATAAATTATTCTGATAAACATTTATCTACACATAAAAGCCCAAATTTATAATATAGCAGTATATGTGCTTTTAATTCTATATGTTGCATAACAAGATCTAATGGTGAGCCCAATGACTTCTATAATGTTCAGGTAGTGATGAGCACAAATGATACTATCAAGTCTCTGTAAAAGTTGTAATGTGATATGAAAATATCTGTAATTTTTATTTCTGACAAAGTGTCACCGGTCCTGTGTATATTGCTGTAATTTATTGTCTATGCTCATAATTGAAAAAAAAAAAACCCACTACATTTCACTTGGAATTTACTGAAAATGAAAAAGGAATATTTTTCCTATCAAAATTCATGGAAACCTGTAAGTCCTTTGGCCATTGTAGACTTCAGGTCAAGACATCTTATCCTAGATGATTCCATGAATTGAAACACTTTATGAGGGTAGGCATTATCTAAATTTAAATCTCTAGACCAGAATTTCCATATGGATATCTCATAGGCATCTATGAAACTCAACCTGTCAAAAAATGGAGTTTTTATCTTATCCCCCAAAACAGTTCCTCTCAATAAATGTCACTTCAATTCTCTTTAGTGCTAAAGCCCACATCCTAAAATTCATTCTTTCTACTTCTTTTTCACTTTTACTTCTAATTTATAAATCATTCCACCATAAGTTTATTCACCAAATATTTACTCAGCACTTAGTATGTGCCAAGCAGCATCATGGGCCTTGGGGATTCAGCAATGTATAAGACAGGTCCTTGCTCTTACAGGTGTATGAGACAGTGCTGTTGACATTGACAACAAGAAAATATAATATATGTGCTAAATTGTGTGTGAATAAGTGGTTCTACATTGTTGTACCCTTAAAGCATCTCTTCAGTCTTGCTGTTTCTTTCCGTATCCACTGCCACCCCTTCAGTCTAAACCAGTCTAGACAGACTCTTGCTTGCTAGAGTCACCTGACTCCAGTCTCTGCAGCCAGTCTCTACGGACAAAGATTGTTCTGCCCCGGTCCTTTTCCCATACAGCATCCACTGTGAGGGGAGGATCCTGTACCTCCTCTGCTGAAACCCTTTGATGATTCTCACACTTGGAATGACCCCAGGCAGCTTACCTTTAGGGCCCTGTGGGGGCACCGGAGGCACCCTCCTCTTCTGTCAATCCTCTACCTACACTTGGACACACCTAGCTGTGCAGTTCTTTACAGGGTCAGTTTTCTGCCTTAGGATCTTTGTCTGCCTCTAGGCCTGGCTGACTTCTAATTACCCTTCAGATCTAACTCATTTACATGTGTGCGTGCTCAGTCACTTCAGTTGTTTCTGACTCTTTGTGACCCCGTGGACTGTAGGCCACCAGTCTCCTCTATCTGTGGGCTTCTTCGGGCAAGAATCCTGGAGCGGGTTACCATTTCCTTCTCTAGGGGATCTTCCCAAGTCAGGGATTTAACCCAAGTCTTCTGCGTCTTCTGCGTCTCCTGCATTGCAGGTGGATTCTTTACCCACTGAGCCATTCTACTTTCCCTAAAATGCTACCTCCTTGGAGAGCCCCTTCCTCATCCTTCAACCTCAATTGTGTTCCCTCTCTTACTTTTGCTTAGAGGAACTTCTTTTCCTTTATGTAACAGGCTACTAGGTAAAATTATTATTTTATATAATATTCAGGCGTCTAATGTCTGTTTCTCCCACTACACTGCATGTTCTAAGAAGTCAGAATCTTGTCTATTTTGTTCATCAGTAGTGTAACAGTTCCTGGCATGTTGTTAGTGCTTAGCAAATGTGTAGCTGTTGAATGAATCATGAGTTACTATACCTTTCATCTCTGACATCTGCCCCCAAACTCATCACATAGTCAGGTTAATGCTTCTTCTTTTATGCACAGGAATATTAAAAGCTCTATCTATACTTAAATTATTCCTGACCTAATCAGATACAGTTATTCTCAAATCCATCCATCCATTCATCTATTCATTTATTTAACCATTATTTATTGAGCACCTCCTAATTACAAGGCACTGAGCCAGGCAGTAGATAAGATTAAAAGATGAATCAGACGTGGTCCTTGTCCTGAAGACATTTACAACTTCGAAGAGAATTTGAGAAGTTATTCCAATAGTTATAGTGGGGAAAGATGGGGGCTATGTGCAATGATTAGCATAGTCAGCAGTGATGGAGGTACTGAAGAGGTAGATACTATTTCCAGTGAAAACTTCAGGAAAGCTTTCATGGAGAGGGTGGCATCTGAGCTGGTTCTTAAAGGATTGGCAGGATGCAGACATCCAGAGGTGGCACAGGAGGCATGGTAGATGAAGAAGTAGAGTCAATAATGCACAGAAGGAGAAAACTACAAGTGGTGTAGAGGTCTCTATGAGGCTCCACAACCTAGGTAACCTGCAGAGTAGCTGTGGAAGACAAATACGGGGCCGGTGGCATTTTGTTCTTTATTTTATATGACTGGGGAATCAGCAAGGGTTGTTGGAGAGAGGAATAAAATAAGAGTTAGGAGGGAGCACTGGAAAAAACTAACTGCCTGTTTGATTTTAATTTAGGTTGATTTTTCTTATTTAACATAAGAAAAACAAAACAGAAGGGCAGAAAGAGCTCATGGAAAAAATGGGTTGGACTGGAGGGGGAAACTCCTATGGAGGAAGTGGTACATACCTTTGCCTTCAGGTAGGATGCTGACTTAGGGACAGGCAACTACTCTCATCCTTGAACTGAGAGGCCATCTGTTCTACAACTGGACTTTATTAGTTTGCTAAGGCTGCCGTAAGGAATACAACAGACCAGGTGGCTTAAACAATAGAAATTTATTTCTCAGTCTGGAGACTGGGAAGTCCAAAATCAAGGTGCCAGTTGATTTGGTTCTTAGTGATCTCCCTGGCTTTCTGACAGCATCTTCTTGCTGTATCTTAACATGAGTGTTCCTTGGTCTCTATCTCTTCCTTTAAAGACACCAATCCTATTAGATTAGGACCCCACTCTTAAGACCTCATCTAACATCAATTACCTCCTAAAAGTACTATCTGTTAATATAGTCATATTTGGGGATTATGGTTTCAACCTATGAATATGGGGGTATACAGCCTCCATATGGGGGCATATCATTCCTTTAGAATCAAAGTCTATATGGGTTTCTAAATCAGTGGTTTCTAAGCTGTTTCAAGGAGCATTAGGCATCCTAAGAAGAGCATTCTTGGAACTTCCCTTAAGGGGCAAATTACAGGTGGATTCTACCTGTTTTCTCTATTAGGCCTTCACGTAAGATTTCCTCCAAAGAAATGATTATACTGTTGAAAAAATACTAGGAAACCCCTGGTTTAGTTTGATGACTTCATTTTACTAGAGAAAGAGAAGGTGCTGAGATTCAGAAAGATAAAGAGACCTGCTCACAGTCACACAGCAAGGGAGGGACAGATTCCAGTAGCCAACGAGCAGAACCAGAATCCTTGCATGAACTCCTAGTCCTGATTTTGTCTTTTGTTCTCCTCTTAGATTCCTTCAGGTCCAAGAGAGGAGGTCATGGATGTCCTCATTGTGTGCATGGCGAATGGCAGGTTCTCCTGGAATAGAATGGTTGCTTACTGATGAGCTCATCCAGAAGTGACATGGGACTCCAGCAGGACACTGGTCTTACATCTGTTCTTCCTTCCCTACTTGGTCTGCATGCCCAGACTTGTCTAAATGAGTTGACAGGAGTAATAGACTATTACATAATTTAGGTGTTTTTCTTAAACAAGTGTGCTCAGAAACTTGTGCCACAGATGCCTGTTTTGCTCTATGTGTTGTCTTTCAGCCACCCAGAGGGGTCAGAGGAGGAATCTGGAGTGGGGAGAGATAGACTTTCACTACACAGGGAGAGGTTGATGTGTTCAGAATAGTCAGATCAGCTCTAATTCTTTAAAGAGCTAAAGATATGAAATGAAGACCAAGAGCAAAGCTGATGGGACAAAGGAAGAACCTGTCTGGAGCTCCTTCTGAATTCAGACTTGGACAAAGTTATTTTTATGGAAAAAAATTTATTTTTTAAAAATTCCATTTCCCTTCTGTCTAAGGGGTAGTATGAGAGAGTGGCAAAGAGCTTCATGCTTGTCCCCCACCCCAGTCCCTGAAATATGGACTTTACTTCCCCTCATCCATGGGGACATCAAGATGTTCACTGATACTTTGAGAGTCTAGCCATCCAGATAGCCAAATGTTTTCCCCTTAAGACCATCTCCCTTTCATTACTCACTCATCATGTGTCAGGTCTCAAATGACCAGCCTTCCTCCCTCATTGTTATTCTCAACACAACACTCTCTCCCTTCTTAGCACACTTAACCCAGGGTATAATTTTTCATTTTTATGCTTGACCTTTGCCTCTCCAAGACTACAAGTGCCACTCAGGGGCTGTGATAAACATCAGTATATTTCGAGTCCTTGATCAGTATCTGGCATATCACAGGCACTCAGTGAGTATTTATTGAATGAATGAGTGGTCTCTTTGTTTTGATGTTTTGTTTTTCTTTTTTTGTTGGTGAGGATCAACTGCCTGTGTCTTTATATTACATTCAATAATCTTAGTAGACATCGATTTTCAGGGCCAAGAAAGTGAGTGAAGGAGTGTGAGAAATGATTTTAGTCTGTAATTGTCCAATGAAAGATCAGATCTTGGAATGAACTTCTTGTGACAAATTCACTCATTTAATCTCTCAGCAAATGTTTATTGATCAAATACTGTATTACTTGCACTGTAAGAGTGCAAGAGTATAGCGTGAATGAAATAACAATGGTCTCTCTCTATTATGGAACAGATAGAGAAAAGTCAACAAAAATCAAAAAGCTATTTAGAGTATCAATAGGCTGATGAGCTAGAGTGGGGACAGGTTACAAGGGGAGAGGGCTGAAAATGCTGCTCTATACCAAAACTGGGGTATAGGGGATGCTAATGCACTAGCTGTGTAAAACATAGACAGAGGAAACAACAAATACAAGAGCCTGAAGATGGAAATGAGTTTAGCAAAGTGGAGGGATAGAAGACAAGAACGGCCAGAGTAGAGTAAGCAAGGAGGAGCACAGGTGGGGATGAGAAAGACCACAGAGAGCTCCAAAACCAAGATAATAAGCATGGATTTTATTGTAAAAGTAACAAGAAGCCATTGGAAGATTTTATACAGAGGAGTAACATGATTTGGTTTATGTTTTAGAAAGGTTACTGGGTGGAGACTGGACTGGAGGAGGATAAGATAGAACCAAAGAGACAAGTGAGTCTACTGCAATAGTCAAAGAGAGAAGAGATAGGGCTTGACCTTGGGTGATGGCAGTGGGAGTGAAGAGAAGTGGACACTTGAAATTTATTGGAGGTAGAACTGACAGGTGGTAGTGATGGATTGAACATAGAGGGTGAGAGAGAGAGAGAAATTGAAGATGACTCTACTATGACAAATGGCCCTTTCCTTGAAGTCATGCATCTTTTCAATTTGCTACTGACTTGACCCACCCTGCTCTCTGTCATTATAAACCATTAAGGCTTTCACTTTCCCTCCTTGGCCTCACTTAGGCTCCATATTTAGCATCTTAATTCAATAATGTACAATCTGTATGGCTCATATCTTGATCTTCACAGCTCACTGAACCTCTTTAAATGGTCTGCAACAGAAATGAATTAAACATGGTGGGCAAACTGAGAAAGACTCTAAGTGGCAGACTCTCCTAGCCAAATGTTCTGAGCAGAAACCAGGTGGGGCTTATAACTGCAAGGTAATGCTGATGGCCATTGTCTCAGCAGTTATTTTCAGGAAAAATGGAGAAAGTAAAATATCTCCAGGAGAGAAGGGTATGGGGAAATGATATGGCTATGGGGAGAGAAAGACAAAGTCTGAAATACCAGGGACTGCCGATCAAGCATTGTAACCAATTTGTGATATTGGGCTAGATGTGGTGATCAGTGTTTTATTAAGCCAGATTATGTATGTGTGTAGACAGAGTCAAAGGGAAGGGAAAAAGAGGGAGCTGGGTGGGGAGAAATAAGACTAGGAATGGGAATAATAGTGGTCACCATTTGCTGATTTCTTACCGATTGTTTTGTATTGTGCTAAACCCTTAAATGACATATAATGGTAATATATGCCATTTAGTCCTCACAACACCCCTCTCAAGATTATCTCCATTTTACAGATGAGAATACTGAGATGTAAGGAGGTATGGGGAACTTGCTTACAGACAATCGTGAATAACTGATAGAGCAAGGAATTAAACCCAGATTAGTGTGACTGCAAGCCTTAACTATACTACACTAACTTCTTCAAACCGAGAAGGACTAGATGGAAGGTCAGGGGTAGAGGGAGGGAGAAAATGTCTAAGAGAACAAATGTACTTGATCTTGCAAAAAAAGTAGTTGACTAAAATAAAGGAGAATCTAACCTGAAGGAAAAAAAGTAGATTAGTATATGACATGAGAGTGGATCAAATCTTATAAAATTTCAGATGGATACGGTGTGTTAGTTGCCTCCCATTCTATTTCCCTGCTGGTGATAGGCTCATAACTTCTGTCTTTATTGCCATTTCTGTTCCCAGCCATGAAATTCTCTATCTTGAGATGAGCCAATAGTCCCTGATGCTCCTGACCCACCCTGGGAATGGAGGAGTTCAGGAGGAGAGCAGTCTGAATGTTGATTCCTGAGTGAAGGAAATTCATGCTAGATGGAAGATCCCAAAGGGCCAGAGTTGTGCTGTAATTAGCTGATATTTATAACTTGGCACAAAACTATTCATGTTAGCTATTCAGTTTCCCTGTTCTTGCTCCATGTTTTCAAAAAAACTCCTCTAGCATTGCAGTAGTTCCTGGAACCCAGAGCACATTCCAGGAAAAGGCCATTTTACCACTCAAAGAAAGAGGACTAGAATAAATGAAGGCTCAAAACTTCTGCATCTGCATCGCTTCTCTATTAAAAAATATTTATTGAGATCCAATTAGATGGCAATTAATTGATTGGTCTATATTACTCTATTGAATAATTGTTAGTACATTTGGTATTGATGTCCTGTACTAGATAGCTTAGTTACAGGTGGTGCTAGTGGTAAAGAGCCTGCCTGTCAATGCAGGAGATGTAAGAGACATGGATTCAATATCTGGGTCCAGAAGATCCCCTGGAAGAGGGCATGGCAACCTACTCCAGTATTCTTGCCTGGAGAAGCCTATGGCCAGAGGAGCCTGGTGGGCTACAATCCAGAAGGTTGCAGAGAGTGGCAACGTAACTGAAGTGACTTAGCATGCATGCATACACAATGAACCTTGCAGATATAGACTCTGCCTTCCTGAAACTTACAGAGTACAGGGTAGATAAATGTTGAAGAAAAAATTATAATTGCCAAAGTGCACTGTGGTACAGAAGAAATAGAAGATTTCTGGCATTCTGTCATCAGAAGACCTCAGTTTGTGCCTATGAGGAACTCTTTGACCAGCTCTTGGACCATGAGTAAGTAATTTTTAATCACTGTGAGCCTTAGTGTCCTCATCTGCAAAATGGAGACCATTCATTCATGTTATGATCATTGAACAGATTTGGGATTACTTTGGCTTGAATGACAAAGAAGGCTTCACTGGAAATGGTGTTTGAGCTGAGACTTGATTGGTATAAAGAGGGAGTGTACCTGCGAGGGCTGTGAGAGGGGAATGAACACAACTTTGTCCTCCACAGCCCAGAGGCAGAGTGCTGTCAACCATCGAGCCAAGAATTGCTTGTTATTGTTTAGTCCTCAGCATTTTAAGATATGGTTATTATTCTGAGGTCCATTGAGTCAAAGCTATGGTTTTTCCAGTAGTCATGTATGGATGTGAGAGCTGGACCATAAAGAAGTTGAGCACCAAAGAATTGATGCTTTGAACTGTGGTGTTGCAGAAAACTCTTGAGAGTCCCTTGAACTGCAAGGAGACCCAACCAGTCCATCCTAAAGGAAACCAGTCCTGAATATTTATTGGAAGGACTGATGCTATAGCTGAAACTCCAATACTTTTGCCTGACTCATTGGAAAAGACCTGACTCATTAGAAGAACTGACTGATTAGGAAAGAACCTGATGCTGGGAAAGATTGAAGGTGGGAGGAGAAGGGGATGACAGAGGATGAGATGGTTGGATGACGTCACCGACTTGATGGATGTGAGTTTGAACAAGTTCAGAGAGTTGGTGATGGACAGGGGAGCCTGGTGTGCTGCAGTCCATGGGGTCCCAAAGAGTCAGGCACGAATGAGTGACTGAACTGAATTGAGTATCCTGAGAATCTCAAGCCCTAACTTCAAGGAGTTTCCTTTATAATTAAGGAGGGAACATTTGGAGTTTGTCAGTCAGTCAGTCAGTCAGTGGAGTCACTCAGTCCTGTCCAACTCTTTGTCACCTTTCACTTTGTCTTCTTCACTTTCTGCCATAAGGGTGGTGTCATCTGCATATCTGAGGTTATTGATATTTCTCCCAGCGATCCTGATTCCAGCTTGTGCTTCATCCAGCCTGGCATTTAGCATTATGTACTCTGTATATAAGTTAAATAAGCAAGGTGACAATGTATGTACTCCTTTCCCAATTTGGTACCAGTCTGTTTTTCCATGTCCACTTCTAACTGCTGCTTCTTGACCTGCATACAGATTTCTCAAGAGGCAGGTAAGGTGGTCTAGTATTCCCATCTCTTTAAGAATTTTCTACAGTTTGTTGTGATCCACACAGTTAAAGGTTTTGGCATAGTCAATAAAGCAGAAATAGATGTTTTTTTCTGGAACTCTCTTGCTTTGTCAATGATCCAGCAGATGCTGGCAATTTGATCTCTGGTTCCTCTGACTTTTCTAAATCCTGCTTGAACATCTGGAAGTTCAGGGTTCACGTACTATTGAAGCCTGGCCTGGAGAATTTTAAGCATTACTTTGCTAGCGTGTGAGATGAGTGTAATTGTGTGATCGTTTGAACATTCTTTGGCATTGCCTTTCTTTGGGATTAGAATGAAAACTGACCTTTTCCAGTCCTGTAGCCGCTGCTGAGTTTTCCAAATCTGCTGACATACTGAGTACAGCACTTCCACAGCATCATCATTTAGAATTTGAAATATCTCAACTGGAATACCAGAGTCTTTAGAGAAGAATTTAAGATGATAGATAACAAAGTGCCACACAGTGGGACTGGAGAGAATGTGTGTCAAAGGTTAAGTTTTGTGAGGGAGGGGAGAGGGAGGTCAGTGTGGAAAGGGATAGGTAACCTCTTTGTCATGGACATTCAACACCCCAGATGATGACTGTGGTCTCTGTCAGAATTGCCCCAAGCAGTGGAAGTCACTAATACTGCACAAATACCTGCAGCTCCACTCTCCTCTTTGGAAGAAGAGCTATGACCAACCTAGACAGCATATTCAAAGGCAGAGACATTACTTTGCCAACAAAGGTCTGTCTAGTTAGAGCTACTGTTTTTTCCAGTAGCCATGTCTGAATGTGAGAGTTGGATTATAAAGAAGGTTGAGCACCAAAGAATTGATGCTTTCAAACTGTGGTGCTGGAGAAGACCCTTGAGAGTCCCTTGGAATGCAGGAGATCAAACCAGTCAATCCTAAAGGAAATCAATCCTAAATATTCGTTGGAAGGACTAATGTTAAAGCTGAAAGTCCAATACTTCAGCCACCTGATGTGGAGAGCTGACTCATTGGAAAAGACCCCGATGCTGGGAAAGATTGAGGGCAGGAGGAAAAGAGGGCAGCAGAAGATGAGATGGTTGGATGGCATCGTCAACTCAACGGACATGAGTTTAAGCAAACTCCTGGAGACAGTGAAGGACAGAGAAGCCTGGTGAGCTGCTGTTTATGGAGTTGCAGGGTCAGGCATGACTGAGTGACTGAACAACAATAACCACACTGTTACTAACCCTGCCCCGGGAGGGCAAAGGCCGTGATGTTGCAATGGTTTGGGCTCCCTGTGGAGCCACTGGCCTTGGGGAAAGCCCGTATGAGGGGTCGGGAGCAGAGGCTGGACCCAGAAAGTAGGAGGGAGAAAGTGAAGATTTGAGGGGGCCAAAGAAGCAGCCCCCAGTGAATAGTAGGCCCACTTGGTTAGGCTCCTGGGGGTCAGAGTCCCAGTTCTCTCCTATCTCCTATCCTCCACAGAGCACTCAGAACTGTGGATGACAGATTTCGTGGATCTGGTTGTTTAATTCTGGCTTTGTTTCAACTCCAAGATTGGATTTTTTGCTGAAACCTATGTTACAGACCATATGGACATTTCAAAAATCCCATGCCCACAAACCAGTAAATACAAATGAAAACAAATCAGCTCAAAATATGTCCTCTCTGTCTCTTGCAGGCTGGGCCCCAGTGGTGACAGATGCAGGAGAGGTGAGGTGCCCCCTTGCTGCCTCCCATTTGGCTCTCCCCCAAGCTCCTCCTGCAGTGGCAATTCTTTGATCACATGGGCACTTTCTTTGAGGAAACTACTCCACCCAAGGTGGGCTTCTCACCTCTGGAAGGAGGCCAGAAAAGCTGCAGTCTCTGCCTCAGTATCAGGCACTTGAGCGTTTCTCAGCAGTGTTAGGTGGAGTTTCCCCTCCAGTGGCATGTAGCCCCATCGCCCAGGGAGGAAGAAGTAGGCCTTTCCCATCCTGGGTAAAACAGAATCCTCTGTCATAGATGCAGTGGCTTCCTGAGTAAAGTGGCCTTATCTCTTGGTGAGTAGAGTTATCCAGGGCAGGGAGAGGGGGCACATTTGGACCTAATGCATAGATTGTTAGTTCTCAGTAGGAAAAAAAAAAATCTCAATTCACAGATGAACCAAAGTAGAAGGGAGCCTTCCTGATATCAATTAGACCCAAGACCAGACAATACAGGTAAGAGTGGAATCAGGTTCTCTATGAAACTGTAATTGGAGAACTACTTATTAGTGCTACTGCCTAGATTCAAGGAAAAGGACAAAATGACCTCTAGATCAACCCACACATACTTATTGAGCACTTACTGTTTGCCAAATACTCTCATTTAAAGTCTTTTTTCTCCAGAGCTGTGCTGTTCCTCTAGATCAGGGTCTGCCAAAATACAACCCTTGGGCAAAATACAGCCACCTGTTTTTGTCAATAAAGTTTTATTGGAACACAGCCATGCCCATTCATTTACCTTTTGTTTGTATCTGCTTTCACACTACACAGGCTGAGTCAAGTAGTGTAACAGACTCTATGGCCCACAGAGCTTGAAAATACTTGCAGTTTTTCCCTTTAAAGAAAAAGTTTGCCATCTCTGCTCTCCATTTTTGTATCCTAACAAAGAATTCATAGTGAGGGGTAGCTGGGAGAGGTGGTTAGGAAGGGAGAAGGGAAGTGATGCTCATTGAATGAGACATCTGTGTAGCCACAAGCCCTGGAATCAAACAGACCTGGGTTCAAATCCCAGCTCTGTCACTTCCTATCTGTGGGTTTCAGGCAAGTTCCTTAGCTTCAGTGTATCTCAGACTCTACATCTGTGCAAATGGCTCTGATAACTGTACTTATCTCATAGGGTGGTCATGAGGATAGGGGTGATTAACGTAAGCACTACCTAATGCATAATAAGTGCTCCATAGAGAGAAGCTGTTATTTTTTATGACTAATGCAGTGTTCCAGGAAATAGGCTAAAACACATCATGTATATTAGCTCAGTTAATTCTTACACTGCCCCTATGAGGAAGGTATTACTAATTCCATTTTTCAGGCAGGAGTCGGTAGCACAGAACATTGCCTTAGGTCACAGGGCTCATGGGTGGCCGAGTGGCCAATGTGAACCTACATCCTGTGGATCCTCCAGGAGGGAAAATAGTAGAGAAGCTCCAGGAAACACAGCGGGGGTGGGTAAGGGCCCTGGAGAGCCAAACCATCACTCAGAGCTCATGTCAGCACCATTCCTTGCCCCGAGTGGAAACTGTGATGAGCCTTCTGGAGGAGGTGCTGAGAAGTTGGGCTTTTCTAAGGATGAAGGCAAGGTGCACCCACCAGCCCATGAAGGAAATGGATCACTGATGACCCTGGGTCATGGATATCAAGAAGTTAACAAGATTTGCTTTGGGACATGGGATGGAGTCACATCCATTTCTTATTGCCCTCACCTCTAATTTCCATCATGGTCTCTTCATGTCATCCTTGGACTGCACAGGAAGTGCCTGGGTGGGAAGGGGAGAGCAGGGCTGAGATGAGGATGGTGTTTAATAGGTACAGTGCATGGAGGGTGAGGGGAGGGAAGGGTGGTGAGGCTATCAGTTGGTGTCTTGAAGCTAAATCATACGTATTTCAAGGCAAACTCCGGAAGTTTATTCAGTTACCTGGGTCTATTGATGTCACTTGGATTGGATCAATATATCTTCCTGGAGAATTCAGAGGAGAAAAATCTATGTGGGGCTTACTCTGTAGGGAGATCACGTTGGTGCCAGAGTGACAGCTCTGTGAGGAGAGTGTTAAGCACTCAGATGCTGATGTCTCTGCCATCTCCCTGGCCGGAGCCTGCCCCTACCAGTGAGGCGGGGCAAGTGACATGAGGGAAGAGTGAATGAGTGAGAAACCATTATACATTCACACACAAAAGTATTCAGCATCTACTGAGCTCCTATGTTGTGCCTAGCTGTGTAGAGATACCAGGACTTTAAGACTAATGGGACACTATGGCTAGCCTTAGGAACAAGCTTTGGGTTTGCTTTGCCAGTGGAGCTGGCTCTGAGGGAGAGCCCAGCTCCAGAGCCACTGGCAGAGCGGAGGTGTGACTTTTTTGCCAGCTGCCTCTGAGATGTTTTATAGGATGATGAAAGGGACAGGTTGCTGCTCCCAAACCAACCCCCTACCCTCACCCCCCATCTCCCAGGGTACAACACAACACCCAAGTCTGAAGCCTGAGTCATCATGGTTGCATAGTCTCACATTATATTTTTTTCTATCTCCTTGCTCCTCATCTCCTTTTTTTAAATTTTTTTAAACCCACAAGTAGGAGGGCTTCATTAAGCTAATTAAAAAGGCACCAGAGAAAAAGGATGACAGAGAACCACTTGGGCTTTCCTGAGTGCTGCAGGGCAAGCCTTGGCTTTCCTTTCCTTTCTCACAGTCCAAGCTGCCCTGGGGGCCTGTGGCCATGGTAAGCCAAGGGGGAGGTGTGGGAGGAGACACAGCAACAAGGACATGGGGGTGGGGAGAAAATACCCTTTCCAAGTAGCTGAGCTAAAACCCATGCTGCTAGGCCCTAAGGCCATCTCCACACCCCTACACAGCCTCCTGGTTGTTCCACTCAAGCCATCTTCTAATAAACTGCAAAAATTACAGTCTGAAAATTGCTAGTTTGCTTTGGAAGAAGCATGACCATATAAAGCTGTTGCTTTAGGACCTTTATAAAAGGGGATGCTGTAGATTTCTTTTCCAGTATGTGGTCAGATGCTGATGACTCAGGCATGGGGACAGGTCATCCTTATATCTGTGTGTGTTAGCTGCTTAGTTGTGTCTAACTTTTTGAGATCCCATGGACTGTAGCCCGCCAGGCTCCTCTGTCCATGGAATTCTCCAGGCAAGAATATTGGAGTGGGTTGCCATTTCCTTCTCCAGAAGATCTTCCTGACCCAGGGATTGAACCTGGGTCTCCTACATTGTAAGTGGATGCTTTACCATCTGAGCTACTAGGGAAACCCTTCTTTTATCTATTCCAAGTCTTTTTTGTTATTGTCTAAAGCCACAGTTCTCTTGGAGGGGAAGGAAGAAACAGTTATTTGGGATCATGATCATTGATCTTCTGTAGAAACATCTCAGGCTGGAGGACACCTCCAGCCTGGGAATTTGCTCCATTCCTAATGTGAGATAGACTGTATCCTATTGAGGCTCACAGTTTGTAATGCAACCTATCTCCCAGGTCTTATGGGATATGCAGAGGAAAGGGATGCAGTTTTTGTCTTGGGACAGCTGGAACAGGGAGAATATGGACTCAGGGCTGACATGGGGTTGCATTCTGCTCTTAAGACTCCTCTTGGGAAAGAGTGACTATTCTCTTTCAATCTCTCCCTCCTACTTGCCTTAGAGCAACAACTATCTGACGTTTGATCCCTAAGGGAGGGCAGTTTTTGGAGGGCTTCTTTCTCTACCCATGGAGGAGCCCACATCCACTCCAGGTCTCTGGTACTTAGGGTACCAGAAGAGAGCTCCCCCCAGCATGATAAATTAGTTAATGTCTGAGACATCCAATGGTCAACATTTTCAACCTTCCTTAGTGATCTCTCTTTTCTAAGGAGGAAGAAAGAGAGAGAGAGAGGGAAAATGAACACAAAGGTCAAACCTATAAATTACTATATGCTCTTTAAAACAAAGTACTCAGACACTAGGGTTGTTGTTGTTCAGTCACTCAGTTATGTCTGACTCTTTGTGAACTCATAGATTGCAGCACGCCAAGCCTCCCTGTCCATCAACAACTCCTGATATTTACTGAAACTCACATCCATTGAGTTGGTGATGCCATCCAACCATCTCATCCTCTGTTATCCCCTTCTCCTCCTCCCTTCAATATTTCCCAGCATCAGGGTCTTTTCCAATGAGTCAGTTCTTCAAATCAGGTGGCCAAAGTATTGGAGTTTCAGCTTCAGCATCAGTTCTTCCAATGAATATTCAGGGTTGATTTCCATTTGGATTGATTGGTTTGATCTCCTTGCAATTCAAGAAACTCTCAAGAGTCTTCTCCAATACCACAGTTCAGAAGCATCAATTCTTTGGTGCTCAGCCTTCTTTATGGTCCAACTCTCACATCCATGCATGACTACTGGAAAAACTATAGCTTTGACTAGACGGACTTTTGTTGGCATAGTAATGTTTCTGCTTCTTAATATGCTGTTTAGGTTTGTCATAGCTTTCCTTCCAAGGAGCAAGCATCTTTTAATTTTGTGGATGCAGTTACCATCTTCAGTGATTTTGGAGCCCAAGAAAATAAAGTCTGTCACAGCTGTGCTGTGCTTAGTCACTCAGTTGTGTCAAACTCTTTGCGACCCTATGGACTATAGCCTGCCAGGCTTCTCTGTCCATGGGGATCCTCCAGGCAAGAATACTGGTTATGGGTTGCCATGCCCTCCTCTAGGGGATCTTCCCAACCCAGGGATCAAACCCAGGTCTCTGGTATTGCAGGCAGGTTCTTTACCACCTGAGCCATCAGGGAAGCCCCAGACACTAGGTACATACACTGTAATTTCCCCCCAGCATTTTATTGTGGAAACTTTTGAACATACATTGAAGTTGAACACCTGTATACCTATAACCGAAGTTCTATCATTAGCATTACACAATGCTTGCCTCAGTGAATAATCATTGATTTTTCCATTGATTCTACAGACCAAGTGAATCAGAAACTCTGGAGGTGGGCTCAACAATGTGTTTTTTAACAAACTGGGTGATTCAGATCCTTGCTCAATTTAAGAACCACTCAAATTTTTGGAAGCATTTCAAGATAAATTGGAGATGTTGGTTGCACTTCCCCTAAATATTTCATTCAATAAATATTTATTGAGCACTTACCAGGTGCAAGGCACTATTCTTAATGCTAGGGACACATTCTTTTACAACTGACAGACTCAAGATAACTATCATTAAGTTGAGATACAGAGGAGAGAGGGAGGAAGAAGGGGAAAGAGAGAGGCATATGTAAAAGTAATGCAGAGCTGAAAACTTTACACGTGGTGATTCTCACATTCAAGCCCATTAAGTTTTTGAGGGACTTGTACTATTAAGAGATTTCAAAATGTTTGCCCAGTGGGATTTAGGAATGTGTTGCATTTCAGGAACTGCTGTGTGTCTTTTATTCTTCCTCCTTTTCACTGGGAATGATTACTGCAATTACACAGTCCTTGTTCAATCACTGTGTATAGCGTGGAGTCTGCTCTCCAGGGTGCTGAAGTCAGAACCCATCAGTCTCTGCCAAGGACGGACCCAGCGCAAAGGAATCCTTGCTGTTGGGTAAACATTTGGACCTCCAAGCAAAATTTCAGAAGTGACATTCTCAAGCTTTTTTTTTTTTTTAGTTGCTCTCCAGATTCCATCAATACAGAGAAGAAAAAGGGAAAGAGAAAGGGAAAGAATGAAAGCCTGAAAATGAGTTTCATTGTGCTACTTTGTTTCACACCAGGTCAGGCAAATAATTAGACCTAAATAAGCAGGATTCTCTGAGTCACTGAGTGATGTTCCCTGTAAACTTACAGAGGTTAGCTGAATTGATTTTGATGTGTATGTGAAATTCTTTGTGACACTTGAGGACAGTGATTTTTATTAAATTGTGGTCCCTGGATTAACAGCATCAGTATTACCTGAAAACTGGTTATAAATGCAAAATCTCAGCTCCCACTCCATACCAACTGAATCAGAAACTCTGGAAGTGGGTTCCCATATCTGTTTTTAGCAAATCCTCCAGGTGATTTTGGGACTTGCTGAAGTTAAAAAACTTCTGCATCTAGATCAATGGTTATCACTTCTGGCTGCACATTAGAATAACATGGAGCTTTGTAAAACATTGAGTCTAGGTCCCACTGCTCCTCCCCTCCCAAAGGAAAAATAAAGCAGAGTTTGTGGGAATGATGTTCAGTTTTTCCTTTGTTTTAAAACATCCACAGGTGGTTCTAATGTACAACCAGTATTGAATTACTCCCTTAAAATTTTAGAAAACACATAGAAATATCCACTGAGTAATAGTAAGGTACAGTCCCCAACAATATGACCTCTAGTTCACTAGCCTTGCCCTCCGGCTAGGCTAATGGTCGCTGAAACCTTTCTGGAGTTCCTTGGAAATTAATTAGACCCATCATCGCTACACAAGGACATCTCACTGGTATGAAATGGGAGGATACTGAGAATATTTGCATAAAATTGGCATAATAAGTAGAGATTTGCTCTCATAGATTACAAGGCCTCATTTGTGGCATTGTTTAGATTGACACTATTGTATTACAGCTCTCTGATGTGGACACCACATTTGGTTCTCTGATTCACCCACCCACCCCGCCCCATCTCCCTCAATTCCCTGATTCTCAGTGGATGGGGAAACACAACCACATGGAGTAGAAATCATGAAAACAAAAGATGCTGAAACTTTCCTAAACTATCCTGAGGAGTGAAAGTTGGGAACTCTCAATATATCATGTCTCCACTATTAATGATTTATAGTTGGATCTCCAGTGAGAGAGGATAAAATGGAAAAAAGTATGTACGACTGTGCTTTGTAAACTGCAAAGTATTCTAGAAGTCTAAGACAGTATTAAAATGTTTTTCTTTTAAAATTAATAATGAGGCAGATGGGGATCCTTTAGCAGTATTAGTCTGATTCTAGAGGAATCTGAATGTTGCATGTTGACCACAGCATCTTTGCAGTATTTCTGCTAGATTAGAGTTCTTGGGATCTGTGAACTCAGTTGAAAGTTTAATTTTTAAGACCAACCAATGTTTTGTCTATTTATCCTTTCTCTGGGTTTTATAAAATGATTCAAATCTGAAGTCCTATAAAATTCTATCAGATTACATCTTTTTAAGGGAACCATAAAATGGTATTTTAGAAGGAAGGAGGACACATTTGGGTCATTTGGGGGCCAATATAGCTAAAATGCTTTTCATCTGTCTCACTTGTTTTTTCCTTACGTCTTAGAGACACATTTTAATCAGTGTTTAGAAACTAGATGGCTTTTTAAAGAAGCTGAGATTTCAATCATAGCAGGGCTGGTATTGGCAAAATTTTTTTTAATATAAATTTATTTTACTTCACTTTAAACAGATGCCAAAAGGTACTTCTTCATTCTGGTGCAAAGCTATTTGAGAGGCATTGAAAGCTGCTGCCTTCCAAAGTTGCTTCTGGATCTTCCATGCTATTCCCCTGCATGATTTACCACGATGAACACACAAATAGCATTAGCCTGCAAGTATAGGGCATAGTGTAGGAGCTAGGGTTGGGCAGGTAATTACCCAGCCTATCATGGAAGCTGTGTCTGAGTTAAATAGGAAAGTTGAGCTCCTTCTTTAGGCATCATTCAAATTGGCAGAGACTTCAGATCATTTAATATTGTAAGCTTTAGATCACTCTGGGTGAGTTTAGAGGTTAGCCTGGCAATATAACCATTTTCTCTGCACTACTACAAAATGCAAGGGAGGGAAAAGGTTATGGGGTAGGATAGCTCATATCTAAGGCTCGTTCTTGGCATTATTGTGAAAAAGAATTTTATCCTTGCAATCCTTGTCCTTATTTCTTGCTGTTAGTCCCTTTTGTATCCTTTATCTCAGGGCCAAGGCTATTTCGAGGCAAGCACAGCCCCTAGGGTAAAAATTTTAAGGAGGTACTCACACTCACTCAGGTTCAAGTGACAACTCTATAGCTATATGAACCTGAGAGTGATTGCTTCCTTAAATTTTGAACTCTTGACACCTGGCTTGCCTCACCCTAGCCCAGGGACTGCTCCATTCTCTCTAAATACCTAGTGTTCACATACTAGCTGAAACAAGGAAGTGACCTATATCCACTGAAAGATGAATGGATAAGGAAAATGTGGTAGTATATCCAATGGAATGTCTTTCAGCTATAAAAGAGAAGGAAACTCTGCCATTTGTGACAACATGAATGAAACTGGAAGGCAAAATGAAATAAACCAGACACAGAAGGACAAGAAGTACGTGATGCCACTTTTATGAAGAATCTAAAATAGTCAAACTCATAGATGCAGAGACTGGAATGGTGGTTTCCAGGGGCTGGAGGGAAGTGGAAATGGAGAGGTATGTCAGATAGAACCAAGTTTTAGTTATGCAAAGTGAATGAGTCCTAGAAATACATTGTGTAGCATACTGCCTGCACTTAACAACACTGTATTGTACACTTAAAAATTTGCTTAGAAGATAGGTCTTATAATGTGTTTCACAAAATACATACATAAATAAAGAGGGTGGGAGAAAACTTGTTAAGGTGATGGGTACTTTTATAGCATAGATTGCTTCATGGGTGTATACTTATCTCCAAACTCATCAAATTTATACATTAAATACATGCAGCTTTATGGTCTCTCAGTCATACCTTAACAACATGTTTTTCTTAAAGAAGAGAGCACGGGGTGTACCTTATGGAACAAGAGGTTCCGTTGACTAAAGGGAAGGATTCATGTAAGTAATAGAAGATAAAGCTGGAAAGAAATATCGGGGTGGTCAAATTATGAGGTAAAGTCTTTGAATGTTATCCTAGGAAGCAAGAACTTCAGGTCACAGAGAATGATATAACTGGATTGAGTGTGTTTAATTTGAGGAACATGGAAAAAGTTCCATCTACCTGTAATATTCCTCCCTTTAGCCCAATGTAGTTTAATTTGAGTTTCCAATACAGATTAATACATTTGGAGTGATAGGCCCTGGGGATTGGGCAGCTCCTGAATATAAACACTAATTCATGCTTCAGTGTAAACTAGTAAAATGACAATGTTCCTTGTAATAATTCATGAAAATCAGGTAATTTGGACTATGTTTGCAAAAAGAGGCGCAGTCCATGGAGGGCAGACTCTGAGACCATTCTACAGGATGGTACTTGGGATAACAGACTAGGATCAAGAAATGATAACACAGAAGGCAGCCAGGGAATAATATACATCAAAGATGATAACTGATTTACAATTCACAGATCAGCTTCACATCCATTATTTAGTTTTATCCTCATGAGCTCCAAGAGAGGGATAAGAGAGTGGTTATTTTTACCAATGAGGAAACAACATCACAGAGCTTCAAGGCCTAGAGTCACAGGTCTCTAGAATCCAAGCATTCTTTTCACTACTCTCTAAAGTTCACCTGTTTCACTTTCTTGCCAAAGACCAGCTCTTTAGGGAGTTGAACCTTTGGGTTTTCTATTAAACGCTATCATGTGTCTGAGAATGCAACCCTAGGAGCCATGAACAATGACAGACCTGTACTTGATAATATCAAGGCAGCTCAGCTGGTCCTAGTCTTGACCTTCTGTCTTTGAGCTTCCATTTATGTTCTATTTTTCAGTGGACTTTAAGAGTAAATGGAGTAGAGAGAAGGGATATGAGTGGTTACAGAGATTGAAAGAGTGTTATTATTTTTATAAAAATGCAGAATGTTTACTACTGCTTAGACATGTTGCTGGAACTTTTTGGGAGAGAACTCCCAGCCAAACCATTGCTAGAGTCCTTATTGTGTGGTTATTAATACTGCATGACTGATATGTTCATTACCCTCCAACTCCCAGCAACTCATTTCCTATTGAGTCTCCATTTGACTCTTCTCCCCCAAAAGACCGTGGCTTCCTGAGGAGCCAGGCACTAGGAACAGACACAAGGGGACCTCACTGCAGCTCCAAGGAGATGTCTGAAAGCTGGAGGTCGGTGTGGCCAGAAAAGAAGCCCTTTGTTAAACTCACTCTTGCTCTCAGGGAGGCAGGGAGGAAGGGATCTGCCAAAACAGAAAGGGACTATGACTCATAAGTTGACAGATAATCCCGAGTGGGTTATCTTATCAAGTTTGCAGGACAACGTGAGGAATTAGGCAGAGAAGACAGCACCTTAAGTAAATGGAAGCTGAGAGAAGCAAAGTGCTTCTCTCAAAGCTATCTGGCTGGAGAATGTCCAGACTAGTTCCTGAACTTAGAGCCCCCGAGACTACGTTCAAAGTGCTTTCTGCCATACCACTCTACTTTCTGGGGGAGTGGAAAACCTTCCAGACTCACAGAGCACTCTTGTCCAATTTCAACCCCTCTGACAATTTCTTTTTGAAAAACATTGGCAGGATATATACCTTTAGTTTTAAGCTTAAATAACCAGCTCTGGTGTCACTGTCTCCAAGTTCTCCTTCTTGATCTTGACCTCTCAACCTGGGACTATGTGCCCCTCCATTGGATCTCACCTAATCTTTATCTTGATGACATCACTTGTTACTTGTTTACTTATCATTTGTTTGTTTACTTGGTCTCAGCTGCTGAGCTGTGAGCTATTCTGGATCTGGATCTTATTCATTGTCTCTCCATGGTGCTTAGAACAATGCCTCAAAGATACTTGGTGGGCAAAACAATTTGAACTGAATACCCTTGTCCAAGTCCTTTGTCCCTACATGAAATTAATCCCTCTCTTTTCTTCTTGACATTTTAATGTCTCCTACTCCCTACTCTCAAGAAAGGATCTTATGCTCCCACTCATCTTGACCTTTGAGTGACTGAGAAGCTGAGCACAGGATCCTTCCTTGAAAGCTTTGCCTTTTAAAAATCAATTGACCCTACCTCGTAACGTAGCCAGGGCTGGGAAACCAGTAGGCATTATTTGCTGATAGTGATGGTAAGGGTGTGTTGCTGAGAGAATGTTGTTCCTCTGATACATCACTGCAATGCAAAGTGTCCAGGAAAGGGGAAAGTGTGTCTCTGGACCATCAGTCTTTTATTTGTGAGAGTGCATCTATGTACATCTGTGGTATACATCTATCAGAATATGAGGTGTGTGTGTGTATGTGTGAGTATGAATATGCCTCCATGCATCCTTGAGCTCCCAGAACAGGAAGGAAAAAGAGAGAAGATGAATCACACAGTCAATTTCTCCCTCAGAGACAAAGTCATCAAAGAAAGTGTCCCAGAGGGAAGAAGCCTGTTATAGTTGGAGCCAGTTACCTTCTCCTTTATCTATCTTTTGTCTCTTCTGAAACATTTGAGAGGATCCTGGTGAGCCCTCCCTGCCTGGAATTTAGGAATGCCTAAATCAGCTCACCATCAGGCTTCTGGACAGACCTAACAAGTTTCCTCAGAATAGATGGCAACATGGGCAAAGAACAGGCTGGAGGAAAGGACTGCACAAATAAGCAAGGGCAGAGAGCGAGCATGCCATTCATCCACTCTCCAAAACACCACAAAATTTTAATGCCCATCAATGTGCGCTCAGGGCACTCAGTCTCCCGTCCTTCTGGTGTACATGCTTTCTTAGTTACAAGCACACTTGTTCATTATTGGTTCAACCACCCTTTGGCATGTGTTTACCTCTGCCAGGCCCTGGAAGAGATATTGCATAGGAGAGGGGAATTTACTGAACAGCCCCAGGACCACATCTGCACCTCCCTTCCTGATTCCTATCCCAACTTCGCCCAGGTTATGATCTCCTAAGGACAGGACTAGGTCTGTCTCTAAATTGTCTCTAGAGCAATACTTTGTCCATAGATCTTGCATACACATTTCTTGAGCAAAGAAATGAGTTAATTAAGGGATGAAGCAAGATATGACCTCTGTCTTTAAGAAGTTTGCAGTCTATTAAGGGACAAAAGACTTACAAAGACTTCAAAGATCTCTTCGAATTTTGTGATTCTCTCTTATGAAATATCTGCAATACAATGCAGAATGAACACATTCCATGTGAGTATATATGCTATCAGGCTTCCCAAGTGGCCCTAGTGAGTGGTAAAGAACCCGCCTGCCAGTGCAGGAGACATGAGAGACATGGGTTTGATCCTGGGATTGGGAAGATACCTTGGAGGAGGGCATGGCAACCCACCTGGAAAATCCCATGGATAGAGGAGCCTAGTGGGCTACAATCTAGGGTCATAAAAGAGTCAGACATGACTGAAGCAACTTAGCGCATGCACACATATATGTTATCACAGGAGAGAAGAAACTCAGCTTTAGATTCAACCAACTGTTGAGTATCTGCTATTTGTCCAGTTGCATTCCAGGCACTTCTGAAACTAGCCTCATTTCAATAATTGGCTTATTCAGAGTGTAATAATAGCTTGATGATAATAGTAGCTATTGTTTATTGAGGGTTGCTCTGTGCCAGGCAACATGCTAAACCTTGTGTCTGAATGATCTCATTTAATTCCCTACAAGCCTGTAACTAGTGAATTATTTTTCTCTTTTGGTAATGAGGAAACTGAGGCAGAAGGAGAGTAAGCAGTGTGTCCAAAAGACATGTTAGGTACTGGCTGCCTTGGGGCTTGAACCCCATCTGTTTGACACCAATATCTGGACTTTAAATCACGTTGGTTGCAATGTATGTGGGCTCTGGGGACATGTTCTGTGTTTTATTCTTGGCCCACCACTTTCTGGCTATGTGATCTTAGGAACCTCTTGCTTTCTGAACTTCAGTTCCCCAGTTTGCAAAAGATAGTACACACTGCTTCAGAAGATTGTTGTAAGGATTAAATGGGAAGGTGTATGTCCATACCTGTTGCATAGTAGGTATCAATGCAAGTTAGTTCTCTTCTTTTTAAAAATAAGGTAACTTGAAAAATGGACCAAACAAATAAGAGCTTGTCCTTCAAACATGCCCTTTTGGATCACCCTTCCCTGTCCCGGCCAGATTCTATAGCTTTTCCAGTCATTTTCAGATATTAGAAGTTGTATTTTCAGATATTAAAAAGGCTAGGTGGGTCTAAATCAATACTTTCATTTCATATCTAATTTGAGCTTTTCTCTTTCTTCCCTCCCTCTGCTCGGTGGAGGTGAGGGCGTGGTTGTTTGTTTCTTTAAGCTCCCTGTTGCCTCATATCCCATCTACTGGCCAACTGCCTGGGCCTCCTCTAGAGCTGGAGCTGGAGAAGGAATTGAGGTGGATGATGGGGTGAAGGTCACAGATTGATTGTTCCTATTTCTTGGTAAGCCCTGCAGAGAGTATATGTCTAAGCACCCTCTCTAGAATGTATGGGGACTTCATCATCATTTTTGACAGCAGATCTGACTCCATTGATGCTACCATAATTTGGTAGCAGGGTCCTCCATGTGCTCTTTGGGAATCTAGATGTTGGCTCTTCCCCTCAAAGGGTGTTTTTGTGGGTTCTTTAAAGGTTTCCCTCATGGTCCTCCTACACTGGGCTCTCTGGATGATCTCCAAAGACTTCCCTTATTCCCTACACTGGATAAGCTCTTTATCCAGTGTCACTGCTTCCCTCCACCCCCCAGCCTCTGTACTGGGGTCACTTCACTCCAGCAAGTGGTCCTCCAGGGAAGAACCACCTCTGGACAGCTCAAGTCCAGCTTCTGCTGTGACATCCATTTATCCCAGAGAAGGTTTCACCAGACTCAGGACACTCAGACTTTCTTGCTGGTGGCTCCAGCCCACCTGTTGCCTTCTGACTTTGCTAGGTGAAACTCTGATGCCAGTCTCCCATCTCTGTGCCCTTCAAGCTCCCCAGGTTCTCCAGAAGCTCTTGCCCTGCTTTGCTCCTGTCTCAAGGAGCCAAGATTTCCTTCTCCCCCTTACAGTACTTTCTAGAAGTGATTCTCTATAAGGCTGCAGTGAGGGGGCAACAATCAGGACCCCTCCCTAGGCCACCAGCTTCCAGTGAATCCCCTGTCTGATTGCCCTTGATTAACCTCTCGCTTTCTCTTATATATGAGGTTGAGGTGGATGATGGGATGAAGCTCACAGATTGAATTTTCCTATTTCTTGGTAAGCCCTGCATTTTATGTTCAAGCACCTCTTTTGAGTGTATGGGGACTTAATCATCAGTTTTCTCAGCTTTGGGAGCTCAGTGAAAATGCCAAAACAATAAAAAAATTCAATCCAACATACAGTTATAATTCTCTTTGTCCCATGTACAGTACACACAGTGTTCAAAGTCCAATTATATTCCAAAAGTAATAACAGAAAAGAGCAACTGACTCCCATCCATCCTGTCTCTGTGTCCTTTTTCCCAAAGCAACCACTTCCAACTTTTTGTGCTATTTATTTTGATAATTATGTGCTTATTTCTCCACAACATACATATGCAATTATTTCTCAGTTTCTAAATGTTAGATATTATTGTTGTCTTCCTAATGCAGGAGAGGAGAATTCAGATCATCCACTGCACTTCCTCCTGCAGCCTCCCCTACTACAAATGTTTCCTTTCCCCTAGCTTCCTAATGTAGTTATATTACATTTTTGGATTAAATGGTATATTTGTTATTGTTGCTATGTAAATGTTAACAATAAAGCCACATAATGTACCAACTGCATTTCTGTTCTTAAATAATTTTTTCCCTAGAATCAATCTTCTTTCACTTTGTTATTTGCTTAGTATGTAACATATAAATAATTCATCTTCAGACTCTTTGGCAAAACTAGCAAACTCCTCTCGATAAAGCTGAACATATGAAATAATCTGTCTGTTCCTTTTTTTCTCTGGGAAAAATACCTCAAAAGTCTTCATCCATCTTATTCCCTCTGGGCTGGCTGCTCTCTAGGGCCCATGACACTGCTATTATCTCGAGAGTTCCTTTTACTAAGTCAAGCCTTTCAACTGTGTTCAAGGTTCTCTTCCCTGATGTGATATCTTTCTTGGGTTCCATTTTTGTTTTCCATTTTGATGGAGTGCATCCTTTGGGAGAAAGTTCATAATAAGTAAAGTTTTTCAGACCTTGTTAAGAATATCAGACAGAATAAGAGAGAATTTGGTTGGGTGTTGAATTCTAGGTTAGAGGCAATTCTTTTCTATCAGAATTTTGAAGGTGTTGGTTTATTCTCTCTTAGCTTCCAATGTTTCAGTTTCTAAAGCTAATGCCATTTTGATATTGATTTTTATGTCTATTTTTTCCTCTTCTTTACCTTTGTCTTTGTACCTTCATCTTCTTTTTATTTTTGTTATTCTGAAATTATGTGTCTTGATATGGTTCTTTTAAAATTCATTATACTAAGCATGCTACACATCCTCTCATTTTTCCTCTGGAATTTTTATTAGCTGGCTATTGGACCTTGAGAGTCCCTTGGACTGCAAGGAGATCCAACCAGTCCATCCTAAAGGATATCAGTCCTGAATATTCATGGGAAGGACTGATGCTGAAGCTGAAACTCCAATACTTTGGCCGCCTGATGCAAAGAGCTGACTCATTTGAAAAGACCCTGATGCTGGGAAAGATTGAAGGCTGGAAGAGAAGGGGATGACAGAGGATGAGATGGTTGGATGGCATCACCAACTCAATGGACATGAGTTTGAGTCAACTCTGGGAGTTGGTGATAGACAGAGAGGCCTGGTGTGCTGCAGTCCATGGGTTTGCAAAGAGTCAGACATGACTGAGCAACTGAACTGATTGGACCTGTAATAGCCTGCACATTTCCCCCCTATTTTATTAAAATTTTTATTTCCGTTCTTATAGTTTTAATTTACAAAAATTCTCTTATGGTTTTTCAATTTTTTTTAATAGTACTCTGCTCTTGTTCCATGGATGCAATATCCTCTCTTTTAGGAAATAACAGTTAAAATTTTTTATTGTTGTTTTCTACATTGTGTATTTCCTTAGAGCTTACTGTTTCCATTTATTTCTTTGGATTCTATCTTCTAGTATTCAGACTCTCAGTTATTAATCTTCAAGTTTTCTATACAATGATTCAGTCCTGCCCTCAGCTAAGCCAGGTGTCCCCAAGATTCTTATTTAAACATATTTAAACTTCTTATTTAAACCTCTCCAATGAATAAATTTTACTCAGGGCTTATTGACGGTGTGGGAGTATAGTCTCTTGGACTGCAGGTAGATCTGGGGTTCTGGACTTCTTATGTAATAATATAAATATCTTTCTGTCTTTATGACCATCCCTCACATTTGCCTTGAGAGGTACCTAGAAACTGCCTATTCTTGAATCTCTTTGTGGTTCTGTGTTGATGTCTCAGCTTGATTTCCTCATAAACATAGCCTTTATGTACTGCATTTTACCAGGCAATACAATCCTGGAGATGCAGGAGTAAGAAGAATGGGTTGCAGGCTGGGAAGGAGGGGGGAGTCAACGCAAACGTGTTACTGTGCTGGCCGCCACTTGGTTCAAGAGCGATTGATTCCTGTCTCGCAAGACTGACTCAAGTACAAACATGTGTACTTTGGGACAATCTCTGAAAGTGGGAAAAGAAAAGAATGTATCCGCTAGTCTTTGCTCCTACTGGTCAGAGTTTCATCCCGTAGTGAGTTATCTTCCCCACAGTTAGGAGGTTGCTTCTGACAGGCCCTGAGCCAGTCCCATGGTGCAGACAGGAGAGCTCCAAGGGGGCAGCTCGAGGAGTGTAGTGCAGTCTTGAGAGCGGAAGCTGGTGGCTTGGATCCCATATGCAGCTTGTCATGGTGCCTTGGATGGTGAGGAGCAGTGGTGAAAGGCAGAACCAAGATGTTTGAGAGGCATTTTATACAGGTGGGGACCAGCTTGCCTCTCATTAACCTCCTCACTACAGGAGTTCAGGTTTCTCTGCTCTGCTGAATCAGCTCTCTCTCTTCCATCTGCTTTCCAGCTTCTAAAACTATGTCATTCTTTCTCACTTGCTGTGCTCTCTACTGATATTTTTTTGTCCATGTGGATTTATATTTTAACAATAGTTTTTAATCATTATAGAAAATTTGAGAAGAAACAGATACACACTTCGGTATTTATTCTGTCATGAATCAAGGTCCATAGCCACTTATGTGGAATGATATTTATGAGCATTTTGGTCTCCTCTGCACACTCTCCATTCATTCTGATACTTAAAAAGTTTCATATATTTTTCTTTGTGTCCCTGGTATGAAAGTAGTCCTTTATGCCTATGTGTGGTGGGGTCCATCATTGAGCTTTCTTGGTCACCTAGTCTTTTAGAGGAACTAAGATCACTTTCAAATGTGCAGTAGGGGATTCAAAGGAAGCTTTCTGAGACAGTGGAACTCCAGCTATGACTCAAGGAGTCCATATGATTTCCACAGAGGAAGAAGGGATGTGGAGGCTGGTAGAACTTTCTAGCACAGAGAGGAAGGAGTAAAGATAGAGAAGTAGGAAAGGACACTACATGTTCAAAGACTGGCAAGTAGCTTTGATTGACTGGTGTTTGGGGAATTGCAGTTGGAGGGGTTGCTGGTGGAGGGACCTGAATGCCAGGGAAAGGAGTTGGGACTGTTTTATATACAATGTGAGCTTTAGAGCAGCAAGTGGTCCAGTCCTATCAGTGCTTTGAGAGGACTGACCCAGCAGTCATGGGCTGGGAGCTCGAGGAGGAAGATGTGGAGGCTGTGAACAACTTGACGAATGTGGTAAAGACTTTGAAGAGATATTGGTGGACAGAACCGAAAGAAACCAACAGAAGGCTTAAAGTAGTGCTGAGCAGTTCTGAGGCCTGAGGGTCAGCTTGCACGTCCTCCCTTCATATGGCCAACCTCCTCTCATCTTTCAAGACTCATTTCAAAGGTCCTCCCTTCCAGGAAGCCTTCACTGCCTCCTCTCCCTAGGATGACTCAGGGACTACACCTCTGTACGTCCATGGTCACTGGGCTTGGATCCACTGTAACACTTCTTATTAATAGATTATACTGTAGGTGTTGAACTGGTCTGAAAGCTCCTGGTGTGCAGAGCCTCTGTTTTATTCAACTACATGCCCCCAAAGATTAGTCTTGCCCATAGTAAATGCTCAATAAATATTTGTTGAGTTGATGAATGAACAAGTCTGAAAGTGCCCTGTTAATATGGGCTCCCTAACTTTCTCTGGCAATGGTCAGCAGTTTGGAGTGAGAGTAGGGGAAGTGGTCAGTGGATCAAGTTCTGGAGCTGGTGTGGTGGCTCTGAGGTCAAGGCATTGTCGGTCTAAGATGTAGGAAGAGCAGGATCAAAACAGCCTCAGTCTATATCACAAGGTGCCCCTCACAGACAAAGATGACAGCTATAATTCTCAATTGCATCTATTGATTACAAGGGAGTATTTCTCTTCCTTGTCTCATGAGCCTCCTGAGGTATGGAGGACCTGCATCATCACACCCACTTGGCAGGTGAGTCAGCAAACTCAGGTCCCACAGGGGTAATAAATATCAGAGTGAGAAGTCAGACTCTCATATGCAGCCACTCATTCAAGGCTCTTTCAGCTTTGTCACACACACTCCTGACATGCGTGCATGCGCACGCACACACACATACACACACGGCAGATGCACAGGGGAACACATACAAGTCCATGCTCACTGAAGTGCACACAGGTGCCTGGACCCAAGGACTGGGTCTGTAACACATTATTTCATTGTGGATCTTCCCATAAACCCTTGTCTCTGAGGCTGTCAGGCTGCATAAACTGCTGGAGAAAGGGGGTGGGGAATCAAAGAATCTCCTTGACAGCTCCCATTATGTGAAATATGAGGTGAAATGGAATGAAATAAAATTGGGAATGAGATGACAGGGTTTTTCTATCTGACAGAAAACGTTTGGGAGCCATTGGCTTGATTGCCACCCATTCATCACCTGCCTCAGCTGGTGCAGACCCTCTCTGCTAGTCCATTCCTCCCCAGAGAGAAGACTTTTTGGAAAAGGGTGCCCCTGCCAACTCAGTTCAGAAAAGCACTGTGTCCTCGGTGGGCTTCCGGCCTCCCAACCACTACTGCTCCAGCTGCAGCGGCTGAGCTCCCCTTCCAGCACATCCCCCGCAGTTCCTCTTTCTGGTCCCCATTTCCTACAGTCTCCATATTCCTGGAGCAGCCCTGTCCCAGCTCTGTCTGTGCTCTGGCTCTGTGCTTTGTTGTCTCCTCTCTCTCCAATTTGACTCTGCCACCTGCTGCAGACAGGCTTTCCTGGCACAGTGACAGAAGTGGCACTCCAGCATCGCTTCCCATGCTCCCTCAGTCCTGGTGCCAAAAACCAACTAATCCCTGAGTTCCAACTCCAAACCTGTGGGAAAGGGAATCTGATCGATGCCCTGTGCCTGGTTGGCCTCCTGTCCCTCCAGCCACTCCTTTGACCCTTCACAGGGTTATCCACCTTCAGCCCTGTCTGTTCTCCTCCTGTGCTGTCTCCCCCAGGGGACCTGGGAGGAGCATTGTCACTCCCGTATCTTCACGATCACACGGACAATCTCAGACCCCTCATCTGAGCCCAACACCCCCCAATCCACTGGCCAGCTTGATTTCTTACTCACATCTTTGTCTCACGCTTTGTCGACGTTTGTAATTTCGTGTGCTAAGCAAAATTCGGGCTCCTGCCACCCACCCCACCCCACCCCACCCCATCCAATTAGGTGCTGTTCCAATGTTCCAAACGTCATCATCCATCCAGGCTGCGTGCGCTGCCATCCTTGTCACCTTCCCTTCTGTCATTCCCTGCATCTAACCCACCATCAAGTTTATAGATTTTACTTCCCAAACATCTCTTGATTCAGTCCTTCTCTCTCCGTCTTTCTTGACACCCTCTTTGTTCAAGCTCCCATTATCTCTTGACTTGATTCCTACTACAGATTCTTAACTAGTGTGTCCCCAGAGCCATTCTCACTCTTTATCTCATATGCTCATAGTCTGGGCATTCTCTATATTGGGCCAGAAAGAACTTTAAAAAAAAAAAAATCCAACCAGGTCCTTCCTTAAAACCCCTTAATAAATTTCTCATAAAGGCTTCCCTGGTGGTCTAGTGGTTAAGAATCTACCTGCCAATGCAGGGAACATGGGTTTGATCCCTGGTTTGGGAAGATTCCACATCCTGCAGGACAACTAAGCTCATGCACCACAACTACTGAGCCTGTGCTCTGAAGCCTGCAAGGTCCAACTACTGAAGTATTTTGCAGCAGGAGAAGTCACCACAATGAGAAGCCCCCACACAGCAATGAAAGAGTAGGCCCTGCTTGCCACAACTAGAGAAAGCCCACATGCAGCCATGAAGACTCAGTGCTGCCAAAAATAAATTTTTAAAAGTTCCTCATGAGTTTAGAACATCTGTAATTATCCTAAATAAAACTTTAACTTAGCCATTTTTATATCTTCCTTGGAGAAGTGTCTGTTAAGTTCTTTGGCCCACTTTTTAATTGGGTTGTTTATTTTTCTAGAATGGAGCTGCAGGAGTTGTTTGTAAATTTTTGAGATTAATTGTTTGTCTGTTGCTTCATTGGCTATTATTTTCTCCCATTCTGAAGGCTGTCTTTTCACCTTGCTTATAGTTTCCTTTGTTGTGCAAAAGCTTTTAATTTTAATTAGGTCCCATTTGTTTATTCGTGTTTTTATTTCCAATATTCTGGGAGGTGGGTCATGGAGTATCCCGCTTTGGATTATAGCAGAGAGTGTTTTGCCTATGTTATCCTCTAGGAGTTTTATAGTTTCTGGTCTTATGCTTAGATCTTTGATCCATTTTGAGTTTATCTTTGTGTATGGTGTTAGAAAGTGATCTAGTTTCATTCTTTTACAAGTGGCTGTCCAGTTTTCCCAGCACCATTGCAGTATATTAACACATATATGTGGAATTTAGAAAGACAGTAATGAGAACCCAACATGGGAGACAACAAAAGGAATGCAGATGTATAGAATAGACTTGTGGACTTTGCGGATGAGGGTAAGGGTGGGATGAGATGGGAGAAGGGCATTGAAGCATGTTAATTGTCATGTGTCTAATCAATCGCCAGCCCAGGATTGATGCTCGGGACTGGTGCAGCGAGATTTCCCGGGGGGGGAGGGAGGAGGGAGGGGGGACCCGGAGGGGAAGCATATGTAAACCCATGGTGATATCATGACAATGTATGGCAAAAACAATAATTAAAATAAAAAAAAAAAACTTTAACTTATCAACTGTCCTAAAATCAGAAATCCTCAATCCTTGACTTTCTGCCATTTCTGGCCTGCCTGTCCCTGCAACTTCACCTTTTGGGGGCTCACTTGGCTCTTTCCTCTCTCCATTCCTGCCACACTAGCTTTCTTATACTCCAAGCCACTGAGAGCAAATTTAGTGGGAAAAGTTTCTGGGCAGTTACCCATGCCTTGTACTGGTTTCTTCTCTTCCTTTGCCTTTCTTTGTCTTTGTTTTTCATTTCTTAAAAGTGGCATGCTTCCTCCAATGTTGGGTCTCTACTCAATCCATTACATTTATTCTTTAATTAATTAATTAAATTTGTTGATTGTAGCATTTTATTTTGTTCACGTATAGCTGATGTATAATATTGTGCTAGTTTCAGGTATACAGGAAAGTAATATATATATATATATATATATATATATATAAAATATATGTTCACATGTATATTCAATTCTTTTCCATTATAGTTTTTACAAAATATTGAATATAATCCTCTGCGCTATGCAGTAAGTCTTTGTTGTTTATCTATTTTATACATAGACGTGTGTATCTTTTGACCCCAAACTCCTAATTTATTCCTCCCTCCCACCCCATTATCTTTAAATCCTACTCAGTCCTCTGCTCTCAACTAAAACAGCTATTCTTTGAGGGAAGACTTTCTCAGTCCCTCCAACTTTGTCCAGTGCTCTCAGCATCCCACCCTGTGACTGTCTTCCAGAACACTCAATTATCACAGTTGAATTTTATAATTTCAACATCACTGTATTAATATCTTTCTCCACGAGAATGTAGCTTGGATGAAAAGAGGTCATGTTTATCTCTCACCCTTGTGTCCTCACTGTCGAGCTCTGTGTCTTGCATTACTAGGAATTCAATAAAAAATGTTTTGTGCTTGAATGGCCAAGCCTGGGTTGGGTCTGCACCTGGTTTCTTCAACTGGAGCCATAGAGATTGAAATATAAGGGAACCCAAGTCCATCAGTTTCCCTTGGGAAATAGGTACTGACAAGGGCTGGGAAGTTACCCTATAAATCGTTGGACACCATGCATGTTGGGGATTTTAAAGTTATTAGAGTCTGTGTATCTCTCTAGATGTTTTTGAGATGCACCAAATACACAATTTGAAAATAAAGAGAATAAGATAGAAATTAAACTATAAGAAAAGGACCCATCATTCTTTAAGTTCATTGGCAACAATAAAGGTTCATTCACTCATTCAACAAATATTTATTGAGCATCTACTATAGTCTGGCATATAGTGCTAACCTGCAGGAAGCAGGATGCATCTAGATTTTGTTTGGTATAATCTTGTTTCCACAATACTGGATCTGTCAAGATTTCCCGATATGTCCCCCTGACAGTTAAGAATATATTCTTCCTATAAACTCATTTCCTTCTCGACTCTGAGAAACATCCATCTCTCTCCAGTAACACCTCAAACCCTATAAATGGCACCCTGATGCACCTCCAGGCCCCACATTCTGAGCAGCAGAGACAAAGGGTGAGACTGCCACCAACTCGGAGTCAGCCTGAAAACCCATTCGCAGCAAGCCCTCCCTCACTCAGAGACTCTCTAGTAGTCTGGGGGAGGGCACGTTCCACCTGGGCCACCAAATGCATGCTTGTGGAAGGAAGGAAGGGAGAGAGAGAGAATAAGGAAAGGAGGGGAGGTGAGGGAGGGAGGGAGGAGCGGTGGGGGGACGTGAATGTAGGGAGGAGGGAGAAGGAAGGCAAGAAGGCAGGAAGGCAGGCTTCTTTATTCCTGACGGAGGCTGAGCTGTCCCCATACCTCTGCTCACTCTGGTAATTGTGATTCCTGTAATGAACCTTCCTTTGCTGCGAAGTTGCTCAGAGCATGCGGCTTTTCTTCTCTAGTGGTGTCTCATTTGTCTTTCCTGTCTGAGGTGAACATCTGTTGAACCAAATTGATAACAATAGGGGAGCTGTTATTGACATGGAGCAGGATGCATCATCCATCCAGATGCTTAGGAGCTCAGTCCTGGGGATGTTTCCTGGAGGACAGGGAAGAAAGAGCCAAGTGGGCAGGCTGGGTGATGGGCTGGGAGGATTCTTAGTTGCTCAGCCCATTAGCTCTTGCTGTTCCCCTTTTTGCTTGTCACTTCCCATTTGTTTTCCCTTTGTCTTTAGTCAATTCATATTACTGTGTCTTCCTATCCAGGCGTGATGTTACCTGGTGCCATTCCAATTCTGAACCTGCCTGCATATTAATCTTGACAACGCACCTGTGGTTTCCCTCATTCTTTCTTCAGCTGCTAACCCAAATGATCCCATCTGTGCGATGTATTGGTTTGTTTATATCAAAAGAAGAGCTGGGAGAAAGGCACCAGTGATGCACACTGCCATTGGCCACTGGTCAAGTTAAGCATTTGGTTAGGTAAATTGATTTGAGGGAAGCCACGTGATTTGTGCTACGGGCCATCAGAGCTTTAACTTTTGTGGCTACCTGGACCCTTTGTTCCTCTAAAGTGTGTGTGTTTTCTTATTGGGGAATGTTTTACAAGTGCTTATGTTTTACCAGAGGGCTTCCCAGGTGGTGCTAGTGGTGAAGAACCCACCTGCCGTTGCAGGAGACATAAGAAATGTGTGTTGGATCCCTGGGTGGGGAAGATACCCTGGAGGAGGGCATGGCAACCCACTCCAGTATTCTTACCTGGGAAATCTCATGGACAGAGGAGCCTGGCGGGCTACAGTCTATAGGATCACAAAGAGTCAGACACGACAGAAGCCACTGAGTACGCATGCACCTTGCACCAGGAGGCTATTTAGAGCTGACAGGGTCCTGGCACTTGCCCTTTGCAACTTTTCCATTAGAAAGTGTTTCTCAGTGTGTGCTCAGAACACCCAAACTGAAATCTCCTGAAAGGCAGTGGTTTGGGGAATGGGTGGCAGGCTTGCTAACATGCAGATTCACAGGTTTCCACTCCCACAGACTCAAGCAATGTGAGTGTCTAGGGTGGGGCTCAAGTCCCTGATTTTAACAAGCTCCTCAGGTAATTCTGATGCAATCCACGTTTGACAGCCACTTGGGCTGAGAAAGTGCTGCAGCATGGTGCAGAGCAGGGGTTGCCAACCTTGGCACTCTTGACACTCTTCTGTGCGAGGAGAACTGTTGTAGGGGGCATCCTGCGCATTGTAGAATACTGAGCAGCATCCTTGGCCTCTACCCACTAGACGCCAGTAGTACCCTCTCCCGTGGTTACAACCACCAAAATTGTTCCTTGACATTACCAAGTGTCCCCCACAGGGTGAATCCCCCTCAGCTGAGAATCCCCGATGTAGAGGAGAGGGCAGAGGACCTGCAGTTGGATTGAAAGACTTTGAATCTGGGCCCTTCCACTGACTGCCTGAGAAGCTTTGGGCCTCTTGCTTTGCTTCTCTGAGCCTGGACTTCCTCATCTGGAAGAAGAGAAAAATGACAACACAGGCCTCACAGCACTGCTGGAATCACCACCATATGTGCTTGCTTAGTTGCTCAGTCATGTCCGACTCTTTGCAACCCTCTGGAATATAGCCTGCCAGGCTCCTCTCTCCATGGAATTCTCCAGGCAAGAATACTGGGGTGGGTTGCGGTTTCCTTCTCCAGGGGATCTTCCTGACCCAGGTCTCCTATGTTGCAGGCAGATTTTTTACCATCTAAACCACCAGGGAAGCCTACTTCCATGCTGCTGCTGCGAAGTCGCTCAGTCGTGTCTGACTCTGTGTGACCCCATAGATGGCAGCCCACCAGGCTCCCTCGTCCATGGGATTTTCCAGGCAAGAGTACTGGAGTGGGGTGCCATCCGCTACTACCATGAGTACTCAGCAAAGATAACTTTCTGTCTTTCCTTTTGGAGAAGATAGTTGCTCTGGATGGCTGGATGTTTGGGGCTGGGTTGAGGGACAGTAAACCTCTCCCTTCCAGGGACAAAGAAGCTTCGACTTGTGGAATAGAAGTGTTACTAAGCAGATTGAAGGCAGCTGTAATCTTAGGGGAAACAACAGGCATCAGACTGGGAGACCAAAGCTGAAGAAGCCCTTCAGTTCTCCCAGGCACCCAAGGTTGACCTCCTGCCCCAGTGGTTCTGGCGGTCATGTGTGTGCTCTGCAGCCCTGTGGCATCTTGTGACTGACTGTGGTCTGCTGTGTGCTTGCTCCCAAGTTGCTGATGGGTCTGCAGGCTTCTGGTCTCTGCCTGTTCTCCTTCCTCCCCTCCTCCCCCGCCCAGCTGGAGCTGTGCAGCTGCAGACCCCAGGGTTCTGAATGCCCCTGCCTTGCCAGTCTCAGCCTGTGGGGCACAGGAAGATTGCATTGTGAGGAGCATATTTTTAGCTGCCCTGGCCCCGATGCCTATTTTTAGCACCCAGCAGAGGGCTGGGCAGCTTGGCTCTGCTCAGTGGGAGGGTGGCGATTGGCTCTTGACTGGCACTCTGCTCTGCCAGCCCAGCCAAGTTGGCTTCACTTCAGGTGGGATAATTACAGTAGTAAATTCTGGATTTCTCAGCTCAAGCTTCATGAAGGTGTTGGTGATCACCATTCAGGAGAGTTCATTTTTCCCACGTAAGGGATTTGAAACCCTCTGATACCATAATATTCCAAGTCTAAGGAATGGAAAAGGAGTCCAGGCTTGCAAGAGATATTGAACAGCTAAGAAGCGAGACAGAGAAAGAAATGGAGACCTAGACAGAGAGAACCAGGGATGCCAGAGAAAAGAATGAGAGAGATTAAGCAGAGACCAACTGAGAAAGACTGACGTAGGGGAAGGTTTAGTGATGGATCTGTGGGGACAGAGGCACAGACTGAAAAAGAAGAGCATAAAACAAAAAGAGAGAGAAGAGAGCAAATACAAAGCCCCAGTGCCAGGTTTGTTGAATGTTTCCAGTGTGCTGGGGGAGGCTCTGAAATCCTTACTGCATATATCTTGAAATGTTTACACCCTAATACCTGGCCTGTTGTTACTGTTTTTGCAGATTTTCCTACTCAGTTGCTAGTCAGGAGGTCCCCAGGGTTGGAAACTCTGTGCAGAAGTCACAGTTGGGTGCTGGGCACAAACCTGATGCTGACGTTTCAGGGGTGAGGGAATGGTTAAACATCTTGCCCAGGGCTTTACGGATTGAGTGGTGGAGGCTGGGCTGGAGCCCATGGTTGATCTCTGCTCACTGCATGGAACAGGCACCTACAGACGCAGGATAGAGGACTCGGGGTGAGATACACAGCCCACTGCTACAGTCTGCTGAGCCCTTGGAGGCTAATACCTTGTCTGCTTCCCTGGGAAGACAGCTCTCTGAAACGGGTGCCATTGATCCCAGTGTCAGGGCTGAATTACAAGCACTTCCCCAAAAGTGTGTGTCAGGCTGATTGGGTCACTGGGCTGCTGCTGAGCCTGCCTGACAGGCTTTGCATCAGCCACCAGAGGATCACAGCTCAGCCGTGTTGCTGTTTGGAAATACCATCTCCCACCATGTCATTAAGCTAATTGAACGGGGTCAACTTTTCTGAGGACAGAGGTGGGGGCAGAGGAGAGGGAGCGATAATAGCTTTGTATTTGCTCATTGTCATTCATGTCCTGATCTAAAGCTGCCCACTGCTCTTCTCTGGAACCACTAGAGCCCTCCAGCCCCTACCAAGGGAGGGGATGATAAATACCATGCATGGAGAGGAGTTATTCTCGCTAATGATCTTTACTGCAGAAAATCTCAGTCCCTGATGGGAGACCCCCAGTTCATCTTTCTACATTTGTTGAGGCTTCAACCAACAGAGGCAACAAGAAAGCTGTTTCCAACGACAAGGGCCTGCCTGAGTAGACAGCAGTCATAAGTCATTCTTTCTGTTCCTGGCTCCAGCCCCCTCCTACCCCTGCACAGTTGTCTGTCTCCATAAATCTCCTGAGCAGGTGGAGATTTATACAGAAGCTGTGCCTACTCCTGTCTGTGTGTCCCCTGATTGCTTCTGACACCTTCAGGAAGAGATCCATGTGGTTATATGATGTTTTAGTGTATTTCATCATATTATATTTCTAAATCAGAATATATGAAGGGTCAGGTTGGCATTTATAGTAGAGGAGGCAGAGAATGGATACTGGACCCTTTACTGATCTGGAGGTGTGCTGGCAGAGGGAGAATGTGGGTATCATTTCTGAGGCATGATGTGCTGGCAAAACAGCTGTGTCATACATTGCTCTTGTGAGGCCCTTTGTAGACTTGATGTCCCTGCCGACAGGGGCAGATACATTCTAGAACTCCTGCCCTTAGGGATGTGGTGGACGTACAGGTTATGTGAATACACTGGCACAGGGAACTGGTTGTTGAAAAATCAGACCAGTTCTATGTTAGGTGGTGGGCTTCCCAGGTGGCTCAGTGGTAAAGAATATACCTGCCAATGTAGGAGACATGGGTTTGATACATCCATGTGTCGGGAAAATTCTCTGAAGAAGGATATGCCAACCCACTCCAGTATTCTTGCCTAGAGAATCCCATGGACAGAGGAGCCTTGTCCTCCCATGTCCTCCCATGAGAGGACAATGGGCTATGGTCCATGGGTTTGCAATGAGTTGTACACAACTTAGTGACTAGGCAACAACAACGTATTAGTTGGTACATAGTATAGGTAGTTAAGACCATAAACCTGCATTTGGGGTTGGCCACAATGGTGGGTAATGAGGTCTGGGGACAGTGGGGAGCAAATACAAGGGACTCCCAGCAGCTGCAGAGCAAACCGAGACTGGGGGTTTTACACAGCCTTCTCTGCCTCCTTCAGAGTGGTCCAGCGTTGACGGGACATTGGCACAGATGCAGGGTAGGCAGGGCTGGTGCCGGCATGGTCAGTGAGGTCTAGGACAGGTGCCCAGATCTGGGCCTCATGGGAAACGTCAGCATCAGGTTTGTGCCCAGCACCCAACTGTGACTTCTGCACAGAGTTTCCAACCCTGGGGACCTCCTGACTAGCAACTGAGTAGGAAAATCACTGGAAAAGTTTGATGCAGTCCCTGTGTCTGATCATAGTCAGAGCCATCACTGAGCTAGTGACGGCTGCATCAAATAAAAGATCACACCAGCAATTTTTAAAAATCAAAAAACAAATGGATGTGGTTTGATGAGTGGCCTGAAGTAAAACTTGCATCACTTGGCAGATGGTTTTAGTTAGAGAGCAACAGGGAATAGACCTAAAATGTTTTTTATTTATAAACTGACACATGTTTTGATCTATATTACTACACTGATAATTATTAATAAAAACTTTGAATATTACCCTCGCCCAGATATACACACTCCAAGTCCAGGAAAGTCCAAACAGCCAGCACAAGCCCAGTTCCTCTGTGGCTGCAGTAACAACCAGCATGCAGGAAGTAGGACCCCAGAAAGGGTAGCAGGCCGTCACAGTGAGAGAAAGCTTCCTGGGCAAGAGGAGTTTTGAGTCAGACTTGGAAGATCAGCAAGAACGTTCCCGGGCAGAACATTGTGTATATGGGGACAAGGGAGCAGGCACTTAGCACAGGGCAGCTCCCAGTCTTAGAGGGCAGAGCTTGGAACGTGGGGCCCTTGGAGCCTGAGGGTAACTACAAGTGACCTCCAGTGGCCCTTTGAAATCAAAGAAAAACCTCATTTGAATCCTTGAAAGGCGGAGAACAATTAGAGTGGTTACCACCACCCTAAAGAAGGAAATGGGATGAAGGAGATAGTGAGAGAGTCTTAATTAATAGTTTCCTGTGGCTAATTCCTGCTTTGATCACGAGGCTGATATTTCCTCAGTCTATTACAAACTTCATTAAGTTTATTTGCCTGTCAGGAGCCTGCCCTTTCTCCTGTCCCATCCTGTTTAAGATAAATGACTTCAGTGGCTCAGCTGATCCCTTCTAAGCATTGCTGCAGACTGGATGCTGGTGGAGGACACCTGAAGGGAAGCCAGGGAAAACCAGCCAGCAAGTCAAATGGTTCTCCCCAGTCTGGCTTTTACCACCAAGATGGCGCTAGGCATTCAAAGCCAGGCTACTGATTAGAATTGCATTCAAAGTGCAATTCAAAGTGCAAAAAAGATAAAAACACACCTGTGGGCTTCCTAGGTGGTGCTGGTGGTAAAGAACCTGCCTGCCAATGCAGGAGACTTATGAGATGTGGGTTCGCTCCCTGGATTGGAAAGATTCCCCTGGAGGAGGGCATGGCAACCCACTCCAGTATTCTTGCCGGGATAATCCCATGAACAGAGGAGCCTGGCAAGCTACAGTCCATGGGGTCACAAAGAGTCATACCAGACCAAAGTGACTTGGTATGCATGCATGCACACACACCTACCTGTGAGGCTCTTCCTAGAGTTGAAATTGAACCAAAAAGTATGGCCCCAGGCTGGCTAGATGGTGGTTGCTTTTCAGTTGCTGAGTCATGCCTGACTCTTTACGACCCCTCTGTTCTCCTTGAATTTGCTGCAATTCATGTTCATTGAGTTGGTGATGCTATCTAACCATCTCATCCTCTACCCCTCCCTTCTCCTTTTGCCTTCGATCTTTCTCAGCATCAACTCATCTTTTCCAGTGAGTCAACTTTTCGCATCAGGTGGTCAAAGTACTGGAATTTCTGCTTTCGCAACAATCCTTCCAATGAGTATTTGGGCTAGATGGTAGAGCAAGCAATTTATCATGACAGTCATGGGATTTCAGCCCTGGGAGGGGTCAGAAAGGTCACCTCCTCTAGCCGTCCATCCGAGAAGCTGGAGTCCCTTCTGCTCAAGTGATTGCCAAGATTACGCTTGAACTCCCGCAGTGACAGGGAGCTCATCACTCTAGAGGCAGCTCATCCCATCCTCAGACAGCTTTTACTGGGGTCCAAAATTTGTTCTCTAAATTCAGCCTTATGGTCCTAGGATCTCAACTGGCTCGATAAGTTAAAAAAATAAAAACTAATTTATCTTCCACAACCCTCATCATACTTGAAGCTGCTGCTGCTGCTGCTGCTAAGTCGCTTAAGTCCTATCCAACTCTGTGCGACCCCGTAGACGGCAGCCCACCAGGCTCCCCCGTCCCTGGGATTCTCCAGGCAAGAACACTGGAGTGGGTTGCCATTTCCTTCTCCAATGCAGGGAAGTGGAAAGTGAAAGTGAAGTTGCTCAGTCATGGCCGACTCGTAGCGACCCCATGGACTGCAGCCTACCAGGCTCCTCCATCCATGGGATTTTCCAGGCAAGAGTACTGGAGTGGGATGCCATTGCCTTCTCCACATATTTGAAGAGAGTCTGTTGTTCTGAGAGTTTTCTCTTAAATCTGGCTAAGCTTTCCTTTAGTACTTTAATAATTCGTTGCATGATGCATATATCTCCTAAAATATATCACTCCAAGAGTTGACAAAATGCTCCAAGTGTGGCTGAACCAGCAGCTGGGCTATCCCCTCCCCTGTTTCAGACATTATGCTTCTAACAGTCACACTGGCTTTTTTTTTTTTTTTAAATTTTCTTTACTTTATTGTGTTGGTTTTGCCATACATTGTCATGAATCCACCATGGGTA